>NW_021011488.1:3845420-4053587 GCF_003987935.1 Bombyx mandarina | reverse complement strand
CCGTCATCCAAAGTCGAGTATGAGGCAAAGAGCTTGACCAGAAGGTCAGCCTTCTCCTTCGCACTATGAGCCAGACTGTCATTGGACTTACGCAGTGGTGGAAGGCTAGACCTGCAGAAGTTACCTTCTGCAGCCTTAGCCAGCGACCAGAAAGCACGGCTCCCAGAGGGATAGCTATTCAGTCGCTCGCCAATTCTGGCAACGTGCTCCGACTTCGCCTTGGCAATAGCCCTCTTATAGGACCTAGAGGCGGCGTTAAATTTCCGCCTTTTCTCCGAGATATCAGGATCCCGGCATCTCCTAGCAACATTAAATGCCACGTATGCAGACCGCTTGAGGCGTGCAGCATCTCTACTGGCTTTATTATACCAGGGTTTGCTGCGACCCCCAACGGGCACCTCAGAAGAAGGAATGAATAATTCCATTCCCTGAAGCACCACGTCTTTAAGTCGGTCCGCACAGACGTCAGGATCATCGGAGGAAAAGCAGAGCCGCCACCATGGGTAGGATGCATAAAATGTGGGTAGGATGCTATGTGTATGTGCATTACTATAATTCTCATGTTGTATTTGTTATTTTAGTTATGTGTTATTTGTTCTACACACACTCATCACTTTTTATTATTATTCTCATTATCCTCTCGCAGGTCTGCTGGAAGAGATTTCTTAAAGAAATAAGCAGTGCCTTTGTAAATAATTTTCCTATTACTCTGTACTATGTCTTGTTTTCTGTGTGTACATAAATAAATAAATATAATAAAATAAATAAATAAAATTCAAGTATCAAAAGCACGAGCACCGAATTATAGTTTTTATTAAATTAATTACAATATATTTGCAATTAAGGATAAGTTTGTTGAGTAAAAATCTAGTAAAATAGTACTTTGATTTTTCGTTCAATCATTTATGTATTTCATAATGTATTTTAGTACTTTGTATTTTACCAAACCTTTTGACCATTTATTGCTGTATTTTACCAACCACTGCTATTCAATCGTGACATTTGTTAAATACGTATTTCATTAGAAAAATTGGTACCCGCCTGCGGGATTCGAACACCGTTGCATCGCTAGATACGAAGGCACCGGACGTCTTCGTTAGGCCACGACTACTAAATTTCAATTCAACAGAAATAATGAAGCCCAGTGTACTTACTTGAGCTCTTACGTCGATCTATGTATACAAACAAAGGAAGGTACATTATATGGGAGAACAACGGAAACGCAGCTTGTAGGCTGACTGTGTGGGTCGCGTAAATAACGAACGTATAATTTCAATGTCATCTAGTCGTTCCTGTTGAGACATTGATACCGAGTTTTTGTTGCATGCCCATAATTTCTTCACGGGCACCTCGACCTAATTATCTATTGTTGCTTCTAATTATCGACTGATTTGATTCGTCAATGACAGCTATCTATATATTAATACGTGAAGCAAAAACTTTGTATCCCTTTTTACGAAAATTAAGCGGACGGAGGAGTGTGAAATGTTCCACACTTATAGAGCATATAGAGAAGAAGTGCACAATGCTAAAAATTTTTTTAAATATTGCATAAAAGATACATTAAATCAATAAAGAAAACATTACACACACTACATACCGTGTATTTGACGCACACACGCATACATACTATTTATTTTCAAACTTTTGTTCTTGACGTCTGTTGTCAAATTGAGAATAAATTAAATATTGTTTGTCTTTGTTAATATTTTTTATAGTGTAGTCTTGGCGAAATTTGTGATTATAGAAGTATAAAATACAATCATAATAGTGTACAAACTTACAATTCCAATTAATTATTGTCGAATTTCGACTACTGCGGGACCTCTAGTCGATATAATTGAATGACGATATTGCAGCGACGTTACAAAAAGCTCCTCGTTTTGTACTATTCTTTATTAGTCTAGATGAATTACTGCGTAATCCATTACCGTAGTCTGAGACCAGAATATATATCGCCTAAATTAAGACCATCATAGTTTGTGTTCCATTGCAATAATAACTATCTCCATCTCTGGTCAAATCTATAAATTACCTTCTTTATTTGAAGTTTCGTAGTATTCTGAGTCCACATTAGCTGACACCAACTATCCTATCTATTTCTGCTACGAAGTGCTTATACGTTCAGGTTGAAGTTTCTCATAGCCTTTACAATACAATATAAGTTACAAAAGTTTTATCATACGTCTCAAAGTGTACCACGGTGAATAGAAATAAAGAATGACGTATTTTTGAATTTGTGATTCTAGTAAGCTTTTTTTTTTTTTTTTTTTGTCAGGAGGAAATCGCCGGATTCCCACCCTCCACTGGGGATGGAGGGTGGGGCATGTCGGAGTCGAACCGACTAAAACCTCCTGTCGCTCAACAACCAACGTCCAACCTTCGCATGAGACAGAACTCATGAAAAGGCAAGGGGAGGAGAGTGAAGCGTTTAGTGCGGAGCACATCTCTCCCATCACCCTCCCCCTCGGGACGCCGGGCCAGCGATCGTCGGCGCCACGACCACCAGCCCTCTCGGTCGGCAGGCTGTCCGAAGCCCGCCTAGATGGCGCCGGTTTGAATTGGTTATCCTACGAAATACCCCGCTGGGTCAGAACCAGCGTGGGTCGAGGATAGCCGGCCTTCCATCACCCGGATGCTCTTGCGTAAAACGCGTGCAGAGCAGCTTGCACGTCGTCTTCTTAGGCCCCCTTCGCCGGGCCCCAGACCGACATATGAGGGGGACCCGAAACACTTAGAGGGCCAGGGCTAGGGCGAGATCCGCCTCCCTGGCCCCCGCTCGACGGCGGCGGGCTTGTGCGTCTCTCACGCGCCCCGCCGCCTCCTTCTGCGAGATGGTGCACTCGCAGAAGTCGAGCATCGCCTTCCACGACTCGTCGTTGCCGAGCATCGATGCCACAACACTCGGCAACGACAAGTCGTTTCCTATTTTTGCGACGAGGACACGGCGCCACCCCTCCCATGCGGGGCAGGCAACGAGCGTGTGCTCCGCCGTGTCCAAGTCGCAACCACAATGGTAACACTCTGCCGTCGGCTCGGCTCCGATCCGGTGCAGGAACTCACCGAAGCAACCATGCCCAGTGAGCACCTGCGTGAGCCGGAAAGTGAGGCGTCCTCTGTCACGATTCACCCAATCCACAAGAATCGGGCGAATCGCCTCGACGGTCCTACGACCAGCCGAAGGATCAGCCAGCCGTCTGGACCATGACTCCAGCACGGACCGCCGAGATTGGGCCCTCCGCGCTCTGACCACACTGGGGCTGGGACGCGCCACGCCCCGGGCACGAAGGTTAGCCCGCCACTGATAGTCAGCGGCGAGCGCCTCCGCCTCCAGGACCCAAGGCGGCGTCCCAGCCAGTACACACGCCGCCTCAAAAGAGATGGTGCGATAACCACGGATGCTTGTAGTAAGCTTGGTAATCTAGTAAGCTTGGTGTATGCAAATACCATCAATATAATGTCAATAACGTTCAGAGTAGTTGGCTGTGACATAGATATCTATTGGACGGAATTACATAATATAAATAGCGACCCGCCCTCGCTTCGGTTCGGGAACTATAATTTAATAATGATTATGAAAATAAGATGACAGATTTTTTTTCTATTTACTTCACACTTATATTCTGGGTAATTCACACGATATCTTTGAAATTATATAGCCTATATGTTATACTGATGTGTCAGCTATATTATTGTAAAGTTTCGTCAAAATGCATCCCATAGTTTTTGCGTGAAAGAGTAACTAACATACATCAATACATTCTTATAAACTTTCGCGTTTATAATATTATTATAAATATATTCCTTAAGTAGAAGTTAAAACGAGATGGCTCCGCAATAGTCAATAGACAGCATTATTAAAAAGAGGACAAAAAAAAGTTCAATTTCGTTGATGTCTTTTGTACAGTGCCGGCGCGGCGTCGCAAAGCTTAAACCCACGTGACTTGATCCAATTCGATTTACCAAAATGAAGAATATAGTAGGCTGCAAATTAATGGCAGCGTTAGAAAAACACAAATCGCGGCCTCCAAAAGCTACACAAGGTCTAAACAAAAACTAGAGCACAAAAAAGTTTTTAACAATACGATATTACAGACTCGTTTTAACTCTGAAGTTACGCTGAAGCGATTCCGTCACGGTTTCGTGAATGGGACATGTGACATCTTCAGTACAGTTAGACTGAGGGCCTTAACTACGTTTTGTATTGTAACTTCTATAGGCAGTTTACGAAGGCGTGCATTTACAGGTGTGGGTTGAAGTCCTCCTACGTAGCACAAAAACAGAGCTGGTTTTTTTTTTTTTTAAAGCAATCTTATTCTTTACACAGTTGGCCGGCCGGTGTTTGGTCTAGTTCGCCATTGCAGGTTCATTGTTCGTAAGTCACGAATATGAAGTTGGTCGTAAACGCCAGGCGCTTCGGGAGAGTTTTTTGTGACAAACGTTGGCCCTCAGTAGAGGTAAAGCGTTTTTTGTTGATTTCTTACCGGTCTCTTACGTCATTTTACAACTCAGGTACATTTTGTTGTTGGCGTTGAGACGCACGGTGAGTCACGATTTAAGTTTACTTCGATGTCGATAGTATTTATCGATAAACAATAAATTATTAGAATACTTCGGTATTTAAATTTTTATAGTTTAACAACTCAGTTAGTTTAAGACACCTAACCCATGAATCAGCTCGCTGAATTTCTCACCGGATCTTCTCAGCGGGTCGCGATTCCGATCCGGTAGTAAATTCATTCGCGAAGCAGCTATTCTTGAGCTGTTAGGTCTTCTTCGGAGGCGCTCGGGTAGCTGGTAGCAAATCCCACCACTCTTGGCTGAGCCTTTGCTCGCCCACCTGTCCTGGTGAAACTGGAAAGGCCTCCGGGCCACCAGTAATCCTTCAATCATAAAAAAAAGAAGTTTAAGGCAGTCAATAGTAAATACATAAGCACAGTTAGAGCTGGTTCTTATTTTTCATTGACACAAAATTCATAAAACCATTACATCCGCAACATAAATAACATACCTACTTTCTCTTCAAAATAAATTTGCAAGAGGAAAAATGGAAAGTGATCGCTTAGTTCGGGTTTGCCTAGTTTAATAATTATAATATTAAAGTAATTATGCATATAAAAAACATGTAAAACACAGTAACATATACAAAGTATGCCTTCATAAAAGGAAAGTGAAAAGTTTCAATGTTTCGTTGAAAATAAAGTGACTGTTTTCCATTAAAATATCACCTGCTTTTACCTTTTTATCTCAATTTTAAACATCGGGTCCACTTAAAATCGATAATTAATCAAATACATATGTACACTATCGCTTGATTTTAATTAGTAAAGATTATTGATTTTAATTAGCTCTCTTTGATTTCGACCTACACATCACTATTCAAAACCATACAACGGTGATGTAATCTTGAGAATTAATCAAAACTAGAAGTCCCGCAGTAGTCGAAATTAGACTATAATTGATTGGAATTGTAAGTTTGTACACTATTATGATTGTATTTTATACTTCTATAATCCCAAATTTCGCCAAGATTTACACTATAAAAAATATGAACAAAGACACAATATTTAATCTCAAACAGACGTCAAGAACAAAAGTTTGACAATAAATAGTATGCATGCGCGTGTGTGCGTCAAATACATGGTATGTAGTGTGTGTAATGTTTTCTTTATTGATTTAATGTATCTTTTATGCGTTATTTAAAAAAAAAATTTGCATTGTGCATTACTTCTCTATATTCTCTATAAGTGTGGAAAATTTCATACTCTTCCGTCCGCGCAATTTTCGTAAAAAGGGATACAAAGTTTTTGCTTCACGTATTAATATATCAAAATATAATTGCGTTCAATGAGCTAACAATAAAATCGATATGTATATTCGATTAAGATTCGTGACGTTTTATTTAAAAAGCGCAATACGCGTCATAGCGACGTCGATATAGTAAACAGTCGAGTTTGGTCACAACACTCGGGTTCTGTCGCTCGGAGAGCGCAACAGTCGATCGGACGCTCCGCACATCCGCTTACGCGCTCACATTCGTAATAGCTGCAGCCATACTGCCTGCTAAACTCAAAAAATATTACACGAAAAAAAAAACAGAAAACAAAAATCACTTTTTTTTTTAATTCGAATTATTTTTTGAAAATGTTTTTAATAGAGTTGAGGCACATCGGGCGGAGGCTTCGCCGTAATTCGTGACCGTTATAGTGATTATTGCAAAACAATAACAGTTGTGTTGCTCAATTAAAGTTTGTGTTTCATCTGTGTTTCGTTCCACTTACGACATTGTTTAAGTGAACAAAGTAATTTTGTGCGGTCGAGAGCCCTTCGAAACCTTATATAGAAACCTTTGAGGCTCAGCCTTAACCAAAATATAGGTAAGTACAGCGGATGGTTCGTAATTGGATACGACGCCGAATAGCGACATAATAGGATAGTGGTTTTAATCGCATTATTTAAATAAAGAATGTGTTTAAAGATGTAATGGAGCACCCCGGTGATTGTCTTCGAACATCCTCAAGGGGAAAGGAAGTCGTAAATAATTGAATTACAAGGGTCATCGACACCTGATTTACCACAATAAAGTTATTGTATTTGCCATCATAATGCAAACGTGACTAGCTGTGAAACATTTAAGAACCGGGCTGAGTATATTTTTTAAATTGTTAATATTTATTCCACACGTATTTATGAATACTCATTCATTTAGTGGTTCGTGATTCTGATTGCCCATAGACATAGCCCACTGAGTTTCTCGCCGGATCTTCTTAGTGGGTCGCGTTTCCGATCCGGTGGTAGATTCTGCGAAGCACTGCTTTTGCTAGGGCCAGTGTTAGCAACACACCCGGCTTGAGCCCCGTGATCTCACCTACACGTCAAGGAGAAGCTGATATAGCCTCTCAAGGCTATCAGCATAGCTAGAAAAAAAAAAGATTCTGATTGTTTTACTATGGGGCCTGAACTCAATTCAAAGTTGGAATCAGTATCATTGTTAAATATACTTGGCATTCTAAATCTGATTTTAGTACTTTTTGTTGTCTGATGTTGAAAAGGACAAAGTGTAAAGTTCGGTTGTAGTGTATGTGCAATATGCAGTTCTTTTGTAAGAAACTAGAATAATAATAAAAAAAGTATTTAATGTGGTTGCTCACTATTTATACTAAAAACCAAAGTTATTTAAAATTTAAATGGAACGTTTTTAGGACAAGAAATGATTTCAAGTGAAAAAAGTCTGTTGCATACCAAATTATGCTCAATAAGTAAATAAAATCTAAGAAATTACGTGGGTGCCCTAAAACGAATACCGACCCAAACATAAGCCCTGTTCGGACTAGGCGAGTATTTTAGTCGAGCACCGAGTAATTTAATAGCTAAATGTGCCTGAGCACCAAATATTTAGTCGAGTAGGTTAGTAAAAAATTTAGTCAAGTCAATCCATTTTGTTCTATTTTTTCGGGCGAGTAGCGAGTTATTTAGGCACTAAATTACTCGGTACTCGACTAAAATACTCGCCTAGCCCGAACAAGGCTTTAGAGACGTATGTCTAAAGTTAAATTAAAACGTACATAATTTGTATGCGACTACAAAAAGTACTTTTCACGGCGAATCGAATGCTAAAACTGTAGAATCAATTAGGTCTGGTTCCCAAAAGATGACGTAAGATTGAAGCTGGCCTAACATCACGAGCTAGCTTTGTAAATTCAGCGCCAAAGATTATTATTACATGTTAGATTTCTTAGTAGTGATCAAATAACTTATTCTAGTTATTATTCCTCTTATAACTGCACGACGTAGAATTAACGTTACTGTTATTGTTATTGACATGACGCCATACCCGATACTGCGGACCTGAATGGTAAACAGTCGACGTCGCACGCTGTATTATTATCGAGATCTAGCAGAACTTAATTAAAAATAATACTCTTCTAAATATTCTTAAAACTCCCATTATTACACAGGTGTATAACTAAATAACCGATATTAAAAAAAAAAAAAAAAGTGTGTAACACCATACAACACAGGGGAAGTCTCGAAACATAGCTTATGCGTAGGTACTAGCAGGAGTGTATTGTTTAGTTTTGCTTTATTGCAGAATGCGAACAGTTTGTTCTTGTCGTTTAAAGTGCTATAATTGGTCATTTTTATCGTTTGTTATATCATCGAGGATACGTTAAGGTAAGTTTGAACCTTATAATATTGAAATGTTATTAATTAATAACGTTTTTGCTGTAGTCCTTGAAAAAAAATTTCTTTTTGTATTAGTGTTGACTTTTAAAAATGTATTCAAGTGTATACACCGGGAAATCACTGTTATAGCATTCTACGGTTAATGTTCTTTGAAATTTAGTTGGAATCCCTTGCTCCTATTTGCCCCGCTCATACATTTTTTTTTGTTTTCAGCGCAATGAAAAGGCGAGGTATTTTTAATATATGGTTTCCAAGTAATAAAAAAAAGGTCAAAATAACCTTATAATTGAAAAAATACTACAACATTATGACATAGAGGACTGTAGAAACCCTCCACGATCACTTCAAATGTTAATAAGTAGTCTTACAGCAAAAATACAATCTAAATGGGAGAAATGTAAGCGAAAATAACAGGGATCAATCTGGATTTAATCAAACATTTCTGTTATCTTGGAGGCACAAGACATATGCCGACTACATGCCTTCTAGTATACACAAAATCCTCTCACACTCAATAGAAGTAATTGAAACATGCGTTTTACATTTGGACCAATTAGCAGAAGAAGCTCAAGAAGCGAACAATAAGGAATATAGGAGGAATCGCGAGTATTTCAGCAGGAAAACAAGCAGAATTAACACCAATCGAGACGTACTTAACCGATTTCTGATAGGTTCAGATCCACTTCTATCTTCCAAATCAACAGTGCAAAATAGAACACGGGAGAAGAAACTTACTCGACGGAGGAAGATGGTTATGCGAATTTTTTTAGTCTTTTGAATATATTTAGGGGTGTAAAATATATTTCTTGTGTATTTAGAACAAAGTTGCAGTATTAAAAATAGTATTTTTAAAGAAAATAAAGAAATAAATGATTTTTATTAATAATTAATGTTATTTATTTATTTAGAAATACGAAATAACATCTAATATTAACATTTTATGACACGTAAAATTAAAAAAAGATAAATTTACGCAAGATTGAATTAAGTTCTGCTAGATCTCGATAATAATACAGTGTGCGTCGCCCTAAACACGTCATTTCGGATCCTCCCGATCCACTAACGGTGCTTTTAGATACCTCAAGCACCGGTCATTGTCACGAGTAAATTAACCCACAGAAACAGCCCTCTGAGTTTCTTGCCGGATCTTTTCAGTGGGTCGCGTTTCCGATCCGGTGGTAGATCCTGCGAAGCACTGCTCTTGCTAGGGTTCGTGTTAGCAACATTGTCAGGTTAGAGCCCAGTGAGCTCACTTAATCGTTCGGTGAATCTAGTATTATCCCTCGAGGTCACTAGAATAGGTGGGAAAAAAGACATGACGTAAGCCCGTGACGATATGGCAGTTGGCAGTTAAAGAAGTCGATTCTTAAATCATTAATTTTAGAGTCGATTTTCCTGTACCTGTCTGCTTAACAACCGTCCCCCATGATATTCACGGTGGTGAAGTCCCCATGATAAAACCCTAAATAACCCCAGTTACGAACTGCCGTGTTCAGTGAAGCGTTTATTCCGCAGGTAAACGGAACAGTACCTGTATATACACAGGTTATATCGATAAATGCTTACCAAAAATATGAACCCCGTAGGTGTCAAACCAAAAATAACTGCTACGTGAAATATGCCTACGTTTTTTTTATGAATACTAAAATGTATTTTTTGAAACAGTTGTATTGCATAGATAAATTAACGAACACACATAACATTTCGTCTTCTCGCATTAACACTGTATAATCTCAAAACTTACTAATTTTACAGGAGAGTGTTTTAAAGGTTTAACATGTAATATTTTTAATATTGAGTAATCATATTTACAACAATTTTTTTTCCAGTTACATTATCTGTCTTTTAAAGAAGATAAAATTATGTATTAATTTTGTTAATAGTAGTTAAAACATAGGCAAACTCAAAAAAAAAACTTAACTACGCTCTTTTGACAGTATTTATGAGGAAAATACTGGTGATACCAAATGTTTATAAACTCAATTTCGAACGTTTTGGAGATTGTACACTTTTAATGCGAAAAGACGATTTGGTGTTGCCAAGTGGTCACTAAAGTTTGTACACCGCCACCCACCTAGACTCGAGCTGAGATTGAAGTTCTGAATCTTATTGTTTAACGATCGTCCCATAATTGAACCACGAACTCATGGAACGAATTTTGCGGTTTTGTTTTTTGTTTTTGTTGGTCCTCACAGTGGTAGTAATTCGCGTTTTCGTAAACTTAATAGAGTAGTGCTTTTATATTTAGTACTTAATCTGTGGTAGTATGTATTTACATCACATCGGGACTTTTTGGCGGGAACGCGCGAGGAGTGAAGTTTGTGATATGTTTTATTTGGCTATTTAATGTTTCTTCAGGTTTACATGTGTAATAGGGGTGGTTTATTAACTGTTTAATATCTGTGAAAGTGCACAAATTTGGGAAAATGAAACAAAGCCGCTGAACGTAACTTCTCGGGATCCTCCAAAAAGTCCAATGAAATTTTTTTAGTAAATGGCCACCATTTTACTGAGATTATATTTCATCTCATCTCATTTCATTTAATTTGATCCCAGTTGATTAGTGTCTCAAATTAATCATTTTCATTTCATTTCACTCCATAATATCATTTTTCATAAAATATGAATAATATAAATTAAAATAAGACATGACTTAAAGGTCTCAGTCACCAGGTCATAAAATCTCTTAAAAAAACATCACATCGAGTGTCTTAATCGTTTAGCACACGAAAACTTTGCACAATGCTTAGGATAAAACCCAATTATTTTCGACTGTTGACTTTTTTAATATTTGTAATAAAACTTAAAATAAAATTACAAACATACATATCGAAATTTGTCCGAAATGTACCCGTGAAGTTAAGTTCTGATTTAAGGCAATGTAAATGGGTATTTAGCTTCTTAGAAAAAGCAAAATATTATTCAGCGAATCGAAAATAATGTAGATGAAAATAATTTTACGGTATGTACTTCGTACGTTGTTTATTGATTTTTTGAGTTTTACAATAAATAAAATGTCGAAATAATTAATAGAAAGATATTATTAAATTAAATTGATAATATCTTAAATATATACTCAGTCCCTTTTAAGTTGAAAATAGCTTTCACCAAAAAAAAAACACCTCGTAATTCCTACAAATTGAAATGACGGTCATTAATAAAATTCATTTTCACTGACATCGTTGAAAATAATTAAGATGAATAATGTTTAAATTATATCAAAAAGAAATTCTCGCGCGAACTTTGGATGTTCTTGGAATTTAGTTAGAAACGTACATATTAATTTAATGACAAATGTGTAATTTTAGTTTCTAATATTTTTAGTAGCTTCAAAATGATATTTGCATTTATGATAACTAGTGGTCCCGCAGTAGTCGAAATTCGACTATAATTAATTGAAATTGTAAGTATGTACATTATTATGATTCTATTTTCAAAGACTATTAGACTTCTATAATCACAAATTTCGCCAAGACTACACTATAGAGAAATATTAATAAAGACAAACAATATTTAATCTATTCTCAATTTGGGTAAAGACGTCAAGAACAAAAGTTAGACAATAAATAAATAGTATGCATGCGTGTGTGCGTCAAATACATGGTAGTGTGTGTAATGTTTTTTTTATTGATTTAATGTATTTTTAGGCATAATTTAAAAAAAATATTACATTCTGCACTCGTTCTCTATATTCTCTATAAGTGTGGGAAATTTTGTACTCCTCCGTTCGCGCAATTTTCGTAAAAAGGGATACAAAGTTTTTCCTTCACGTATTAATATATAGATATAGGTCTATTATTTATCGGGTTCTTATTAACAACATTACGTTTAATTACAGTTTACCCGTGATCATGGCGCTTACAATAGCGTCGGAATATTGGAACTTATTACACGTAAAATTTCTTGTGAAACCCTTTAAATAATTATGTTTATAATGTAGCCATCCGCGAAAATTAAAGAAATCCCTAAAATAAATACACATTAACGGTTATCAATTGCGATCAATGAAAACTTGATTTAAGATCAATCATAATAAACGAAATTGTTTAAATTAAAAAATAAAACAAAAACAAAACAAATAAGTTTCCTCAAATTTCTCCGCGATTCGTAGTAATCGTATCGATCGCTAAGATATATTCTTATTCGTAGCTTTCATCTCACGATGCAATCGTCTGGGCCACCCATCCGTGGTGTTTTCTACGGCACTGCACGAGCATAATTCAATTCATTATGTGCATTCCGAAGATAGCGCACGTAACAAAAAACAAAAATTATAAAATATTCGTGAAAAATGTTATTTTTATACACTAATTGAATCAAAAATTATGTTTTTGTAGATATTTTTGTTCAACACAATTCTCAGTTTCACTTGAATATTAAACTTATTACCAAAACAAAATGGCAGCTATTTTTAGTACAAACATATCGACGCTTGAAAGGCAAAAGTGACTAAGCGACAATGCGTAAACTTTACAGTAGACTAATTTGAAGTTGAAATTAATTTAAAATATACATGAGAAATACCTGAAAAAAAAAATATTTTAACGAATCTAGCTGTAGGATTGAAATGATTTTAATATACCTAGAAATATATATTTTTTGCACATTGAATATGGTTATTGCCTATCATTTATGTACAAATCAGTTATTGTCGCTTAGTCACGTTTGGCTTTCAAGCGTCGATATGTAACATTATAGAAAAAAATACCTGTATATGTATGTACATATGTAGGTAACGAGTCCACGACAACTGATTGTAATTCGTTTAGTGGAACCCATCGGCATCACAACTTGAAAATCGGCACTCAATCAATCCATCACAATAGTCCAAAGTCTCAATTGCATCGCACACCGGCTATTCCAGCAGAATGCATAACTGCCTCGCGACAGAAATAGGAAGGTTGGAAGGGAGATTCCTACCAGTGCAGGCTTAAAATATACTTCACTATACCTAAAGCCACAGACTGTATAAAGGGTAGCCACCACTTAATATGACTGACACCAATATTTTTAAAATGTGTTTGGGAAACTGAGAGTGTAATAAAAACATACGAAAACGTTTAAATATCACTACATAGCATAAAACAAAGTCGCTTTCTCTGTCCCTATATCCCTATGTATGCTTAAATCTTTAAAAATACGCAACGGATTTTGATGCGATTTTTTTTAATAGATAGAGTAATTGAAGAGGAAGGTTTATATGTATAATAACATCCATTAAATAGTGGAGAAATCAATAATAAATTACAGTTTTTGAAGGGAAGCGAGGGCGGGTCGCTAGTACCTATATAATAATTGTAATATGTACATATATTGTAATCTTATATTTGGAAAGGTAGGTAAGTACTTTAGTTTAAACAGAACTTTTAAAAGTTTTTGATTTAGCGATTTGATTCATGTTATTATACAATCAGCATAAAACTATTTATTATTTGAACTTTATATTACTTATATATTGATTGTAAATCTTAATCATAAATGAAACGCCTTTATGAAATTGTGTCATTTCTTACACATGCGAAGTTTGCCTCGCATATAATGATAGGAGTTTATTCGTTTAACAACTCACGTTGCATACATTAAGTATTTATGGATTTATGTATTATAAAATTAGCATCTTAGATTACGTGATACGGAAGCAAGGTGAACAAACACATACACACACAACCAGAGTGGAGATTCATATCTGATTAACGTGGTTTCTTTTTCAGAGTGGGGCGTCAACAGTGAAGCGGGCGAAGTGAGTGAGCCAGAGGCCGGTCGTATGCGTCCTGAAGACTATAGGCTCGTGTTTCTCAGCTCTGATTCGTCGTGTCGCGAAGACACGGAAGATTCGTCGTCGACGGCATCTTCCGCAGCGCCGCCCGCGCCCGACGATTGCGATTGGGACTATTTCGAACCGGGCGCGGCGGCGGCTCAATCCACTCCACCTCCACCGAAGCATACTCCTCAAGTCTGTCCGAGGCAGTGCTCCTGTGGTGCCGAGCCCCGCATAGTTGCCGTGCCCGTGCCTGTTCCTGTGCCAGTACCCGCTGCACTCTGGCCCGCATTACTAGCGTTTCCAACACAGGCTCCTCCCACGCCACACTGGAGCACATACCCCGGCTTCCCGCCTCTAGATGCCGCTGCGCTTGCGCGTCTCACTACAGCAGCTGCGGTCGCTGTCACCGCCGCCGCCTCCGCCTCCGCCACTGCTACCGCCTCCGCTTCTCTTCAAAATAATAAAATCGAAATGACCACCGTTGAAAGAACCGATAAAGCAATACAATCTGAAACGTCACAATTATCAGAGGCTCTCGATAGCGATAACATCGATAATGCTATTGAACTGCGAATCGAGAATGAAAATTCAGTTGGTATTAAGGTAATCGCGGAAGAAGACCGCTTGTCCGTTGTGTCGGAACAAGGTGAAAGTATGCCTGAACACCTGGAAGCGGAGAAAGCTTTTCCATCATCGAATGATTCTGGAGATTCTAGTGATTCAGACGCCGGTGTAGCTCGACGCAGCTATGACTTGACTAGTGGAGCACCCGAAGAACCGGCGACAACAGATGAGGATTCAGACGATTCGGGAGGTGGAGGAGGCCGGTTTTCGCGAGTGTTTGTTGTGAACCCAGCAGATTCTTCCTCAGATCTAGAAGATAACGCAGATAGTAGTGGAATTGACTGCGACGATTCATATGACAAGAAATCCGACAGCTTGGAAATTATTGCCGAGGAAATGATTATGCAGAATGAAATTATTAACTTACAGCCAAACGACAACCGACAACAAGGCAATGAAATTGTTCTGCTGGATTCTGTTAATTTTAGTGAAGAATACCCTGTGATCATATATGAGAATGTCTATGAATCAGATGACAGCAACAAGGCGAACAAGTCAAATATTGCAAAATTTTGTGACGAAAATATGCTTCGGAGTGAGACATGTGAAGAATTTAATAGTTTTAATGTGGCATGTAGTTCAAGTAGTGATAATGTAGATAATGTCAATGACGTAGATAATAATATTAATCGATACCAGAATAGTATATCAAATGATATTGAGTGCGACTCCTTGTCCAATAGTTTTTACTCCGATACGAGTGACATGAAAGTGAAGGTTAGCGTCGAATTACTTGATGATAGTTATAATAACAAAGACAAACTAGGGACCACCGAAATTCCACCGGCACCTATGTGTAACTTAGTACCTTCTCCAAAAACTGACCACGAAGAATCATGTTCGACCGCAGAAAAAATAGACCTGTTCAAAGGTATCGAACGCACTCTGAGTGAACTGTTGAAGAAAGAATTAATGCAGGAACAAGAAGCGGAGAAAATACACGCTTGCAGGCCGGTTTGTTCGGAAACGGTGGGGGGCGCGTGCACACCTGCCGCGACAACAGTTTGCCGCTCGCGTACGCCTTGTGCGGACGGTTCCGCGCGCTTCACTAGCCGCGTTATGATAACGCACGATCGCGTCTCCGTTGTCACGTCAGACACGACGCAGCTCATGCGAGATATAACAGTGCAACACACTAACTCTCAGAACGAGACAGAACCTGACACAGGGGCACAGCAAAACGAAAATGACGAACGAAATTCGGACGACGAAACGCCACAGCCTTCGGGTGGAGTGACTGTCGTTAGTAATGCCGACACTCTCTCGGCTGTCGTGTGCCTCGAAGAGGGGCTCGCTGACGACGACTCGTGGGTCGAGGACGTCAGCCATGACGATGACGAGGCCACCACAACTTCTGACACCGATTCAGGCGACGAGGCCTCCCTGCCCTCGCGAGGAGATGATTTTTCGTATTGTAGGCGTTCCTTAGATTTTACGTTGCATACCATAGTTGAAGAAAGTTGTGAAGAAAGCGAAACTGAGCACACCACAAAGAAACCGCGACCTTTGTCCGCAACTGAGCTAGAAAAATATTTTTTTTTCGGCCTAGGAGACGGACGAATTGTTCGCGAGGATGAAGAAGCAGTGTCAGAAACGTCCAGTGTGTGTAGTGAAGGAGGTGAATCGATTATTGACAGTGAGCAACCTAAACGAAACAGTGACAGTGATGACTTGGTGTCATCGCGCTTGGAAAAATATTTCTTATCTGGATTTATGGGTTTCAATCAAGAGAGACGAGACTCGGACGGTTCCGGGAGTGTAGGAAGCGACAGTGAAGGCAGACAGAGTCCGGAGCAAAGGAGGAAACGCCTTGTTCGGGCTCGCGGTACTCCTCGTTCGCATTCTTCTTCCCTGGATAACTTATTAACTGGCGAAGAACAGACACAAGATGGCCAAGAAGTATCAGATGCGTCCAGCACAGAAACTGAAGACAGACATGACTCATCTGATCGATTAGACATGCAAGGTGAATGCAAGAGAAAAAAGCAAGCGAAAAAAACGCGCGGTTCCCCAGCTGACGAGCGCCGACAGTCCGCAGAGTTCACTGAAGAAACACGTGATGATACTCGATCCGTTTCAGAGGGTGAAGACAGTAATTCAGTACCACGACCGGAATTCCCACCGCTCGGTTCCGAACTATCCGAATCTAAAAAACAGGCGAGCAGAGACAGCGGCTTTGTTGGCAGCTGTGACGATCTTCTACGAAACAGCGACAACAGTTCGGATTTCAGATCTCACGAACTTAAAACGGAATTGGAAGAAATCGTAGAAGAAATTAGGCCGGACTTAGATGAGCGGTTAGAAAGCTCCTCGACATCACGTCCACCGCAAAGCCAACTCACGAGAAAAGATAGTTTTAATAATTGGTCATCGGATGAGGAGACAAATCTCATGATGACAAAGATGCGGCAATTCTTCAAGCAAATGATACACACAGGGAACGTGCGCACGTCCACTCCGGCTTCAACAAATTCAGAGAGTTCGCGTCCACCGAAACCGCCACAACTATTGTATTTTGAAAGCGAATTAACGAGATTAATGAAAACAGTTCCGGGTATACGCGACGAAGAAGTGCGCGAAATCGTCGAATATTTATCAAGCGAAGACACGTGGAGTGACTCATACGATTCTTCAGACTATGCGGGCTCCGATATGGAGGGCACGGCGGCCAATAGGACAGAACTCAGGAAACAAATATCCGAGAGCTGTCGAGAGATAATCGACGAATTTGACAGAGGTAACGGCGACGCGAGGTCACTGGAGCGCGATGCGGCCGGTGCGTATCGAAAACTGGCGGCAACTTTGGGACGCGCCGGAGAAGGCTCGCCTCCCTTATTTGGGAAAGTCATGAGACATATCGGAGGGAGACTAGTGGCGTTGATGCATGAAGTATCGGGTGGTGCATCGCCGAGCACAGATGACGACAGCGCGTCTGAACCGGGAGCGTTAGCGCGGAGTAAATCTCACGACATTTTGGAAGCGACAGCAAGTCGGGGTAGTGTGGCTAGTGATTGTGAACGGTTTTCGTGGCGTGGTAGTTTCGAATCGGCGCTCCTGGCGGCCGACTCGCGCGGCACTCTGGGCGGTGCGGGATGTGAAGCTCGCAGATCACCCGCAGCCTTGGATCTGGCTGCGCAGAAGTCGCACTCTCGCAGTTGTGGAGCTATTAGTGGCAGTGAAGACAGACTTTGGCGTGGACGGAGAAGAGCGTCGGCTCCTGATGCGGAGGTAAGACAACAAACACATATACATTAGACGATAATAATGTATCTCTTAATAAATAAGTCATAGCACGCAAAACCGTCTGAAATTGGTGAATTATGATATGGTAAGATTTTTTATTGTCTACATGGGCGGACTTGTCTCAGTTTTCACAGTACAACGGCTAGGCTGTCCCACTCTTCAAGCCGAAACTTCACGGCATAAATAGGCAGGGTGGTGGTACCTGCCAATGCGGAGTCTCAAGACGTCCTACCGCCACCAGTAGAAAAGTGTAAAATTTAAGTTTTTAAATTACAGACTTGTCATACGAGCATATTACTGAAAAAAGATGTTTCAATTATCGATTTCATTTAGGTACATGTGTTTTCATTGATAGCAATGCGCATTCACTTTATTTAACATGATGATTGAATAGTAAGGTATCAATTACCCAGATGTGTGTATTAAAATTAAATTAACATTTATTATTTCATGAGTCATTGCAAACTTGCGCAATTGACTTTGATGGTCAGTGTTTATTTCGCTCAGACAAGAGAAATGCCAGGTTACCAAGCTGTTGTCTGTCGGTAAAGGATCGAATATCGCCTAAAGGAAAGCATCTCACTTCGTCTATTGAACATAATTGCATGTTAACATTGATGTATGTTACTGGAATGACTTTTGTTTCCTACTATAAATGTTTTGTTTCCTACTATAACTGTACAAGAATACACGGCGACATTCGATCATACATTTATAATGTGCTGTATGATGTTTAGACGAAATCACCCTTAAGCGAAGACAAGAAAATATATATTCTTATGAGTTAACATGTAACATAATACTTAAACCCGGATGGATCCCTTTTTGGGTGCTTTTTAGGCGCTTTAAGCACCGGCTATTGTCCTAGTCGAAATCTTCAATGCGAACTAGCCCATAGATACACTGAGTTTCTCGCCGATTACGATTCCAATTCGGTGGTAGATTCTGCGAAGTACTGCTGTTGCTAGGACTGGTGTTAGCTAACTCTCAGGCTGGGCACCGTGACGTCACTTATCAGTCATAGCGTAACTGAAATCGCCTCGTATAGTAGGGGAGCCCAAGCGGGGATCTCGGGATTTATTAAAGCGCGGCAGATTAATATACAGGGGTATACATTGTACCCGGTTAAGTACCTCCACAAAAACCAGCGAATAATTTACGTAAAGTTTCTTTAAACGAACTCTTATGGAGGTCTATTAATATATTATTATACCAACTCTAATCTCTCAGTTTAAAAAAAAATTAAGGTTTCGTTACATAATACATTTATAATAATATAACAAAATAAATTAAAAAAAGTATTTCAAATTCCATAAAGATATTTTCATTAGATATTCTAATGAAATAAACCTAAATAAATCCTATAAAACAAAATTATAAAAAAAAATCACTTCTTCAACAAAATAAAACGAGAACTTTGTCACTGTAGTCGAAGTAAATTAAATAGGCATTTTTATGGATATATCAAAAACTACAGAAAGGTTAAAAAAATTATTGAGACATGCTTTCAAAGAATCATGAAAATCGATACACCTAGAAAAAAATTCTGAGGTAACACACCGTTTTGAAGTCGGTTAAAAATAAATATATAGTTTATAATGTCATAGTTTTCAATCGCTCAAGTAATCACTTCAATACCACTTAGCTACAAGCAGTGCTCAAAAACATATTATTGCGATGTTCTAAAATTGTTACTCTGTTTGTTTTTGAAATTTATATTGACAGGCCGATAACTAGTACATCCAACTTTAGTTATTTTTATTGCAACATCCATAATAGATGTTAATTAATATGTAATTAACGAACCAATGAAAATCTGAATTATTCATTAAGTCTGTAAATGATTTAAATAAAGTATTGTGTAAATTATAAACGAACTAAGTAGTAGTATTATTATTATACCTACTTATCTAATTATACAGGAGCATACGGGGTACATAGTGTGCTGCATGGAGACTTTTGTTTTTATTGCTTAGATGGGTGGACGAGCTCACAGCCCATCTGGTGTTAAGTGGTTACTGGAGCCCATAGATATCTACAACGTAAATGCGCCACCCACCTTGAGATATAAGGTTTCAAGTATAGTTACAACGGCTGCCCCATCCTTCAAACCGAAACGCATTACTGCTTCAGGGCAGAAATAGGCAGAGTGGTGGTACCTACCCGTGTGGACTCTCAAGAGGTCCTACCACCAGTAATTACGCAACTTATATAATACATTAAATGTCGTATGTTCGTTATTTTTGTCGTCATTATAATAAAATTATTCAATTAAGATATAATTTTTTCTAACTAGTTTACTCATCAATATTTTTTAAACAAGCTTGGCATCATCGAGCCTGATTAATGTCGCAATGCTAATTTCTAATGAGTAATCGTTCAAGAACGAACACGAGGTTTTTTGTTGTGATTTTATTATTTATACACGACACTATAACGATAGTAAGTTCTCATTCATTTATACGTTTGTAACCGCATTTGACATGCGTAAAGATTACGCGGCCTACACCAGACCGGAAAACCATAACTGAGGCAGAATTGGGCGGAGCGATAACAGATACTTGTTCGGAGTCATAACTAGTCCCAACAAGTCATATTACCGGTGTTTCAGATAGGAATTTTAAATCTAAACTAACTAAAACTGTGAAGACGTCGTGGTCTAAAGGATAAGACGTCCGGTGCATTCGTGTTGAGCGATGCACCGGTGTTCGGGGGGCAGCCGTTGTAACTATACGGCATTTAAGTTGTCTATGGGCTCCGGTAACCACTTAATTGAGGTGGGCCGTGAGCTCGTCCACCCATCTATGCAATAAATAAAAAAAGATAACCTTGTTAATACAAATAGCATAAGAGCGTATATGCAAAATAATCTAAGAGCGATCGAAGTCGTACTACTACATTCAGCTGTAATTCCTTGCAGTCGGAGGAGGAACAGCGTTCGGGATCATTACCGCGGTTACCGTCTGTGACGGGTACGACCGCGACTCCGGTCGGGCCGGTCAAGTCCGCCCGGTACAGAGCACCGGGTTTCCGTACAGCGACACGTGCTGCGTCCGCGCCAGGTCTGCACGTGCCGAGGCGAAGAAGGCCACCGCCCACCCCACAGCAGCCGCCACCGGCCGCGCCGGCGTCTGCACCTAGTTTACAGGGTAAGTAAATCACTACAAAACACCAATATATATTTTTTTATATATATTTCCTACCTATGCTGGTAGCTTTGAGAGGCTATTTCAGCTTCTCTTTGACGTGTACGTGAGCCCACGGCGCTCAAACCGGGAGTGTTACTAACACTGGTCCTGACACTAATATTTCTCGTTCGGGGTTCCTCAAATTTTAAACATCGATGTGGAATACTCTTGCATGCCTTAAACATCTTAAATCTTTTGATTTTTTTTAATTTGCATGTGCATCTTTGCAGACTGATATTCACAGTGACTATCAAATTAATTTGCGGTTTTCAAAGATTTATTGACGCGTCAGTCGTCTCAGGTCAATTTAGCTTTTTTCGTTCAAATCAATGGACAAGCGAAACGGATAATATTACGTTACTTGTTAAAGAGATAAATAGATATAAATATTATACTGTGTACGTGTTTGCACATGTGACATCACGGGCACACGTTTGCAGTAGTAGAAATAAAAAAACTTGACATTACTATTTTATTTAACGAGACCAGTTATTCTGGATACTTGGATTTACGTTTATTATTTACTCATATGCTTGGAGTAGGTAGCTTTTTTATCATTTACACTATTTTTTAGAAATTGCGTATCTGTTTGAATGCTTGGACAGACATTGTATTATAAATCTAAGACTTAGAATTCTTGTCTCTAGGTGAGTGGCGGCATTTACGTTTTTGATGTATATGGGTTACAGTAGCCTCTTAATACCAAGTAAGCCGTGAGTTCTTCCAAACATCTAACCAATAAAAAAATCTGATTCAGTTTTTTTTTCGGCCGCTAAATCAGTTTTTTTTATTAATATTGAGCGCTTTATCTGGTTTTCACAATAACATATAACTATTACCGAAGTACGGAAACATTTTAAACGAATTTCAATAGAAAGAAAAGCTAAAAGTAATTAGAAAAATGAAAAGACAATAAGTTATGAACCAATTTCGCACTTTACTTTTCCTCTATTGTACTAAAGCTTTGATCTGATTGAGTGATGGTGAAAGCTCAGTGTGACACCAACAACATTGTGAATAAATTTTAATTCAAGCAAGGCAACAAATAATAGCTTTAAAAAATTAAAAACTTCATTGCGTTAAGAAAAGAAAAAGTTAATTAAGCCAGCTTTTGAATTGCTTCACTTTCTCACACGGGAGCCAATTATATTTTGTTATGCAGAGACAAAGTAAACATCAGTCAGTCAGTTAAATATGTATTTACACAATTATATTTGTTCATAGTCAATAAGGATAGTTAAAAAAAAACATATTTGGTGTATATTGTATTTCAACCCAATGAAAACAGGGTAAGATCATCTCTGAAGTTAAAAATAATAACCAAATATTTAAAAAAAACACCAGCATTGAAACTGACCCACAGTTTTATTAAAATAACCTATAAATTTAAGACTACATAATACTACAAAAAATCGTTTTAATCTAGGAAAATATTAAGGTTAAACTTCGACCACAAAAGATACATATAAATTAGAACAAATTCTTATTTTTCGCATTCTTATATCCAAGTGCTAATCACTTGCTCAAATGTTGTCTCTTGCTACGTTCCGATCAACAGTTCATATCATATTCTAAAGGCCACTTTGTCTCCGTAAGCGAATTGTAAAATATTTTTGTGTATGAACGTGACGTTATACACAGTGTCTGCCTAAACCTTAATTGCTGATCTACGATTACCGGTCATCGTTCTAGTCGAACCTGTCGCTGGCGACGAAAGGCTCGGCGAGTAAATAAACCCACAGACACAGCCCACTGAGTTTCTCGCCGGATCTTCTCAGTGGGTCGCGTTTCCGATCCGGTGGTAGATTCTGCGAAGAACGGCTCTTGCTAGGGTTCGTGTTAGCAACATCATTAGGTTTGAGCCCCGTGAGCTCACCTACTAGTTAAGGTTACGCTGATATGGTCTCTGTAGACCATCAGCTTAGATAGGAAAAACAATGCTGATTTACTGCACTGCGCTTAAAGCGTAATGCATACGAACATTGAAACGAATCTTTATCTTTTCGAGCATGAAATAGCGAATACTGATGTAAATGATTAGATTAGAGTAACTATTAAGTATTTGGTGTTACGTAACGACGGAATTCCAATCCAAAAAGTAATTTTAGCAATTAAATCTATTACGTAAAGTAAGCGGAAGCTTATTTTACGATGCTTTCTCTTATTCACAGCAAAGGTTTTGAAGATGTCCATCAATTATCGCGAAACAGTAGTTTATTCATACAATGCAGATACAAAATTCAAATACGGAAACTACAATGGTTTTTTTTTTATTCCTATTTTTTTATCGTAAAAAAGGCCTTTGTAATGAATTTCGAGGTAGGCATTGCCAATCATTTTTTGCGAGAAATATCACACAACATCGTTGGCCAAAACATTTGTCAAACGACATACATACATGAAATGACAAACTGGAACAAAAACACGACGATTAGATTAAGTCCAGCTTCGTAGTATCATTTAGATGTTCTTTTAAATCAATCTCAGTGTTTTTAGTGTACAATTTTTTATTGCTTAGATGGGTAGACGACAGCCCACCTGGTGTTAAGTGGTCACTGGAACCCATAGACATCTTCAACGTAAATGCGCCACCCACTTTGAGATATAAGTTCTAAGGTCTCAAGTATAGTTACAACGGCTGCCCCACCCTTCAACGCATTACTGCTTCACGGCAGAAATAGGCGGGGTGGTGGTGGTGGTGGTACCTACCCGTGCGGACTCACAACAGGTCCTATCACCAGTAAAAAAATATTAATTAAAAATATCTGCTAGCTAGATCGATTGCTGCTAGCGTACATAAACAAAAACAGCGTATACATTTAAATTATGATCTAAATTTAATATTAAAAGAAGATGTGGTAATGAAAAAAAAAACTCAATCGAATTCGGAAACAGAAATCATAATTGAAGATCATTTAATATCAATGTCGTAGAGGCACGTTCCTGCAGTGATTATACCGTGCAGCAGGAACTAAAAAGCAATGTCACGTTAAAAACGAAACCATATTGTATTTTTCACTTAGCGGCGTGTCCTTCTGTTTGTTGCAAATCACGCCATAATACATACAGTCCATGACCGAAACAAATTACTTGCTCCACAGTCAACTGGTATTTACTAACTATTGTTATATTGGTGTATGTTTAGCCCACTTAACGAATTGCATGACCGTATTGTAAATAATGCAATAAAAAAAAGCTATTTTGTCATTTTTAAAACAGACAAAATATGTTTACGGAATTTACTACATTCTATAAATGAAGTTGCGCATTTGGGCGCAAGTCTTATTGGGGAAAGTTTATGTTATTCAAAGTCAACAAAAGAACTATAAAATTAAAGTAATTTTGTATGTGACGGCATCTAAACGAAGATTTTTTTACCTTCTTTAATCCAATATTTTGTACTTTGTTGTCCGTAAGTTGCAGACAAAATTAGCCACTACATCATCGGTACTTCTGTCATGGTCAATATGGAGTCTTGAAGATTTTAATTTTCAAAAATTTGCAGCCTGAATGCGTTTTACGCCTTACGTCATTTGAGCTCAAAAAATACGACAAGCTTGTACACCATTCGTAGTCGTTACTGTTTAGTTTGACGTGAACAAAAAATTATACTATTAATAGATTTATATGGTACTTTAAGTGGAAATTTGTTAAAACTACTTTATTGTCATACTAGCTTTTGCCCGCGACTCCGTCCGCGTGGAATAGTTACTTTGGCATAACGCTAAATTTTACTCCCACTTCATTTACGAAGAAAGTGAAAATATTTTTGAATTATAGAATGTTAAGGAGCTATTTAAACCCCTATTTTGAAACATTATTTATTGGTGCTCCACTTGTATTGGTCTTACCGTGATGTTATATAGCCTTCCTCAATAAATGGGCTATCTAACACTGAAAGAATTTTTCAAATCGGACCAGTAGTTCCTGAGATTGGCACGTTCAAACAAACAAACTCTTCAGCTTTATAAAATATATTCAAATCTTGTGAGTCCCAGATAATATAATATCAAGAAATCAACTCTCGACCAAATATAGTATGTCAAAGCACCGGTTACTTTGATAAAAATATACGTAATTTAAAAATAAAAAAACTACTTGCAAAACATTTTAGAATGAAGTAACACGTAATGTATTCAAAAAAGACAATGCAACTTGTTAATTTTGGTGTCACGTTCAATGCATTTGTTCGACTTGTTTCCGAAACGCTGATAAAAGGTTGGAACTTTGAATGCCGAAAAAAATATTTTGAAGAACATTCCAGAAGATTTATTCTTGTTGTTTTCAATTACCGTCAACCAAATGTGTTTATTTCTCCTTATGATTTTAATTGTATGTTAAAGCGAAAAGGCCCCTATGATAATATTGATATAAGTCATCAAGCTCTCTTAACACACAGAAAAAAAAGCGAACACCATTTTTAGTTGAAAAACTCTTACCAAGCAGTAAAATGGAATGTCGAATACGTACTCAAAACAATAACACCGCAACATTAGCATATTCAGGTCAGAAACTAATTACATCACCGAAGCAACTTTCCTACGGCCCGTAGAGGAAGTTCTATACCAATTCCAATCTGATCATACGATTATGTAGATTAACTAGAACAAGTCGATGTTATAAAACAAACTGTTATTGCGCAACTCGTTAACAATATATTTCTTTCTTTTTTCGGACTACCGACTCCAAAGTAGCATTACACATACTATGGGAACCACAGATTGGTCTTCATACTTATACTATCTATATATTAATACGTTAACCAAAAACTTTGTACCCCTTTTTACAAAAGTTGCGCGGACGGAGGAGTATGAAATTTCCCACACTTATATAGAGAAGAAGTGCACACTGCTATTATTATTTTTTAATAATGCATAAAAGATACATTAAATCACTAAAGAAAACATTACACACACTACATACCATGTATTTGACGCACACACGCATGCATACTATTTATTGTCAAACTTATGTTCTTGACGTCTGTGGTCAAATTGAGAATATATTAAATATTGTTTGTCTTTATTAATATTTTTTTATAGTGTAGCCTTGGCGAAATTTGTGATTATAGAAATCATAATAGTGTACAAACTTACAATTCCAATTAATTATAGTCGAATATCGACTACTGCGGGACCTCTAAAACAAAAAAAACCTTCAAATAGACAAAATCAAATATCTATATATAAATTAAGCATCCATACGAAAAACAAATGATGTTTGCTCGATGTGGGAATTGAACTTACGATCTTTCGGCCCGGTAGTCAGAGGCGCTAACTGTTGCGTCAGCGAGTCAGTCAAACTGAATTATATTGAGTAAAAAAAACCGTAAGTCAATGTAGGTAACGGTTATTTTAAACGGTAGTCCGGTTCACTAAAACGACAATGTATTTATAAACCTACTTAAATTAGTACTTTTGTTTTGCATTTATGCTGAGCATCGTGGATAGTTTAAGATGGATATTCAGTACATTAAAAGTGTATCATCATCATCATCATCATCTTAGGCCTTACAGCCCAGGGTGGGCCTTAGCCTGGTCCAGTATGTCTCTCCAGACTGCTCTGTTCAGGGCTTTCTCCTTCTAGTTCTTGACGGCGATATTTTTGAGGTCGCGCTCCACGCCATCCAACCATCGGAGTTTGGGTCTGCCACGACTTCTGCGGCCCTCTGGTTTGCCATAGAGTAATTAATTAAAAAGTGTATAGTGGTTACTACTTTCGAGAAATTAATTTACCATCGTTTCATCCTTCATTTCGTGAAAACGCTATCTCATTTAAATTCAATTTTTCGAACGAATTTAAGTCATGTTTCACGGATTTCGTTTATTTACGGTCACATTGACTTGAGTGCTTTGACCAGACTTATTCGGAACAAACGAACGGCCTTGAAGACAAATGTAGAAACTGAACATTCATCGAACAAACACAAAATCTGCATTCACACCAACATGAGTTAGTCCAAGCACTCGACCCCCCAAAATAGTTGTTTTTATTTATTGCTTACATGTGTGGATCAGTTTACAGCCCACCTGGTGTTAAGTGGTTACTGGAGCCCATAGACATCTACGACGTAAATGCGCCACACACCTTGAGATATAAGTTCTAAGATCTCAGTATAGTCACAACGGCTAATCCACCCTTCAAACCGAAACGCATTACTGCTTCACGGCAGAAATAGGCGGGGCGGTGGTATCTACCCGTGCGAACTCACAAGAGATTGTACCACCAGTAAAACGGTTTAATAAAACGCGTTTAATTGGAATAATTATTGTCACTAGTCAATCGTCATTACTTTCATAAAACAGACTCGCTTGTTTGCATGGCGTCGCGGCACGAAAAACAACGTGGTTAGGTTGAAAAGTAGGCCTAACTGTTCGGATAGATAATTTTCTTCGTTTACGAGACATTCCTCGGTCAACCTTAATGAAGCCGATAGAAATTTCCACATTATTGAGGCATTTTTCTTGTTCAAGAGATAACACACTCTGTTTACCGAATCTGTCACCTGAATTTAGTTAATTCGATATTGATGGGTGATATGATTGTAGTTGTCAAGAAGCCGCTATCGTTATTATTATATACTAGCGACCCACCCTCGCTTCGCTTCGGAAACATTAAATTTTATTATTGATAGCTGAGTCCCGCGATGTTACCCGCGGGCGATGCTAGTCTAAAAAAAGTAACCTAAGCTACTCCTTATATCATCAGCTACCCATCAGTAAAGGTGTCGTTAAAATCGGTCCAGCCGTTCCAGAGATTAGCCGGAATAAACAGACAGACAGATAAAAATTGTAAGAAATGTTATTTTGGTGTATGTACCGTATATATTATATATTCATATGCATGTAGTAAAATGCGGTTATTTCAATATTACAAACAGACACTCCAATTTTATTTATATGTAGATTATTGCAACAGATATATTTCCACTTTTATTTGTTTAAATATTCCTCTTCCGGTATGGATAACGAATGATTTTCATAATCTATAAATTTGTAACAAATAAATTATTTTATAATCAAACGCATTCGTAAATTTCGATTGCATAACAGCACAACGGAACTTGTCGCCCCAACATCTCTATTATCTATGTAACAACCACCTTTCGCAAAACGCAATACCGGTTCCCCGTGGTGTTGAGTTTTCGAACTTATCAGTTAGTTATATCTATATATTAATACGTGAAGCAAAAATTTTGTATCCCTTTTTACGGAAATTGTGCGAACGGAGGAGTATGAAATTTTCCACACTTATAGAGAATATAGAGAAGAAGTGCACAATGCTATTATTTTTTTAAATAATGTATAAATAATACATTAAATCAATAAAGAAAACATTACACACACTACATACTATGTATTTGACGCACACACGCATGCATACTATTTATTGTCAAACTTTTGTTCTTGACGTCTGTTGTCAAATTGAGAATAGATTAAATATTGTTTGTCTTTGTTAATATTTTTCTATAGTGTATAGTCTTGGCGAAATTTGTGATTATAGAAGTATAAAATACAATAATAATAGTGTACAAACTTACAATTTCCATTAATTATAGTCGAATTTCGACTACTGCGGGACCTCTAGTATATAATAGTTAGTTGCGAACGCGAATGAATGGCTACGTTTGACCGTTGTTTATTGGTTCGCAGCCGCCAACAATTAGCCTTGCAATTCAATACGTCAATATGCGATCGTAATCTCTAAAGTTTCGGTTACCGTTTTGAAATGTAGAACACAAACATGTTCACGTGATACTATAAATACGTGACAGCGGCTGGACTACCTAGAGCCCACTGAGTTTCTCGCCGGATCTTCTTAGTGGGTCGCGTTTCCGATCCGGTGGTAGATTCTTTTTTTTTATTGCCCTTGTAGGCAGACGAGAGCATACGGCCCACCTGATGATGAGTGGTTAGCGTCGCCCATGGACTTCAGCAATGCCAGGGGCAGAGACAAGCCGCTGCCTACCGCTTCTGCGAAGCACTGCTCTTGCTAGGGTCAGTGTTAGCAACTCCGGTTTGAGCCCCGTGAGCTCACCTACAAACGTTAGGGCGAAGCTGAAATAGCCTCTCAAAGGCTATCAGCATAGGTAGAAAAAAAAAAGACTACCTAGTCATTTGAAAGAAAATGTTGGTAGGACATTTTGTTTTCGCACGAGGCATTTAATACAAATTGAAACTACGGTGTCATTTCTTGTAATCCTATAGTATCGCTCTTCGGTACTTTTATAATACTAAGTGACGCTCGACATCCTCTCTCTCTTCCCAGCTATTTATCCCACATGGTGGTGGGGTCAGCTTTCCTCACTTTACTCCTCCACTTCGCTCTGTCTTCGACATCCTCGTCAGCAACATTGCATTTTCTCTTGTCCTTCAGCACTACATCCTTCCACCTTGTCTTGGGTTTACCTCTAGGTCTTCGACCGGGGAGGTCGAGCAGTAGCGCCAAATTTCCGACGTAGTCAGGCGGCTTACTTTTCACGTGACCATACCATCTGAGCCTACTCTCCGGCATCTTGTCGGCGATGTCCCGTACAGCTAGACTTCCACGCACGTACTCGTTGGGGATTGTATCGAGCCTAGTCACGCCGCACAGCCACATCAGTATTTTCATATCAGCAACTTGAATGGTATGCACGTTCCTTTTGGTTTCCGTACATAAGAACAGGCCTTATTATCGTTTTATAGATAATGATATGACGCTAAACATCCAAATTGCTATTTAAAAAAAAAAATTATGTTCCATTTTACATATGAAATGTGTTCTACTCTTAAAATAAACCCGTTGCCGATGCGTATTGCTAAAAAAACTTGGTTAAAATTTTTTCGGTATTAGTATCCTAGACTCAAACGCGCTAACGCCATCCACCTAACAGTAAATTTACATCCACGTAATTATCTTTTGATATGGCTCATAAAAATTTCGCATGTAGAAGAAGGAATAAAACAAAAATTCTATTATACGTATAGTATTTGAAGTTTTGTAAATGTTTTTAAATTCAGAAGAAATATGTATAAAATAAAATAAAAGTTTTTATTGGGTACACATGTGAAACGAGCTCACCGCCGCCCACCAGATAGATGTAAAGTTTTTACCGCCGCCCATAGACGTTATAAAATACATATAAATGCCGCCACTCGCCTTGAACCATGAGGTCGAAATCTCAATTCTATTGTGTTACGTTGTCCTAAACTTTAAACCGGAACCCATAGCTTCTTGGCCGAAATAGGCAGGATAGTGGTACCTATAGGGTTGTGTTATTCTAGACCGATACTTCCCAGTCAAATCTCTCGAATTCTTTTGAATGCTCATCAAATTATAATTACTCAGAAAACTTGTTCGATATACTAACTTTCTAATTCATAAATTACGAAAATAACAGAAATGTTATATAAGGTATGCAAACGTATTTTTGACTGGTCCGATATAAAATGCTGTTCTGTGTCTAAACGCTGATTTGATTATCTTTACATTCTGAATTTGCAGAAGAGCACGTGTTAAAAAAATGACGTTATTTAAAAATATATATATCACGCAAAACTGAAGTGTCTATGGAAAAGAAAAAAAAGAACTAATACGCGTTATTACTTTGAACTTAACTCGAATAGAATTATCTTATCAATAATTAAAAACAATTAGCGTAATCTTATCGAACATATGCACGGCGAAACATCATTGATATTCCAGAAGGGATGTTTATCATTAAAGCCGTGTTTTGAATTTAAAAATGTTAATACGATTGACCTTGAGACCTTGCTGGGCTTTGAGAATAACGAACATTCAAACGACAATCAGCTCTTTACGGGTCGAATGCGTAATTGTATCTATGTAAGGATTCCGTGCGATTAACTTTGACGAACGCTTCGACTGTATGCAAGATTAAGATACATACGTCATTAAATAATTATGTATTAAGGACTCCGTTGGACGTAGCCTGCATATTTAGAATTAGGTACGTGCCGAATTTCACAGCTAGCAAACCGTGCTGTCCTGGGTTAATAGACGACACTTTTACTGTTACCGCCGAAGGACTGGTCAGCTAGAGTTAATTATAATTCTAATAATTTTGTTATTCTTATTTCGAATACAATTTTCGTGGTCACGGACGATCTTAACTGCAGTTTAAAGAAGAAGTAAAAGTAATACATAGCTTTAATTATATGCATCTATGATTCACGAAGTCCAAAGAAATCACTAGATAGGTATAAATGCGATAAGATTTTAGTATACTTTTAACTGACTGACTGACACCACTGACTCTGTGGTGCAGGTTTGCTTGTTCTTTATCTAAGCGTTTATTGTCTATATATGTATGTATATATTAGTCTGTATATCAGTCTTTGTTACCCGTAACACTGGGAATCACTAATTTGGGATCGGATAACCGTGTCTTATTTGCTGCCAGTTGTGTATTGTTTTAAAAGTTTATGTATGATGATCGAAATCGATTACTAATGAATGGTCTTTGTGGCAATCCAAAGACTCCATCAATTATATAAAATTAATCCGAATAAATATGTACTCTTTTTCCTTTAAGCGAACAAATTTCGTGTTTTAAATATTTTGTTCCTCAAATTCCTCATAATAGCTGAGGAATACAAGGTACAAGGCTGTTAAGATAGACTTGACATTGATACACATCCTGTATTAAGTGCACTGAATATTTGCTAACATACCAAACAAAAAAATGTTCAACACAACAGCTACTAGTGCTCATTATAATTGAATATAATAAAACCAAACCCGCTTAAAACTTAGAGAACTTTATCAGCATAATACTATCAGTCAAAAGCACTTATCTATAGACATTCAGCCGCAGCAGGTTTAGAGGTACGTTTTAATCAATCAAATTGCGACACGAGTTGTCGATTGTCTGCAGTTTGTTTATACAAAGTAAGGCTTGGACAGCTAGTATCTTGGCCTCTATTTCACAATAGTTGTTTCACGCTCGCTGGTCACTATTTAACGTTATCCGGTTGTGACTCCTATCCAATCCGATTTAATTCACTTGGTAGATGTTTTATCGTTGTTTGGGAGCGCATCGAATTTCTCGCCGGATCTTTTCGGTAGGTTGCGTTTCCGAGTTTGCTAGTGTTAACAACGTCCTCAGGTTAGAGCCTCGTGAACGCACCTATTCGCTCGGTTACGCTGGCATAGCCTCTAAAGGCTTAGGTAGAAAAATTGGGTGATTACAAGTTTTCGTTATGTTTCTATTTGGATAATTAAACCTGGACAAGCAACACGACTTGTTACATCATCTGTACCAGCCTTTCCCAAAGTGGGCGATAACGGCCCCTTGTGGGCGATAAAGGCCTAAAGGGGGGCGGTAGGAGACCCAGAAAAAAAATGGGGGCGTTGTGTAGACGCTTGGGTAGCGATTTGTAACTTCACCTAGGAGGACTTTTAGACAGCGATTTAGACACCGATTGAGCTCTTGCTACAGTGGTTTTTAAGTAGATGAAAAAATGGGGGCGTTAAAAAATAATTTATTCTCAAAGTGGGCAGTAGACCAAAATAAGTTTGGGAGCCCCTGGTCTATACCGTCGCCCCGATTATCCGTCTATACATCAGCTCGATGTTTCGGAATATCAAGACAATTTAATCGTTCCATGAAGCATATAATTAATCGTTAATAACGAACTACTGTCCTACTTAAACTAACAACCGTCGCTCTTTTTAAACGCCTTGATAACTTTGACAGTTAAATATTTAGTCTGCGGCTAAAGATTACGTTATTACGGTACGTTTATCTTTACGTTAGTCACATTATCTTTACAACATTTCATTGAGCACAATTTCTCTTACTTACTTTAGTACTTACTCCCCGAGCAGTCTAACCACAGTTAAAACATAAAAATATTTTCGTTAAATGTTTCTGAAGTTAACATAGAAAGGGAATTAAACTGAATTTATTGCTAGATTAAAATCGCCAAATCGGATACCGCTACACTGTGAGGTCAAGCTCCTAGGAAAGAGGGCGTGAACAAAAAATGTATCATTATTCAGTTACTAATGTTTCCTTACATCACAAATATTATTCGCTACTTTATACTATAGTATTAGGAAGCTTTTAAAGCAGATACGTTTCATGTGTAACATTAAAAACAGTTATTCTACAATGTTATAATTAGCTATATTGTTGTATATATGTTGTATATATATTTGTTTTTTCTAGGATGTTCGAATTTCCCTAAATGAAACGCAAACACTCCTATTCCTTTTGTAATAGGTATATCCCAATTTCGACATGATTACAAATAAGAAAGCATAGTTTACAACGCGACCACATACCACGAATGAAACTCGGAACCATTGTTCACGGCCGCAATACTTATATTTTTATATTCTTCGCGAAATCAATTGTTATCGATGACTATCGATGTGTTGTTAAAAGCTTTCACTTTATGTATTTAACATGTCGTATTTTACACTAAATTTAATTTTTTTCTAATATAAAGATGTCTCTTCGTTTATTTAAGTTTTCTATTTTAAATTCTCCAACTATTAGCGATTAGCCGAATATAACATTACAAATAGGTTTTATGTGATAAATTAAAATAAAAAGCCTCGTTCCACAATAGCACGTTGTATTAAAAAAAAAAAAACTTTGATACTTATTCGTGATGTTTCTTTAAGCTCGATCAAGGTGGTATTTGTCACGATCAGAGTTTCGTAACAACCGGTATGTCTTGTTGATATCAAATGCACGTTATTGTTCCACAGTGACGTCGTGACTGCCACAAAAGCAAGTTTCTAGGGAACCATTAAATTAAGTACCCGAAGAAGCGACCGACTGTGACAATTGAAAGATGATGCCATACTGATTTTAACATTCATGTACTTTTTAGTTAGAAGTCGTCGTGGCCTAAAGGATAAGAAATCCGGTGCATTCGTATATAGCGATGCAACGGTGTTCGAATCCCGCAGGCGGGTGGGTACCAATTGTTCTAATGAAATACGTATTTAACAATTGTTCACGATTGACTTCCACGGTGAAGGAATAACATCGTGGAATAAAAATCAAACCCGCAAAATTATAATTTGTGTAATTACTGGTGGTAGGACCTCTTGTGAGTCGGCACGGGTAGGTACCACCGCCCCGCCTATTTCTGCCGTGAAGCATTAATGCGTTTCGGTTTGAAGGGTGGGACAGCCGTTGTAACTATACTGAGACCTTAGAACTTACATCTCAAGGTGTGTGGTGCATTTACCTTGTAGATGTCTATAAGTTCCAGTAACCACTTAACACCAGGTGGGCTGTAAGCTCGTCCACACTAATAGGCAATAAAAAAAATAGTTGTCACGACGTATTGAGAGATATTTTTATTTTATTACTGCCCTAATTCAATAAACATGCCTATGAGTAGCGCAAATTTCATTTCATCTCACAAGGTTCGTGCACCTCTGATCGATCATCGTCCTATCTGTTTCTTCTTAGTAACAGCCATTCAGACTTTGATATCAAGGTGGGTGGTGGAAATCAGCTATTGTCAAATGTACGGTATTATAAACTTTTGGAATTTTTCGTGTGATTACCATACCATATTATGTTTGGAAAAGAACAACTCCCAAGTTTCCTGCTGATTCTTATCGAATCTGGAGATGAATTGCACTCCTAATTGGCGACAGAGCCATGACAATTTTAAAGGGCCTGTGAGAGCCCACTAGAAAAAAAGGCTATGGGGTCTGTGGGCTCTGGTAATCCCTCAACACCATGTGAGCCGCGACCTCGTCGGCCGATCAAATATTGTCAATTGATTGTCTTACATCTACATTATACTCATTACCGTTTAATATAAAACAACCTTGACCTTTACGAGCAGGCTTATTGCGTAAACGTGTTTCGATAAATCAAACGAAAACGTGTGAAAACATGGAGCCATGAGAAACTATGGTTTGTGGAATTTGCAACATGTCTCTAGCCAACGGCTCTGTTAAGTCACAAAGATAATTAAAATAGTTTCATTGTTCTTGTAATAAAAAGATTTAAAAGTGCAGATCTGGACGAGGCCGGCCACGCGAGGCGCCCCACAGTGACGCAATATAGCACACCGTGTCGGCCCGATGAGTTCATTCTTAGACATAACTTAAGGTTTTTGCCTTCGGTTGGATATTCTGTTTATGGTATAAGAATCGCAATTTGTTCACGTTCAGCTATTGATAATTGGAAACGATTTAACGTAATATCTATGACAAAAAATAATGGCTTATTGAATTCATACAAAACCTGGTTTTCTGTTCATGATGATTTCATATATCGAATTAAATGTCCGTTTTATTTGGTATTAGTATCAACAATTCGATGTTTTCAATTGAACTTCAATTAAGTTTACCCCATTCAAATAGTTGAAGAAGTTTGTTTGTTATGATATTTTTTTTCCAAATTTTACACTTTAAATGGCTGTCCTGTAAATTCGCTAAAAGCCGCTTAAACTAAATAGCATTTCATCCCTTGATATAAAGCAGGGGTGGCCAACCGGTAGATCGCGATCGACCGGTTGATCGTGGCTATTAGTTCAGTCGATCGTCTCAAGACAAAAAAATATAAATACATAGAATAGACTGCGCAACGTAATCACCAATAACTGCACGCATCATCTTCATCTTGTATCATTTATTAATGACCATTACGTCACATTATTTATCCTGTCTTCCACACAATAGTTCTCTTTTATTAAATAGTTTCAGTTTTATGTTAAGCTATTCAATAAAAGAAAATATATTATAATAATATGATATAATATAAAATATAATGTTCACGATTGACTTCCACGGTGAAGGAATAACATCGTGTAATAAAAATGAAACCCGCAAAATTATAATTTGCATAATTACTGGCGGTAGGATCTCTTGTGAGTCCGCGCGGGTAGGTACCACCGCCCTGCCTATTTCAGCCGTGAATCAGTAATGCGTTTCGGTTTCAAGGGTGGGGCAGCCGCTGTAACTATACTGAGATCTTAGAACTTATATCTCAAGATGGATGGCGCATTTACGTTGTAGATGTCCATGGGCTCCAGTAACCACTTAACATCAGGTGGGTTGTGAGCTTGTTTACCCATCTGAGTAATGAAAAAATATATAGTTGTATACTGAACTACATTGTAACACTAAATTTCAAAAAATGTCATTAGTAGATTGTAGTATGTTACGTCAGTAAACAGTAGATCTTAGTTCTAATCAAGCTGGCCACCCCTAATATATAGTATGTAGTACATGGATGAAATCCACTTGTGGGCTCTCATTTGCCGGTTCGTTGCAGCATTACCGTCAATAATGTTTGCGCAAACAATTTTAAAGACTATTTAATCACACATTGAAATATTTTTCAACACTAGTTGACACACATACATGTGTTGCACAATGTTTACTTCGGCGCCTACGTTGTATCTTATCATTAAAGTTCAGTCGCGTGCGGACTGAAGTTCATTCTCCTTTCATCCTCAGATCTTCAAGACTATCAAATAGATTTACATTGGTTTTATGACTAATTAAATATGTATTAGAAGTGCACAGTGCACGTTTTTTGATGTATTTAATGGTTAGTATCTCTGCTATAATTTGTGTATATAAATAATTTTACGCAGAACTTAGAAGTATACTTACAGTTGTGACAGCGAATATTATTTCGAATCACCTGTGAATAATAAACAAAAAGTAATTGTTTTTATTTTTAAAGCAATTATTAATTATCTAATTAAATTTACAGATAAAATCTTTTATTTCCCGTTTAATACAGTTGTTTTTAAAAACTATATTAATACACTATAAACACTTATATATTCTATTTCGATACACGATATGTCGGCGTTGTTGCAAGCTCAATGATCACGGATGGACTTGAGAACTCATTAAAGCTAAATACCGTGGTAAGAACACCGTTAAATGATATTGTTTATAACGTTGATAACCGCGAAAGCTGAAAACAGTTAATATTATAATATAATACCGCTGTTTTTTGTCTTTTAAAACGGAACGAGTGCGTGGCGGCCTACGTAACCATTGTGGGGCTCCGTTGAGATTATAATAGAATAAACATTGAAAATAAAACTTTTCTATTTAAAAAATAAAACTCTAAAAAATGTGAAACCGTAAATTTTATAATAAAAACAAAATAATTTTCTTTGCCCTTTTTTTCAAATACTATTATTTTTCTCAATTTTTTATTCATGGTTGAGTTGTTAGAGGTAGTTAGAGGAAAACACGCTTCCTACTAGAGTGATGCCTGAATCGGAAATATCAATAACTACTAACGAAAATAAAACCTTATACCGTTTTCAAGACCTATCTAAAGGTATTCCACATTAAATGCATTTGAGTTTTTCATCTTTTAGATACACGTGTCATTAATTAATTCGATACCTCTAATTGATTTTATTTTATTAATTTTAAACACCCTGTGTAAATTCACGTGAAACAGTTATGTATTTTACTCAAAACGATGTTACAGCTAATTGTAATAAAACAGTTTTTGTTGGCAATTCTCGTATAGTACCATCCACGGATGATAGGTTTTGTGAGAATCGATTCAAGAAATGCGCGTCTTGATATTTTCATGGTCAACGAATCCCAACCGGACCTCACAAGTTGCAAACTAGGAATCGCGAACACACATTTGTAATTGTTACATTTAACATAATTTACATAATACCCATCCAATGGATCGCAGCGAAGGTTACTCGCGACCACTTTCTATCATCGCCATGGGAAACCACATTCACCCATGTTTACGTGCTTAAAGTACTTTCTATTAAACCGTCAACATGCTACTCGAAAGTATCATAAATACTGGTGGGAAAATGTTGACATTTGATTACTATTATTAATAACTGTTAAAAAAATGCTTTCGCGAATCTATGAATGCTCAATTATATACATCTATACGGATACAGCATGCATGTAAATATAAATAAATAGGTATGTAATACAATACGCCATTTTCGAATCAAATCAAAGGTTTTTCACGATCATAACCGTGGCCAATCACACCTAGAATGTGAACCAAACAGCTTCCACACGTTAGGACCTTTGTCGGTATTTATTAATTTTTAATATACTACACATACACTATTAGTGGTTAAAATAGATAAATTGGAGTTTAAAAAGTTATTAAAAAACTATTACATAAATACACTCAATCAAAAACGCTCAAGATGATAGTGAACGCACCATGGGTATATAACAAATGAAATAATCCATTATGATCTTGCCATAAGAAAAGTCAAAGATGAAGTAATCCATCGAGCTAAAGCCTACTGTATAAGATTGGAAGCCCATCCGAATAACCTTGCTAAGCATTGAATGGTCAACCAAACGACTACAAGAAGATTCAGAAGAAAAGTGCCTCAAGATCTACGAGATCTACTGTAGATTAATTGATATGAACATGCCAATGGACATTGTGCATGCACCGCCTAAGAAATAGTTTTTCTCAAAACTACGGTTGAATGTCTTAAGAGAGCTTACTATATAGAATGAATTAATAAATAAAAATACACATTAAAATTTAATAATGAAGTTCGCGTTGTCGTATTTATTCGGGTACCGGTAATTATTTGAACTGTGAGCTTCGTCTACTCATTTAAAACAATCTCAAATACTCAAGCCATTCTGAAATAAACATGTTATGTTTATTTTTCCAGTTTGTATTTAACCATCCGTAAGTTTGTTACACTCTGTCGATCATCCATAGTGGCTCGCTCGGCTGGGGATGTCGGATTTTTATACTTAACTCGCTCATACATGAAGCGAATCAAAAAAGAGCCTTTTATTGCACTAGCTGGGTAACCCATCTCACGGAGTAGTTGGCATCAAGTAGAACTTAACGGGATTTCATATGCTAAACATGAGGTCTTGTTATTATTATTATTATTTATAGCTTAGTTCTGTGGACGAGCTCACGGCCCACCTGGTGTTAAGTGGTTACACGACGTAAATGCCGCCACCTACCTCGAGACATAAGTTCTAACTCTCCGTTTTAACAGTACAACGGCAGTAATACTATAATAATATACTTCTGAAATAATTTTTTCAAAACTTAGACAGCGTAAAGATGTCTGGTCGGTTAATTTATTTATACATTCAGAGAAATATAATTATATGATTGAAACAGAGTGTCCAACACATAAGGTAGGTAATACTCACCAAGGTGTGTCGGACTTGATTTAATGTAATCTTGGTAAAACCTTAACGATTTAGAGTTCAAGGAAAGAGACAAATAAAAACTGGTTATAGACTCTAATATTGAATTCGTCGAAAAGATAAGAGGCCCTCGGTATTTGTATCAAACGATGCGGTTATGTTGGGGCTGAAATCCCGCTAGCATATACCAACTCTTCCAAGCAAATAAATTCGTTCACTCAACAATACAATAATAAAAAACTCTAGGAAACTATCATACCAAGTATAACCAATAAAAATTGTGTTAGAATTAAAATGTGTTCTATAAACGGTTATGCTATGATTTTGTGACAAGGCGCTTGTAATAAATGTAAAGTTGATTCTTTAACACTCTTTTGATGCCAATTGGAAAAATCGATACGACAACTCTTGACTCAATGGATAGTGTGCATGGCGGTAGTTGGCTTAAAAATCTATCAACCTTATCAATTCTGACGTCTCATCTGAAAAGGGGACTATACGAACGCTTCCAACGCTAACAACACTATCTATAAGAACGATCAAGTAAGAGACATTGAGAACTTTGAATGTTGTTTGAAAGAGGTCGCCGATTAAAAAGTCGCGATAGCCTGTGTGCTCAGTGCTAGTTTTTTAACGTTCTCGAAAGCGTAAAAGTTAGCTCATATTTGTATGGAATGGGATCGTTTTCCTACTTTGCCGCTAGGGGCGCTGTTCCAACTGCATACAAAATCGGGTTAACTTTTACGTTATCGAGAACGTTAAAAAACTCGCACTAAGCACATAGCACTGTAACCGCGTAGCCAGTGCAGTAATGAGACAGTTATCCCGGACCGCTTGATAGCAATGAAAAACGGTTTTAAATGGTCATTAAAACTAATACGGCTTAATATCGCGTTTTTATTGTCATTATATTATTTCCGACGTTTCGAATACAGTAATCCTTCTTCTAACACGGGTATTCCCCCATATAGCTTGGGGATTTTACACGTCATACATATTTCTGTATTGTGATTAATTTCATGTTCATTTGCACATTATGTCAATTGTGTGGTAATAAAATTAAATTAATTTATAAAATTTGTGTTCCCAGTTTTTAAATTGTAAAAACTTTGATTATATTGTATTATGGTTATATTTGGTTATATATATAATATTTGTACATAACGCATTATATAGGGTCATACAAGCGTTTTTTGTGAGAATACTCATACAACGCGTTTCCTATAACGCGGAACCAATCTATCGTGTTATAGATAGGATTACTGTACTTCACATTAGATGAAACCGTAAAAGTACTTTTAATTATGTCTACGAACCGCAAAAATCGAAGTCTTGTATCATCGAAAATCATTTTTAAAAGGTATCAACATTAAGCATTTTATTAAGCATAACATAATAATATGTTCTTCTTAGATTACGTCACCCGAGGAAACTATGTTAAATTCTACCTTTAACTTATACATATATGCACGTATTTTTGACGCTAAGTTTTTTTGACGTAAAAGTTAAAACGCAACTTCATTTATATACTATATAATTACCTTCACACGGGAAATAAAATCGGTTCGTATTTGGTCACGCAACCTTGGCAGATAAAGTGCAAATGTGAACAGATTTAGTGAATGTAATGTTGCTGTTTGGACATTAGGTAACTGACGATTGGAAATTAAAAAATCACTACTACACAACTGAAGCTACCTTTAATTGATGATATACATCATCAATCGGTGGTTTCTATGCCCTGTCCTTGTGAAACTGGAATGGCCTCCGGGCTACTAATAAACCCTCAATTATGTAAATAAAAAAGGTTTGTTTACACAAAGCACTGATTCATGTTCTATTTATATTATCAAATAACATTAATAGAACCATACAGTGAGCCATGTAGCTATCACGTGCTGGCTGTTTTCACCAACAACTTCCACCATGAAGGAATAAGGACCGTGTAATAAAAATCGAACCCTAAATATTTATGAGTATAGGATTGTAAGCTCGCATGAGTAGATACCACCATCCTACTTATTTCTGTCGCGAAACATTCATGCATTCTAGTTTGAAGAGCAGCCCTGTTACAATACATCTAAAAAGAATAATATATAACTGAGGGAGTACTGGTGGCCCAGAGGCTTTTCCAGTTTCACTAGGAAAGATAGGCGAGCAAAGACTCAGCCAGGAAACAATACAATTGAAATTTCGACCTCATATATCTAGGTGGGTAGCGGCATTTACATTGTGATGTTGTGATGAGCTCCGGTAACCACTTAACCGCTTGTGGGCCGTGAGTTCGTTCACCTATCAGCGAATTATAAATAATCGGGGGTAAGGCTCGATAGCAAGTATCGGACTTTTTAACACCTTAGCAGATGTAGATTCTTTCCTTAATAGTTTTGGTGTTAAAGTGTCAACTTCAGGTTTATTTACCATCTTTGTAGAATCACGACTACAACTACGGATAAGTATCGGATTAGCAAGTATCAGACTGTTAGAAACTATATTAATTATTTTAGCGGTTTCAATACTACCCTCTGTTTTCCCTAAAAGAATCTTAGGAAGCCATCGTACTGGAAAAGCTAATATCAAATATCATAAAACTAAACATACTTTTGCTTACTGGTGTTTATTTATTTCCGGTAACATACCTATAGCCAAACTTGTTAAAAGTGGTTATTGTCGCACATGAGTATTAGAAATGTCAAGGGCACAGTTAAGCCGTTTTCTAGACATCATTGTTAATCATAATGTTTATTCCATAGCGGTTATGTATTGTTTTTTAACGAAAACTCATATCGACTCATAATAATGAATTGCAATGTTATTAATCCCTTTGTAAAGGACATTCAATAGGTAAAAACGGACCAGTAAAACGGAAACCACGGGCTGCAAGTAAGCAGGAATTTTGTTCTGAAATAATACAACTATATACAGGGTGTCCCAATATATTTCTTAGGTAGTACCCAAATTAAAAATAAAGAACGAAAACCAAATTTCATGATTAAAATTGAAGTTCAGATTAACTTTTATAAAAAAATACACTAGCTACTCATACGATATGCGTATTCCTTAGTATAATCCATGTAGAATATTATAACACAAAAAAGCCTAGGGATTTCATTTATTTGTAGCTGATGTATATTCCAGAAACGCGTCCAGAAACGGTATGGAAAATATCAACTTTTTTTAAAATACGTAATATGGGTACTACCGGAGATTTTTTTTAATTTTTTTTTATATACTATGAGGTGTTTCAGAATTATCCATTCTTTCTGGGGACACCCTGTAGATATGCTATGTCGTTTTTATATGTAGGTTAAATAAGTTGAGTGAAAATTGTTTCGTTGCGTTCAACGGAAAGTCACCGACATGGTCGAGAACCCCATTAAAAACGTGTGCGGTACCGTAAACAAGTTCCAACTGAACGACTGATGTATGTATGAGATTAATTTTGTCAAGGAATGAATTGTTAAATCAGTTCTTCTTTTTTTTCTACCTATGCTGATAGCCTTGAGAGGCTATTTCAGCTTCGCCCTAACATGTAAGTGAGCTCACGGGGCTCAAACCGGAGTGTTGCTAACACTGGCCCTAGCAAGAGCAGTGCTCCGCAGAATCTACCACCGGATCGGAAACGCGACCCACTGAGAAGATCCGGCGAGAAACTCAGTGGACTAAATCAGTAGATACGACGTTGAAGTCTCAATTGAACAATGAAAAATCTGTGTATAAGCCGACGAGCTCACGGTGATGTTAACCGCTTTTTCGAGTCCTTAGACGTGAATATCACGACCGATCTTGTAGCATGATTTCGAAGTCTCAATTGTTTTATTTATTACCATTCAAATCTACGCGATATAAATAGGTAGTTCACTATACCATCAGTTACACTAATACTTTTGTTTGTTCGTTACCGCATACGCTTTGTGACGTCTCTGGACTCCGATAACCACTTAATGCCAAGTGAGTCGTGAGATTGTCCACCCATTTAACTAATTAACTATAAATTAAACAGGTATCATTAATATCATTGGTATCGTTCGTCAAGTCGTTAATTATGTGTATGATACCAGTATAGTTAGAAGAAAAATCGTAACTGTCACAGAATCTGAACCGCGATATATTCGCATCATACAAATACATCGGACAGTAATATTACATCTATTTTACATGACCCTATACTCTTTGACAGTTAATATATTATAATGGGAATAGCTATTATAATTGTAACTATGTCGTCGCCGTAAATATCTCCATCTGTATTCTCATCTTTTATGTATGAGATTTCTTGCCCGGAATCTAATAAAAAACTTGTTCCTTAAAAAAATACTAAAACCCACACAAAATACTTTAATTTTGTATACTGCATTAAAATAATAATACATAACGTAAAACATATAACGGCTTTATTTCAGAACACATTTAAGTAACCCTGATGGTACAACACTAATTCATTTGATCTGTTGACCCGAACCAATAATAATTCTCGTATGACCACGAAACTAGTGGATCCAGAGCTCTCATTTTGTTTACTTGCCAATCATTTATAATTTGATAAAGATAAAAATAATAAATAAGCTATTTTTGCATACTTATAAAGGTCGACTGCTATTTATATTAAGTGACTACCTAAAAACTGGTCAGGATTTCATTCGAGATCGTTGTTCGAAATGTGATGTTGCGTAATATTTTTTGTCATTAATATTTGAGTCGTTTAAAATACATTATGTAAACTTGTATTCCACTCACCTTATTTAAACATTGGTTGACTACTTCGTGAGTTTAGTCTAACGTTAATTGATCGTTAGGTAACATATATCGAGCATAATAGATGGCTAATAAGAGTGTTAGTGTTAGTGAGAGTAAACATAATGGACTTAAAACTAAAACGCACAGTGAAGTGTCTTGTTGGAATTGTTTAAAAATTGATGACCCTGATTGGGATCCTGAACCGTTGACTCTTAGAGGGATAAGGAAGCATAACCGACATAAGTTTAGATTGTATCCGTTTTTCGCCTCGGAAATCAGCAAACCAAAAGCTCTTCCTTTATCTCAGAAAGTAAGTGAACATTATTCAATCGGCAAAAAAGTAGAAGAGAAAATAGTTAAGTATGCTGAAAAGAAAGAAAAAAATATTGCAAAAGAAGTTACGCCTCAAGTAACCGAAAAAACAGATTCATCTATTGATCAGGCATTACCTTCAAATGTAGTGAAAGGAACTACATCGCAAACTGAAAATGCAAGTAATAAACTGCGGCCACCATTTATTGAAAATAGTACAATTGTTAAAATCACAGAAAACAAACTTGGTGCTGTGGAAGTGTTTGAGACGCAAAACGCTACGGAAAATATTAGTAAACGATCAGTAAATGATTCTAGTAATGACATCGATGAAATTCAGGCCACTAGTGGTCAGAAAAAATCAGATAATAGCGATGAACTGCGCGCAATTAATAAAAATGTAACTGAAGAAATCGTTAACTCTGTTAAATCCAATCAAACACTGCAAGAATTAAATTTCGATGATATAAAAAATGCAAAGAATATAAAATTTATAAGTCAAAACAAAGACTTACAGGCAATAGGACAAATTAAACAAACGTCTCTTGATTCTTTGACGACTCAACTTGATCCGGTAAAAGACGTCGCATCTTGTGAAAACATAAAAGAGGTACAAAGAAACACTAGTAATATCTCAGAAAATATTAGAAGTACAGAAATTAAAAAAATTCAATTACAAGATTCTGTCACAAATAACATAGATCACATTGAACCAGCACATATAATTTCTGCAATACAATATCATGATCAAAGTAAAATAACTGTTCCTATCGAAAAAATAACTCAGACAGATTATGCTGAAACGGATCAGAAATTTCTGAAAAAAGATTCAACACATACAAGGGAACCAAAATCTAAAATCACTACAACCTCATATGAAAATCCAGTAAAAGAACGTGTGTCTCCTAATATAACAGCAAGTTCTTTATGCCTCATGGGTGGAGAGAATTGCAAAATATCAGAAGATTCGAAGAATTCCAAAATAGGCTCTGACATAGAAGAAACAGAAGCAACTCAACCAACATCTTTTATTTCTTTAGAAGCGGTTACACATCCAGCAATGGAGATCGTTCCTCCAGGTGATATATCATATATTCCAAAAGGCAGAATAGATTCAGAAAAATCTCAAAATAATGAAGATCAACAAAAGAATGACTTAAAAGAATCCGCACTTATCGAAAAAAAAATTCAATCGTCCCCTGTTATTGATTTATCACCACGTAAATTGGATGTAAAAGAACATCAAGAAGAATTAAAAAAACATGGTAGGATGGATAAAATCGATAATGTTGAGCCAATTTTCTCGACTTCTGTAGTGCCAAAAGATAAAAATCAAGACGAAGGAAGATGCCATACCAACATTTTGATACGAGAAAGTGAAAAAAGCCCAGAAGAGTTTGTAGATGCGAATACACTGATGACAGATTCGGTTACTAATATTAAAGCAGCTGGCTTGGATATAAAAGAACAATTTAAATCAACTTCAATTTCCAGTATGTTGTCGCTAAAAGAACACATTCCTATAATTACTAAGAATCAGGAGAATAAAAGTGATTTTGAAACCTTGAACATCGTAAAAGATAAAGAATTCCCGATGAACACTCCTCACATGGATGACAATAGTGATGCTTCTGAAAATATTGAAATTATACCTTTTCCAGCAATAGTCACGTCACTGGCACCAGAGATAAACCCTTTAAAAGATAAATTGGTCTCTGAAAATATAACAAGCAGTATAAACGAAAAACTACACGTGGGAAACTCGAAAATTGAGCAATACACAAATAATTTACCAAATTCATCTATTAGAAAAGGTCCCGAAACAACAATAAGTTCATCATGTTTTGGAATCGTAGGAAGTCAATCTAAACCAATTTCTTTAAAAAATACTCTAAAAGGAAAAGACATATTATGTGGAATAGAAAGCGATCAAGTAAAAGAGACAGAAGATTCGTCTATTTCTAATAAGATAAATGAAGACCTTGGCGAAAATCTGACGAATGACAAAACTTCATTGATTAAGGATACCTCTACCCAAAATATACCAGAATTGTCAATTAAACCAAAAGCGTTGACAAAAGAAACGGTAACATTGCCATCTGAAGTAAAAGAGCAGCATTTAGTAAAGAACGATCAAATTAAGGGAACAGTTTCAGATAATATCATGAACGACTTACCATTAAATATTAATAAAGATTCCTTATCTTTGAACAAAGAAATAGACCCCACAAAAAACATAGATATTTCTGAAAAAGAAACTGAAATATCTCGCGAAAATTACCAAATAAACGACTCGCCTAAAAAAGGGGAACCAGAATCAGAATTTACAGACCTTACGGTACCGCCTTCATCTGTAATACCGGAACCTGTAAGTGATAAGCCTATTACGAGTACAGAGACTTTAAAACTGTCTACACCAAAGCCTAGTAGACTTCCGATAAAAATAAGTCAAGCTAGTCCTAAACTTCGTTTGGAGGAAACACAGGATAGTATGGAAAACGCTCTAAATAATATAGTTTCTAACAGTCTGACACTTGCTACCTTACCTAAATCTCCAAGAACACTTATCCGTAGTGATAGCCGTGATTCTACAAAGATGGTAAATAAACCTGAAGTTGACACTTTAACACCAAAACTATTAAGGAACGAATCTACATCTGCTAAAGTGATAAAAAGTCCGATACTTGCTACCTTACCTAAATCATCAAGAACTCTTATCCGTAGTAATAGCCGTGATTCTACGAAGATGGTAAATAAACCTGAAGTTGACACCTTAACACCAGAACCATTAAAGACGGAATCTACATCTGCTAAAGTGATAAAAAGTCCCACACTTGCTACCTTACCTAAATCTCCACAAACACTTATCCGTAGTGATAGCCGTGATTCTACAAAGATGGTAAATAAACCTGAAGTTGACACTTTAACACAAAAACTATTAAGGAACGAATCTACATCTGCTAAGGTGATAGAAAGTTCGATACTTGGTACCTTACCCAAATCTCCTAGAACACTTATCCGTAGTGATAGCCGTGATTCTACAAAGATAGTTAATAAACCTGAAGTTGACACCTTAACACCTAAACTATTAAGGAAGGAATCTACATCTGCTAAGGTGATAAAAAGTTCGATACTTGCTACCTTACCTAAATCTCCAAGAACACTTATCCGTAGTGATAGCCGTGATTCTACAAAGATGGTAAATACACCTGAAGTTGACACATCGACACCAAAACCATTAAAGACGGAATCAACATCTGCTAAAGTGATAAAAAGTCCCACACTTGCTACCTTACCTAAATCTCCAAAAACACTTATTCGTAGTGATAGCCGTGATTCTACAAAGATGTTAAATAAACCTGAAGTTGACACTTTAACACCAAAACTATTAAAGACGGAATCTACATCTGCTAAGGTGATAGAAAGTCCGATACTTGGTACCTTGCCCAAATCTCCTAGAACACTTATCCGTAGTGATAGCCGTGATTCTACAAAGATGGTTAATAAACCTGAAGTTGACACCTTAACACCAAAACTATTAAGGAAGGAATCTACATCTGCTAAGGTGATAAAAAGTTCGATACTTGCTACGTTACCTAAATCTCCAAGAACACTTATCCGTAGTGATAGCCGTGATTCTACAAAGATGGTAAATACACCAGAAGTTGACACATCGACACCAAAACCATTAAAGACGGAATCAACATCTGCTAAAGTGATAAAAAGTCCCACACTTGCTACCTTACCTAAATCTCCAAAAACACTTATTCGTAGTGATAGCCGTGATTCTACAAAGATGTTAAATAAACCTGAAGTTGACACTTTAACACCAAAACTATTAAAGACGGAATCTACATCTGCTAAGGTGATAGAAAGTCCGATACTTGGTACCTTACCCAAATCTCCTAGAACACTTATCCGTAGTGATAGCCGTGATTCTACAAAGATGGTTAATAAACCTGAAGTTGACACCTTAACACCAAAACTATTAAGGAAGGAATCTACATCTGCTAAGGTGATAAAAAGTTCGATACTTGCTACCTTACCTAAATCTCCAAAAACACTTATCCGTAGTGATAGCCGTGATTCTACGAAGATTGTAAATTTACCTAAAGTTGAGACTTCGACGCCAAAACCATTAAAGACGGAACCTACATCTGCTAAAGAGATAAAAAGTCCCACACTTGCTACCTTACCTAAATCTCCAAAAACACTTATCCGTAGTGATAGCCGTGATTCTACAAAGATTGTAAATACACCTGAAGTTGACACATCGACACCAAAACCATTAAAGACGGAATCTACATCTGCTAAAGGGATAAAAAGTTCGACACTTGCTACCTTACCTAAATCCCCAAGAACACTTATTCGTAGTGATAGCCGTGATTCTACAAAGATGTCAAATAAACCTGAAGTTGACACTTTAACACCAAAACTATTAAAGACGGAATCTACATCTGCTAAAGTGATGAAAAGTTCCACACTCGCTACCTTACCTAAATCTCTAAAAACACTTATCCGTAGTGATAGCCGTGATTCTACAAAGATTGTAAATTTACTTAAAGTTGAGACTTCGACGCCAAAATTGAGACGTTTAAGTGACATAATAAAAACGCCTGATAAAAGAACAACAATAGATAGTGTACTTCAAGATCTCACCAAAGGTATCGAAAATATTTCACTGGAGAGTAGAGAAGAAACTTTAAGTCCTATTGAAAAAATAGATATAACAGATCCCAATGATTTTGAATCCGGATACGCAGGGTCGTCTGGTACAATGCGAGAACACGAGGACGATTTTGCCAAAAATACTAACAAGGCCAAATCAGAAAGTGTTGAAATAAATATAAACGTGAGAACGGCAACACATACGCCTGTTCTGAATAAAGGGATACAATTTAAGACTTCACTACCAGTTTTTCAAACACCTAAAAAATTTAATATTCTAAAAACTGCTAAATCGCTATGCTCTATTTCCGATTCGTCTGAAAAAAAGACTACTACTAAATCGTCACGATGGAATACTTTAGAACATATAAAGAAAGCGCAAACTTTAAAAGGTACCAAATAATTTTATTAATTTAATAAATATAGAAACTTCGTATGCTACTTTGTGTTCAACCTGCCGTGTGTGTCATGTTCATATTCATGTAGTTCATTAAATCATTACGAGTAGAACCTATTTGCACGGTCGTATCGCTATCGCCACCGAGCCGCGCTCAACAGGAAACAACCATACAAATTGTAAACCATGATAGTAATGAAATTAGCATAAAGTGTTTTATGTACATGTTTATATGTAGTTTAAATCGGTTCAGTATAGTGCGGTCGTGACATGTTCACTTGCATACCATGTAGATCACAAATTCTAGTGAATTAAAAATAAAAATAAAAATGTCCGAGTCACGTTTTTCATCTTACGAAAGTTACAATGTGATGCCCGAAGAGCAGAGCTCCTCGTATTATCCAGTTAACGTGTACTCTACAAATTTCGGTCGAAAAAATGAGCAAAGTGCTTTTTTACGGTGGTGTTGTTGCTGTAAAAATAATTCGAATGAAACTGATGATTTACCAGTTGAAAATTCTACTTCTTCGCTCATACGTTCCGCGGAAAGAAGAAGTTATATTTTAGAAAAAGAAATACCGACTACTGCAGTACAATCTGTTCCTACAATAACGATTACTTCAACTGCTGACTTGGAAAGTCAAATTTCTAAATCTACAACGGAACTTCTTTTATCTAGCGAACAAAGATCGAGTACAATTAGCTTAAACACACCACAGTACAGTGTGCCAAAATTTAAAATATCTCCTCCTGAATCCTCAAAAGGTCCGGGGACCCCAAGTATTAGGATCGTCGAAAAACGCGGTGAGAAAATCTCATTCATACGCGAAGTTATATCATGCCGAGATTCATTTTTGAAATCCTTGGAGTGGTGTGATAATTCTCTGACTAGGAAGAAGCGATGTCGGGTTGTTAAGCCTGATGAATGGCTTGAATTGAAAGAGGGTGATGCGTCTTAATGCTATGTCTCATGGCACATTGCACTGTGAATATCTGCATACACAATTTATTTAAAAACCACTGAATTCGGACATAAATTTAACTAATCTTCTCTACTGGTGCATGCAACTTCCACATCGATTGATAGCGCACTGTCAACATTACTAAACTACAAATCTTTGTCTTCAAACCCAAATTCTTGGACGTTTTTCACTTAAGTCAATAAGTATTGATCTATTTTAATAATAATTTCAGATGAAGTGTATACTTCAGAAACGTTATTACCTGGCCATGCAACGCTTCCTCGCCGATCTAATTCACCCTTGCCGAATGAAAGAGACACGCTGGAAAGAGATCGGTTCCCAGTCAACAGAAGTGGACTACAGGTAATCATATTATGTTCATTAAAATATTGTTATCGACAAATTATAGTGCTACCGTTGGCAGGGCGGGCGTCTTTTGAAATCGCACGGGTATCATCAATCACACATAAACATAACCCACACAACCTAGATACAACCCACTGACTTTCTCATCGGATCTTATCTGTGAATTGCGATTTTGATCCGTTTGTAGATTCTGCGACAAGTTTTAAAATGTTAAATTAGGTGCTTAATCACCTTATTAGAGAGATCATACATAACTCCCCTAATCTAAGATCTTACTAGGATCCGGTCTTATAATGTTACTGAATATTCTCGAATGTTTTTAATATGTAACTTGAATTTGCTTGTCGTCATGTCTAAATAAACAAAACCAAGAAATAAAATTTAAACTTGAACCAAAATGGCTTGTGGTAAAGTCAAACTTGTTTCGCTTAGTTAGTAATAAATCCTGTTTAGTGAGCTTATTCTCAGACGTTTCAAACTTAACCTTTAATCTTCACTCTGCTTTTGTTTTATCTTTTTATTTAAACTACATACCTAATACCGAAGTTTATTTAACGACAACATAAGATTTCGTTATTGTATATTGAAAATATGGTCTTGAAATTTCTTTGCCTACCCTACCTATTAGATTGACACAAAATACCCACTAACTATTATTAATTTACTAAATGACATTATTTAAAATTACAAATATATTTTCAACAACACTATAGAAATGTACTATGAATATTAATTACTATACGATCCTTAAGTTACAAAATTTTCAAATGTTAAATATCTCATTGAAAACGAGACGTGTCGTGTAATAATATAGCGAAGGAAACAATTTTATATTTTCAATATAGGCACGCGAAATGCCTATATTTTGTGAGCGGATTATCGTTATGTTATTGTATGCGTAATTATCTGTCGCTCTTTAGCAACACGTAAACCTGTTCGGAAAATGAACCTTTTGAAATTGTTTTAAGGTCTTAAATTAAAAAATTTGAATTGTTCGATGGGAGTATTGTCTCGGTGACCGCGACGGCCATTGTATTATGTTACGATCTTGCAACACCGCCTGTGAACTAGAGGCTTTTGCAAAACATTTACTTGGATATTGAGATGTGTTTTTGTTTTATTACTTAGACGGTCGGTGGCACTCACGACCCTGCTTTTTTTTTCTCCTACCTATGTTGATAGCCTTGAGAGGCTATTTCAGCTTCTTCTTGACGTGTAGGTGAGCTCACGGGGCTCTAATCGGGAGTGTTGCTAACACTGGCCCTAGCAAGAGCAATGCTTCGCAGAATCTACCACCGGATCGGACACGAGACCCATTGAGAAGATCCGGCGAGAAACTCAGTGTGCTCGGCCCTGTTGCTATTTAATGGTTATTGTAAATACAGACTATAGATATCACAACGTGAATGCCGCCACTCACTTTGAGTTAAAGTCGAGCGAGTTTGAGCGAAGTTAAAGTCCCGATTGCTTAGTAATAACGACTGTCTTACTCTTTAAGCTTTAAAATAGGTGAGATGCTATGTCCCTGATTCGTGCGAGAGATAAAATAAAACGCTAATAGATTAGAAATACACATTTTTATAGAAGCGCGTGGGTTTACAATACCGGCTTTAAATGTATTATAAAATATGTTGCAACACTTATTCCTTATACAGAGTGGGTTGATGCGATAAGCCAATATAAAACTGTATACGACGTGCAGTAAGTACACTTTTGTACTTATAATTAATTGGCCGGTAAAAATATTATATTTATAAATACAATTCGCGTTAGACCAGTACAAAATTCGAATGGCGCCGGCATTGTTAAGTAAATGTCTATCCTCATTTTCATTTTACCATTCTTGGCAAACATCGAGAGCCCTAAGATCAATGACTTTGGCAACCTTTCCAATGGGAAACGGATTATTTAACTATTTATTGTAAAAAGAGTAAGCTCAGGATAAATATTGGTTAAAAAGTCCCCTGTTATAACACAGTCATAGGGAAACAAAGAGAACGGTGTTTGGGTTGACATTTACAGGAAAATTCTCCGGAATAATCATCACCTTTCTTTGTCATTGAATGTCAATACGACCGATATTATAAATTACGCATAAACATTATTTTCCATTTACAAAAACAATTCGACCTTTTTTTCCTACCTATGCTGATAGCCTTGAGAGGTTATTTCAGCTTCACCCTAACGTTTGTAGGTGAGCTCACGGGGCTCAAACCGGAGAGTTGCTAACACTGACCCTAGCAAGAGCAGTGCTTCGCAGAATCTACCACCGGATCGGAAACGCGACCCACTGAGGAGATCCGGCGAGAAACTCAGTGGGTTGTGTCTATGGGTTAATTCGCTCGTCGAGCCCTTCGTCGCAAGCGACGGTTTCGACGAGGACGGTGACCGGTGCTTGTGGTGCCTAAAAGCACCGTTAATGGATCAGGAGCATCCGTAATAACGCGCTTTGGGCGACGTCGACCGCTTACCATTCGCAATTCGACTGTTGAAATAAGGAGGGGCCGCGTTTTTTTTTAATATGCTTAAACGGGCGATCGAACTCACGGTACATCTTGTGTTAAATGATTACCAGAGCCCATAGACATAAACCACGTGACTTCCTCCGCCCATCTTGTGACATCATTACTACTGCTTTCCGCCAGAAATAGCCAAGGTGATAGTACGTAACCTTGCAAACTCACAAGACATTATAATTTTTGAAGGTTTGATTTCTATTACACGATGTTGGAAGTCATTCGTGAACGTATGTTAAGTATATATTTCATTACAAAAATTGGTACCTGTTTGCGGGATTCGAACATCGGTACTGTCACATCGTTCGATACGAATAGATCGGGCGTCTTATCCTTTAGGACACGACGACTTCTGATCGAAGCGTCACTCTGAAATTAGAATACTCACAAATCAAATTCATGCAATCGAATGTAACAGTATAATTTTTAAAAGTTAGAAGTCGTTTAAAAATTCCACATTGTGATAAATTAATGATCGTAGTTAATGGTAACACATTTATGTTATCATGTAATCGAACCTATAATTAATAAAAAAATGCTACCAGGGCTTTGATACTCCGAACAAAACAAATGGTTATTATAGTTGCATACTGTTACTGAAACCACAGCGTATCCAGAGATCATTTTTTAGCTCATAGTATACGGCTTTGGAACGAGATCTCCTGGGTGTCTCCCGGGCACATTGCCGACTTCAAACTAGGACTCAAAGCTGTCCTTAGCGGTGGGCAGCGGCTTTGCCCCTGTCATTGACACTGGCATTGCTGATGTCCCAAACGGAACGATGATTAATTACCATCAAAAGTGCCACATACTCATTTGTCTTTGTTTCTTGTGTGTCTATGATGCACCTTTATTTCGTGATCTTTATTTCTTCCAAGTTTAAAATTTACATTAAAAATATAAAATTTATCATTAAATTAAAATATAGATGTAATGATAATAGTGATGATCTTTATTCATAAATTTTAATTTAAAGACATTAAGCCGATATCTGGTCTTTTATCAATAGTCGGTCATTTTGTTTCAACAACGATATGTATCGAAGTTTAATTGAATCCACTAATCTACTAGCACATTTCTCGAGGTCATTATAAGATTGATTATTAAATGATTGAATTAATGCAGTTCTAATACTTGCTTCCTGTATTTATTTCTCAACTTAGCTGCCAAACTAAGGTAGTGGCTTCATAAAATATTTACGCTTCAATAAACTCACGCGAATACGTCCTTACGTATTCATCAGATCCAATAACCTTTGCATTAGACGCGTTCAGCTTTAACACTAGGAGCAGGCTTAGGGACCTCGGTAACCGTACTCGTCGAACTCGACAAAGAGGTCTACGTGCAACTTAACCCGTGCATCAGCTCGCTCGGCGAGAAACGCCGGATCTTCTCAGCGGGTCGCGATTCCGATCCGGTAGTAGATTCATTCGCGAAGCAGCTGCGCTTGAGTTGTTAGGACTCCTTCGGAGGCGCTCGGGCAGCTGTTAGCAAATCCCACCCCTCCTGGCTGAGCCTTTGCTCGCCCACCCATCCTGTTGAAACTGGAAAGGCCTCAGGGCCACTAGTAATCTTTTAATCATAAATAAAAAAAAACACGTGAATATATTTAATTCTAGCGGTTTTTCGCACAGAAATCCTTACAGAGAGCGCCTAATTAGGTTTCGAATGTGTTCTCTTCGTGAACGGAGACTTTTATTGGACATGTCCTTCTTCCACAAAGTCGTGAGCGGTCAATATCAGTGTAGCTACTTTCTAGAGAACATGCCTTTAAGGGTTCCCCGTACCTATCCTCGCGGGAAACTCAAATATATTTTCTACACCCCACCTGTAAAATCTAATTTGGGACGGCAGGCACCTCTCCGTAGAATAATTGATGAGTATCATTCCCTTATCACAGTGATGCCCGATCTTGATGTGTTCCACGACAAGTTGTGTGTATTTAAGGACAAGATAGGAAAGGAAAGGAAAAGGGACCTTAACTTTAACTTTAATCGTTGATCATTTCTTGTTCTATAACTGACTTGTTGTTGCTTGACATTATATTAACATTTCTTCTTTTCTTCTTTTCGATATGACATGAAATTTTTAGACATTTTTATTAATATTTCAACAAATAGTACTGTTTTATTATTATTATTATTATTATTGATGTATTCCATTTTCGAGCCGATGAATTGCCAATGCTATGTACGCCATTGTTGTCACATGCATCAGGCCATAAATTAAATAGTTTAAATTTATTTTCAATGTTAGATGTTTGTGATGTGGCAGTACTTATGTAAATAAATAAATAAATAAATATAACTATTAGAGTTAAATATTAACTATTTAATAATAACGCAGTTGTTGACCGATTTAAAATCTAAACTAATAAATGTCTATATAAATATATATATAAGCATTATAAACCCAAGTTCAGTACACAGATGTGTATTAATGACGAAAATATACTGAACTGCTTCCTCGTGCGTATTCCCACTGAATCAAATCAAGTCAAATCAAATAAAAAAAAAATATTCAACATAAATGAAAGTACATAGTTGTTGAATGTCAAAAAGAACTACCGCTTTACTAATACTGAGAGATACAAAAAAAAGGAGAAAACATTTCATGCATGATTGGACGTGTTGTTGTTGTATATCGAATAACACATGATACAAGCAAACAAACAATGAGCCGTATTGCCGCCTACTGTACTAATTACACAGTAATCGTGCGATTAAACTTACCAACGGTTGTTTCGAATTAAACGATATATGTGTGTGAGTTGGTGAATTTATCAATACTAGAGGTCCCGCAGTAGTCGAAATTCGACTATAATTAATTGGAATTGTAAGTTTCTACACTATTATGATTGTATTTTATACTTCTATAATCACAAATTTCGCCAAGACTACACTATAAAAAATATTAACAAAGACAAACAATATTTAATCTATTCTCAATATGACCACAGACGTCAAGAACAAAAGTTTGACGATAAATAGTATGCATGCGTGTGTGCGTCAAATACATGGTATGTAGTGTGTGTAATGTTTTCTTTATTGATTTAATGTATCTTTTATGCATTATTTAAAAAAAAAATTGCATTGTGCACTTCTTCTCTATATTCTCTATAAGTGTGGAAAATTTCATACTCCTCTGTCCGCGCAATTTTCGTAAAAAGGGATACAAAGTTTTTGCTTCACGTATTAATATATAGATATAGTAATATTTTTATATCCCTTTAATCTATGCACGTCTGATGGGAAGCTTTAAATGATAATATTTGTGGTAGGCGTATTATGAATATACTGTTAGTATAATTTGAGGAGAGGAAAGGGTATTTGGTTTAAGCGACAATTCGCTTAATATGCGACACCATATTATCTTTATAATGAAAGGTGTATTTTATTTGTTATTTCCAAAATTCAATGTTTTTAATTGAACTTCAATTGATTCAACTTCATTCAAATACCTGAAGCAGTTTGTTTTTCTATGATATTTTTTACAGATTTTAAACTTTAAATGGCTCTCTTGTAAATAATCTATAAAAAAGTAGTTTTTTATAGATTATTTATTTTTTTATATTTATTTTTATATTAGATTATTTTTTTAGCCTTTTCATCCTTCGAATTGTTTGGTTTAACAATTCGCTCATATTTATAGCTTTTCGATGGGCCCTGAAGTTACCAGGCCAACTAAACAAAAAAACAGACAGTAAAATGTTTTTTTATTTTATTGCTTAAATGGGTGGACGAGCTAAAAGCCCACCTGGTTTTAAGTGGTTACCCATAGACATTTACAAATGCGCCATCCACCCTGAGATACAAGTTCTAAGGTCTCAGTATAGTTACAATGGCTACCTCACCTTTCAAACCGAAACGCGTTACTGCTTCACGGCAGAAATAGGCGGGGCGGTGGTACCTACCCGCGCGGACTCACAAAAGGTCCTACCACCAGTAACAAAATACGTTTTATTTCCAGGCACGCTCGGAGTCCATGGCGTCAGTGTACTCTGGTGCGGGCGAGGGGACGAGGTGTAACGTGACCGTGCGCGGGGAAGTTCAGTTCTCGCTGCTGTACAACTACAGATTGGGCGCTCTTGAAGTCGGAGTCAAGAGGTGTCGGGACCTCGCTCCGATCGACGCCAAGAGGAACCGCTCTGATCCATACGTCAAGGTGAGTTTTTTTACGCACTGTAAGTGATGGATTTACGCGTTGGATGGACGAGCTCAGCTCATAGACATCTACAACGTAAATGTCAAAATGGTAGAAATAGGTACCAGTGAGTGTCAGTATGATAAGTGTTAAGTTAATTTAATAAAATTAAGTTAATTTAAATTTAAAATAAAAATATTGGATCAGAATTAATAAAATTTATTTTATTATTAATTGCGACGTGACAAACAGGGCGGCATCAAGCCTTAAATCCGTCACTGCATATTTCCATAAATCCGTCACGTTCTTGATTTAAACTACATATTATTGTTCGAAATCAATCTGTAATGTAACTAATCTGTGGGGACTGGTTGCGAATTGGCACGGCATTGCTTCTCGAACGGGACGGTATAAGCCGCGGCAATAAAGAAACGAATCGAAAATGGCGTGTCTGTACCTGCGCTGATAGGTAGGGTCAACAAATAAAAAGAAAGATAGAAAGAAAAAGTTGTTTATTGTAAAAAAATATATATAAAAAAACAAATGAGAATGTACTTTACTTTACTTTATGCCCTGGCAGAGGGGGAGGTGTCTCATCTGTGATGCAACTTGCGTAGACACTTTTGCTGCCAGTCATCTAAGTCGCACAACTCGAAAGTAAAAAAACTCGAACTCAACAACAAAGTCAGAACTGATAATTTTTTTTGGCATGCAGTAGGCGCCGTTTGCGACTAAAGAGAGCAATAGTTTAGAGTGAGAGCGCATGATCGCCGCCGCCATTTTAGATTCGTTTCATTATTGGCGCGGCTTATACCCTCGCGTGTGACGGTCTTGCGACGGTCTCCTCCTTGCGTCGTATTCCTCATTGCTGAGGGTCGTGACCACCCTTTTGTATCATCTTCGCACGCACGATTTTTCTCCATCCATTCTTGTCTCTGGCGGTGTGGAGGGCGTTGTGAAACGTGGAATCAAGAGCGGTGCGGATCTGGTCGGACCAACGTATTGGGCTGCGCCCCCGAGGTCTTTTCCCATCTACCTTACCAGTCACGATGAGCCTCTCGAGATTGCTACCATCCTTCCGTCCGTCCTGCGACGGTACGTTACGGTTTTCCATTATGACCTTTTCCTTATCCATCCTCGACCTAAAGCCTTCTCCCTAAGTGATACGGCGTGAGTCTACGAGGTGGTGAGTGATTACGACAATATTGTTACAGGTTTACCTGTTGCCCGACAAATCGAAAGCCGGCAAACGCAAAACGAAAGTGAAGAAGAACACCCTGAACCCCGTTTTCGAGGAGACGCTTAGCTTCGCGCAGACGCTGGCCTCGCTGTCCTCGCGGACACTGTGGCTGAGCGTGTGGCACGCGGACATGTTCGGGCGGAACGACTTCCTCGGCGAGGTCTCGCTGCCGCTGGCCGACGTCGTTTTCGACGACCCCGCGCCCACGTGGTACAAGCTGCACGAGAGGGTGAGCACACACGGCACTTTCCTCTTGATTGTTTCCCAACAGAAATCCGTGTTTCTGTTGTTGACCGTTGAATAGTTTCTTTATTTAGAACTAAACATTGGATGTTGATTCGTGTCACGACTACCATAACTATACAATATATAATACCGAGTGATTAAAGCTGAACAGATATTTAATAATTCAACTCTCAGAATAAGAGTGTTTCTTAATTTCAAACTTTTTTCTTTCCTCTTCCTTTTCTAATAACAGAACAAATCTACAGAAAATTAGTTTCGAATCCAAATAAGAGACTAGATTATATAATTGTAATATGGATCTGAATAAAAGGCTATTTATTCATTCATTCATTCATTCGTTCGAACATTCATTCATTCGTTCGATTATTCATTCAATCATTCATTTATTCATTCTAGTAACCTCGAGTGGTTATGCTAGATTCGCAGAATGGGCTCAAAGCTGACGACGTTGCTAACACTCACCCTAGCAACCAAACAAACAAACACACATACATTGCTAACACTTATGACGCATACAATTGAGTGGCTTTGTGATTAATTGCAGACGGAACATTTCGATGAACAGCAAGGAACCCGAGGCGACCTCATCGTAGGCCTCAAGTTCGAGTTGCACGAGACGGGCGCGATGCGCGGCAAGGGCACGCTGCACGTCCTCGTCAAGGAAGCCAAGAATCTCGTTGCCACCAAGCCGAACGGACTAGCAGATGTCTTCTGTAAAAGGTTAAAAAAGCATATTCTTTAGTGTTTTTTTTTCTTAACACATTTACTCTTTATGTAGGTCACCTGTGCCCTACGCGGCTTACTAAAGTAATTATGTCGATTCCTGTTACCAAGCCCCCAGGATTGCTTAACTTTGCCTTATTTTGTTTGTTAATCTTTTATTCCTTTAGGTCCCATAGAAATAAATTCATTCTCAGTATCATTCGGACTCGTCTTTCCCCGAGTCTACTAGATATTCCGGCGCCTTAGTAAGAAGAAATCGACATTAGTGATGCGCAAAATGTATCACTGAGCTGAAAAGATAGATACATATCATTTGGCTCTAAAGATATATATATCACTCATTTAGCTCACTACCTCATTTAGATCACTAGCTCAGTGATTCAATTCAATTGATTGGTCTTTATCTCAATTAATTCATTTCTTCGTCTAGATCATTTAGCTCAGACTTTTTTGGCGGGAACGCGAGGAGTGAAGTTGCGTGATTTATTTTATTTTGCTATTTAGCGTTTCTTCAGGTTTAAATCTGGAATAACGGTGGTTTGTTAACTGTTTAGTATCTATGAAAGTGCATAGATGTGGGAAAATGAAACAAAGGCGCGCAGAATTTAACTTCTCGGGATCCTCCAAAAAGTCCACTGAAAAAGTCTCAGTAAATGACCATCATTTTACTGAGATTATATTTCATCCCATATCATCTCATTTCATTTCTTTATTCAAATATTAAAATTAAAATAAGACTTGACCTAAAGGTCAAGGTTACCGGGTCATAAAATCCCATAAAAAAATTATTGTTCTTTTCTTAAAGGCATATTTTAATGCTTTTGTATTGTCGTAAAATATGTTCAAAGTTCGATGACAAAATTATTTTTCATTTCACTTTCAGGATTGATAAATGATTCTGTTGGTTATGTTGCACATTAAAAAAAAAATTAAAGATGGACGTTTTAATTACAGCTACCTGCTGCCGGAACGAGGCCGTCTTGCTAAACAGAAGACGAGCGTGGCAAGACGCACCCTCAGCCCGCGCTGGGAGCACACGTTCACGTACCGCGGCCTCAAGCCGCAAGACCTCGCCGCCCGGGCGCTCGAACTCAGCCTCTGGGACCGGGACCGCCTCGCCTCCAACGACTTCATGGGAGCGGTGCGACTCTCGCTCGGCACAGGTCGGCCAAACCTCATCCTCACCTCAAACACCTAACTATAACTATACTTGAGACCTTAGAACTTATATCTCAAGGTGGTGGTACCTACCCGTGCGGATTCACAAGAGGTCCTACCACCAGTAGTGGTCTTGAGAGACCATTTCAGCGTAGCCTTAACTAGTAGGTGAGCTCACGGGGCTCGAGCCTGACGTCGTTGGTAACACTGGCCCTAGCAAGAGCAGTGCTTCACAGAATCTACCACCGGATCGGAAACGCGACCCACTGAGATGATCCGGCGAAAAACTCATTGGGCTGTGTCTGTGGGTTAATTCGCTCGTCGAGCCCTTCGTCGCAAGCGACGGGTTCGACGAGAACGATGACCGGTGCTTGAGGTACCCAAAAGCACCGTTAGTGGATCGGGACCGAAATGACGTGTTTAGGGCGACGTCGACTGTTTACCATTCGGTCCGCAGGATCGGGAATGTAGTTACCGGCGGCTACGATGAGAGGGTTCTCGTGTCGTGCCGCTTTCTAAAAATGCACGGATACTGATCCGCATTTAAAGACGATCAAAACAGATTCCTAGAGAAAATCAGATCGATATCAGCACACTAAATAAAATTCTTAACTCATTTATTATCATATTAGCTTTACATTAACTTGGTACGCAAACTTAGAACGGAAATAAGACCGGCAAAGTTTATAATTATAGGTAAATTTATAATGGTGGTGTTTTGTAACACACAGATAGGCATACACTATGTAGCCTAACATTTTCTGGAATCAACACTCTGGTAACCACTTAAAAATATGTAGCTTGTGAGCTCATTCACCCATCTAATGTTATTTACAAAGTAGTGGACCAATAGTGTAACCATTGTAACGATTGTGCTAAATGTATTGCAAATCTAATTATCAATGTCTCTCAGTAAAGACTGATTTAAAATATCTTTGAACACAAATTTTAATATTGAGCTTTATCAAATCTTCAGATGTTTTAAAACTAAGAACATTACTTCACCCGCAGCGAATATGTTGTAATATGTGTGAACTTGTAATATGAAAATGAATTTGAGCAGTTGTCAAAATAACTTAGTAAGAACACACTGGAGATATTAAAAAAAACTTTGATTTGATAGATCTCTATATTTTTTACAGGAACATACATGGGTGCCCACGTCAACTGGATGGATAGTGCGGGCAAAGAAGTTTCACTCTGGCAGACAATGATGGAACGTCCGAACTTCTGGGTCGAGGGATCCTTACCTTTAAGGCCCCAATTAATCAATTGACTGCAACCAATGCAAACATACTTTTCATAGACATTTTTTCCTCTTTAATACAGTATTTAATTGACAAACATAGCCGATTTTTTATATTCTGTAAAAAGAAAATGGCTTAAATTTTGGCATCCTTCCTTACTTCTACAAAATTTATAAATACTCTTTGAAACTTCTACTCTTCCAAGGTTTTTTCAAGTATAGTATTCGAATAAGTGCCAATACTATTTATTAACCTACTTATTTAACATAAGATAAAAATAGACATAAAAACTAATTCTTGTATATTTTTTCTTCTCTTAAACCATTCTGATGCTCCAGCAATACTAAAGTATAAGCAAAATCGGATGGTTTTGACTTTCTATACATTCCAACTTGTGATTATAATTCATAAATTATAGCTTTAAGTGTTAATAATGACAATAAATGTTCCACTTGAAAACTGCCTGTAAGTGGCTAGATAAGTTTTGCATTTAAATTTAGATTTTAATGTACAAATTAAGTTAACACAAGTGTTTAAGGGTACTAGCTCCTCTATTGAATGTGATTTAAGTGTATATTTCTTTATTAAAATTGTATAACACTAAAATAATTGAGATTAAAGTCGTAGATTTGAAATTAAAGAGACGTCCATAGTTTTTAAAACTACTTAAGATCTTACTTAATGTTTAAGGTACCGGCTTACACAATGTAACCAATTTATATAAATATTATACTTTGTATTGTGAAACGAAACGAAAATAAATATTTTGTATAACATAATAAGACTGATGTTGTGTTATTAATTATTACCTTCCATTTTAAACAAAACTATTTCGTAGCTACAAACTATTATTTAAAGATGCTCGCCAGTCGACTTATTAAACCATTTTCTATAACTTTGGCGTTTCTACTTGGCAACTATTCCTGTGTTACAAAAAATATAGGTACAGTGTAGACTAGACGTTTATACTCTTATGTGAAAGGAAATGCTGATTTACTACTAGTCCTTTAAACACCAATTAATTATATTTATTTATTGCCAATTATTTTACAAACAATAACTAGTTATATTCTTAAAAAAAATTGAAACTTTAAATACCACATTACACATAAAATAACAATACACATATTTGGGTATGCAACAATACATATATGTGGTAGGTATTTATTAATAGGTAGGTAATTTTTTGGGAATAAAATTGCCCAATGATAAAATCTAAATAAATAAGTATGTCACATACCTTGTCCATGCCTACTGTATGCGCAACTATTTGAGTACATTAAAATGAATTTATGTGTGGTTTTGGAACACTACAGAACAATTATAGGAGATTGAATGTGATATAATCGTCGGTATTTTTATACATAAGAAACATTAAAATTACTTGTATTTATCTGACGCCAAATCGATATTTAGAGGGCTTTTTTATGGCTTAAATGGGTGGATGAGCTCACAGCCCACCTAGTGTTAAGTGGTTACCGGAGCCCATAGACACCTTGTTGGATGCTTGGGTTTCTTGAATAAAACTCCCACAATCGATTTTGTGCTTGTATTTCCTTTATACAGTGTTTTTCTTGATTTTTACATTGCGAATGAGTTAGCTTGGCACGGCCATTAATTGAAGTGTGTAAAAGGGGACGGCCCATTTCAGGCCCAAAGCGGACAATAGATTAGAGAAAAAATACTTAGTGCATTAATTTTGTCATAAATAAATATGCATTTACTTTCTTCCAAATAAGCGCCACTACAGTTTACAATAAGTAGTTTATAAATAGTAACTCTATTGAAAAAAACAAGAATTTTATTTTTGCGGGAAAAATATTGCCAGCTTCAAAACCTTTTACGTATTAAGTAAACATTTTAAGTATATAAAAAAACAAATAAATAAATCATTTTAAATATTATCATTAATCAATCGATTTTAAGCACATAAAATAACATCAAAGACATACCCATTGGACTTTAACTTGTTACTATACTTGAGACCTTAGAACTTATATCTCAAGGTGGGTGGCGCATTTACGTTGTAGATGTTTGTGGGCTCTAGTAACCACACAACACCAGGGTGGCTGTGAGATCGTCCACCCATCTAAGCAATAAAAAAAACTTAACTTGTATTGTTATTTAAATATGTACAACTAAAACAAAAACATAAAAAATAAAATATAATGTGTACTCGTAAAAAAAAGATTAAGAAATAAATCAAATATCGGTTATTTAAAAAAATGATCGATATATGAATTTCATGTAATTATTTTTCTATATACTGACAACACTGATTTTGATCTGACTGACTGACACTTCGCTTGCTGCTTGTGCTTGCGTTCAAAATGGATGTGTTTTTTTTTTTTTTTTTTTGCTTCTATCAATAACGTTACATACTACGACTGAAAAACATTGTGTGAATTGTGGTTTTAACCTGACCGAGATTTAAAACCGTGTATATGCTCTTCTGTGCTATTTTTAGATGATTTACTAATTGTGTATGAAGATGAAGAAAATATAGATATTTAAAGAAGTATGTGTGTTTTTTATACCTTAATAACTACAATTGGATAAAAATACATTAGGAACATCTTAAACATTAAAAAAAGAAAAGTTCTTGAGGTATTTATATAGAAAATTAACCTCAAAACGAGTTTTTTATTTTTATTATATTTTTTAGATATCTAATACATTTAAGAATTTGAATCAGTCCATTTTTATAGTAATATTTGATGTCCACCTTGGGCCTAGCACACTATGGAGAGTGGGCATTCCCCATTGTGTCGGTGAACATAAATAAAAATTTAATATTGCTCAGTAAAATTTCGTAGGCGTTAACACACCTAAAACGTAAATGCCGCCACCCACCTTGAGATATGAGTTTTAAGGTCTCAGTATAGTTACAATAGCTGCCCCGGTCACCAAACCGAAACGCATTCACGGCAGAAATAGGCAGGGTGGTGGTACCTACCCATGCGGACTCACAAGAGGTCCTACCACCAGTAGAATTTTACAGTTACTTCACGTTAATAATCGCGATTCTGGCTAGTTTGTAACGCTGATCTCGCTACAAAATAGTAATCGTCACCGTAAGCTCTCAGAACTTCATCATTAGATGAAAATTTCAATTAATAAATATGTAATAAATATGTATTTTTACTGGTGGTAAGACCTCTTGTGAGTCCACGAGGGTGGGTACCACCACCTTGCCTATTTCTGCCGTGAAGCAGTAATGCGTTTCGGTTTGAAGGGTGGGGCAGCCGTTGTAACTATACTTGAGACTTGAGAACTTGTATCTCAAGATGGGTGGCGCATTTACGTTGTGGATGTCTATGGGCTCCAGTAACCACTTAACACCAGGTGGGCTGAGAGCTCGTCCACTCATCTAAGCAATAAAAAAAAAAAAATGTAATTAACAGATGTATTTGTGATATAATGACTGCGGCAAGATTCATAACGTCTATTTATGTACATATGTGCTACATTCTCTGAGTATTAACTCGGAACTCTAATTTATCTGTCTCGTCTGTCGTAAGAGCTCTCATCAATAATGAACTTAATACGGTTATGGTGGTTTGTAAGTTTCTACCGACAGCCTCTGGGAGCGTTGACCGCCAACCAGGCTAGTATTCTGACTTTTAATGGATTCACGAAATACAGGTAGGTGAGCTCAAGGGTTCAACCTGAGAGAATTTGTTTATACCAGCCCTAGCAAGAGCAGTCCTTCGCAGAATCTAGAATCTATCACCGGATCGGAACCTCGACCCACTGAGATGATCCGACGAAAAAGTCAGTACGCTGTATCTAAGGGTTAGTTCGCCGGTCTAGTTCTTTATCGTAATCGACGAGTTCGATGAGGGCTGTGACTGGTGTTTAAAGAGCTTAAAAGCATCGATTATGGATCCGGGGGATCTGACAAGCTATGTCTTGGGCGACGGCGCCTTTGCGTTGTCCCGTCGTCTGGGATGGAAATGGATTAACACTAACTCAACTACTCATCCGAAGTAAGTTAATTTAATGAAAATTAGCAAACAAATCATGTCCTTTTGGCTTTGTTCCGATTTGCACTGCGAATATTGTTTATAATATAGGGGAAACATTCTTTCCAGTATGGACTGACAGTATAGTTGCAGCATAGAGCTAATATTATAGGTACTTATTAACTCCATGAGTTGCAGTATCCTAGGGAAATATATGACGTCATAAATGGTCATAATTTTTCTACTGTGAACACTGGTGTTTTCGACGTAAGGTGCTTATTTAAGCGATAAGACCGCCGATTGTACTTTTTGTATTGAATGTTTCGCATTGTTTATTCATTTTGTGTAAAATAAAGAATATGCTCTCTCTCTCTCTCTCTCAGTGCTTTTATCACGTGGTACTTTTACCATGCTTAACCTCATTTCAATAATTCAGTAAAGCGCCTTATTCACGTTCCATCTTGCTGTACGTCCCGCCAAGGCCATGCACGATGCACGTTGCAAAAGTACAATGTATAGGCTTGACGTACGTCGATAATTATTATTAATTGTTTGCTGGATTTGCACGACCAATTTTGCATCCAACGAGCGCCCCCACCACCGCCAACGTCGTGCAGATAGACAGTGAATAACGCGGACGTACGTCAGAGCGGTCCTGCGTCGTGCGTGCTTGATCGTGTATAGACTTGCTGTACAGCAAACAATTAATAATAATTATCGACGTACGTCACGCCTATTCATGGTACTTTTGCATCGTGCATCGTGCATGGCCTTGGCGAGACGTACAGCAAGATGGATCGTGAATAAAGCGCTTTATAATATTTTTTTGTTGAAGTGAACACAAAGTCAAACAACGCCGATCACAGTATGCTGTACTAGGTTTCATTATAAACAGTAACCAATATAGGTAACTATAAAGAAAGGCTTCGCTGTATACTAAATTGACGTCACACCTTACAATGTTCGCAGTATTATTTTTTATGACAGACACGGGACAGGTGGGCGAGCAAAGGTTCAGGCAGTCTCGCAGTAGGTACCTATCGGAACATAGTCTATGTCACTGACAAGTGCCAAACAAGTGTCAATCGTGTTCAAACTACTTCAAACGTCAACCGCAAAAATGCGTTTCATTGAAATGAGTAGCAGTGGACCAAACAATAATTGATTTTCAGTTAATTATAACAGAACCCACTACGTTTGTGTAATGACTTTTTGTTTACAGTTATAAATCAAGAGAAACATAAAAATACCGAGATGTCTCGTTGTTTAACGTTTTCCATTTTATTTGTATTGTTTACAACTTTTAAAACAGGTACGTAAATTTGGGCGTTGTTCATGTTTTAATTCTTCTACAATAATTGTTACCTTTTGTTTATTTTGTTTTTAGTTTATAGTATAAACTGTTATCAATGTTCTGGTACTGATTCGAATAATCCGTTCGAATGCAATGAGTTTTTAGACGGTGATGTTGACTTGGTACCCATTGATTGTGCCACAATTCATGATGCTCAATACTGCATAAAACACGTCGGAAGGTTTGAAGGTGAGACTTCAGGACAACTGACTCACTAATAAACCTAAAAAATCTGGTAGCCTTTTGATACTAACACAAGACATTTTTTGTCAAAAATAACTTAGATATTTTTATGGTAACTAACATCGATTACAACTTATATACTGATACTAATATATTGATAAAATATAAGCATTCTATTTAGAAATTAACCAATTATGCATTTTTAGTAAATGGATCTTATATTAAGTTAGGTTTCCTGTTGTGACTGAGATAACACTGGGAGCAAATAATTAAGTATTAAAACTAGCAGTTAAAATATTCTGTCTAAATTTGGCAATTTTCTATCTTATTACGAGTTACCTTTAACCATTCTTCAAAAAATTATGTCTAATTAAACAATTTTGATTGTTACATTTACACATATTAAAATCAACAATGTAAATACTACTTTCCACCTTGAGACATGAGTTCTAAGTCTCAGTTAAGGGCTGTTCCATCTATGAAATTGAAACTCATTACAGTTTCACAGAAGAAATGGACAGAGTGGTACCAATCTATGTGGGCTCAAGAAGCCCTACCACCAGTTAAAAGAATGATACTATATAAATGTCCCTGTGCCAATCGAGTGGTAAAGTTGTGATAGTTTGAAATTGTAAAGGCACAGCTGAACAAAAAATAAATTGATATTGAGACAATAAGAAAATTTGAAATAAACTTGCTATCAGACTAAACATTAAAAAAAATGTGTGCAGAGATTTCCTAAAAAAATGGTATTTTATAAACAACAAAAATTAACAATCATTCAAATATAGGTTTAACAATAGAATGTTACCAGTGTAATACTTCTTCAACTATGGAGTGCGGTGATGGTCTGATGAAATTGGATGGTGGGATATTGAAGCCAATGCCATGTGATCATGTCTATGATGCACGTTACTGCATCAAACATACAGGTTTCACTGTGTGATGTTGTGTTTAGTCTATGGTTTGCATGTATGAACTAGCTTTTCGAGCACTGCTTAAATTGTTTGATAGTTAACACAAATGAAAAAATGCACCAAACATGTGTTTCAAAATATGAGAGCCAAACATTTTAAATAATAAATACTATTCTTTATCATTACAAATTTCGCAAAATTATCTTATGTTACATAGGCTTTGCTATGTAACCATACTACATTATTTCTGTTTCAGTACATAATAGAATGTTTCAAAATACCAGTAAATAAACTAGATACTAACTCAAAATGTCTACTTAGTTTCTTTAATATCACTAATGCACTGTGTTTTAGTTTTACAGCACATGAGTCACAACAAAATTTACTAACAGGTGTTGGGAATGTACATTTTGTAAGTATTAGTTCAAATTTGTAGATTCAACTAACTTGGTACTTCATTTATCTACTAAATTATTATGAAAACTGTTACAGAGCTGATATTTAATCATCATATAAAAGCTATCAAGTGAAATATAAACTGACAATATAATAAATTTATTTTATTCTTACAAACATAGTTTTAAGGATGTAAATTTATCAGATAATTGAAAACTCAGCTCTTGTAAAATAATCATTTTGGGATGTGTATTGACTGGAAATTTAAAAGTGAGTTGTGATATTCAAGTTGTGAGGTCTATCTATGGGTTCTAGTAATCACTCAATACCAGTTAGCTGTGGGTTAATTCACTAGCCCGTAGCCAAATAAATGAGCAAAATGTATCCATTGAAAGGAGTAACTTGGTCATGCGCCTTGCATTGTTGATGTCGCTGTGTGACAGTATCTGCCTACAATGTCAATCAATGTCAATAAGAAATGATGTCAACCACTATTATTTATAATAACAATAATTTCATTACATGAATTCACTACTCACCTCTAGTTGTAGAGGTTTAAGGTTCATATGTTCAACTTTTTTTTTTTTTTTTTTTATTGGCCTTGTAGGCAGTCGAGCATACGGCCCACCTGATGGTGAGTGGTTACCGTCGCCCATGGACTTCAGCAATGCCAGGGGCAGAGCCAAGCCGCTGCCTACCGTTTAATACTCTCCACAAGCCTCGTTTGAAGAAGGACATGTCATAGCGCTCGGGAAACACCGTGGAGGGGAGCTCATTCCATAGCCGGATGGTACGTGGCAAAAAAGACCTCTGGAAACGCACTGTGGATGACCGCAGTGGCTCCAGGTAGTATGGATGAACTCTACTCCGGTGGCGGGCGGTGCGATGGTAAAAACGAGATGCCGGTATCATCTCGAACAATTCCTCAGAGCACTCCCCATGGAACATACGGTACAAAATACAGAGGGAACCGAACTGAATACTAATCATGGGTATCCTACTTTTCAAACGGGAACTAAGATTGCTTTGTGACAGAAATACAATACTACCCACTTGGGCAGATTCACACCTTATAGAAGTATAGGATTATGTAGGTACTAAATACCACTAACACTGGCTTATGAAAGGAAAGTCATGAGTTGATTATAATATGTTGAGAAATTACTAGTTCCTAATGTCAATTAGTTAAAATCCCCTGTCCATATGTTGCATGTTTCATACTTTGTAAGGTCTACACTCTGTCAGGTTTATGTAGATAATCTAAATACACTATCATATGTTGTCAATAAGAAATATTAAGAGTAAATTTATATGAAATTTTAAACTTCATAAATATCTTACTGTTGTTCCTAATTATCTAATTTCGTATTTATATTTCTAGGTGGTATAAGCACAAAGAGATTCTGTTCGTCATTAGACCTTGGCAACTACTGTGATTATGTCAGACAACGGGGAGACAAATTAGAATATAGAACTTGCATCTACACTTGTAGCACAGATGGTTGCAATTCTGCTTCCAATATTGGTGTATCTATATTATTTCTATTTTTAGGAGTATTTGTGTTGACATTTAGTATCTTTTAAATGTTTTAATATTTTATAAACGTAAGAGTACATTCATTCCATATTTGATAAAATTTGTATCCGTCCATTTGTGTTCTATGTTGTGATTTTTATAAAATATTTTTACAACTGTACTGATTAGTTAGATTTTGTTAATATGCTTTATATCACAAGTCGTCACTGTTTTTTTTTTTATAAGATGTAAATCAATTTTAGATAATATTTCAATAAAACATTTATGATATTCTCATGTTTTTAAATTAAATGAAACTCTCATTCAAACATTTATTGAAAATTTGTGCTACATTCAAGCATTATATAAAAAAATACATGTTGACAATAAACATTGACACTAACATTGCCAAGTAATTACAAACTAGCCAGCTAATACATATTAATACTTTTTATTTTCCGATCACCACTTCATGCAATAACATTATATTGCAAACTGGAATGTATAATTATAATTAAAGCTCAAAAACTTTTTTTTTAGATACAAATGTAAAGTGTGGTGCAGGGTGTTGTTGTAACCGTTCCAGACTCAGTTTCATTGACAACTTATCTTCATGACTTACAGACACAAAGTATGAATGTATAAAAATGATACATAGATTTGTATATTTTTTCAGCTTAGGTGTATTCCATTAGACTCCTTCAATTACGATTACAATACACCCTGTACCAATGTCATTTTAAATTCCTCGAAATTGAAAACGAATTTATTAAAATCATACTTCCATTCCTATATTTTCTTTTCATAGTTAGCAAGTCAAAATAGCGATACCAAAGCGATAAACACCTTCACTTATAAGAAAGTCATTTAATAAGTTTAGCTTTCGGTTAAAATGCCTTTGAAGAATGACAATTGAGGCATGTTTTAAAAGATAGTTTTAAATATTCGTCAAACGAACTACAACACTACAGAAATTTAGCTTGTAGGTTAATACGAACCCTACGCGTCTAATGCTATCGACAAATTCTTAGCACTAATATTATGTACAAAATATCAGGTAATTTTTGTACAATCATATTGTTTTCAAAACTGGATACTCGATTCAAGCTTACATGCTAGCGAATGTATTAATTATTTCGTACAAAAAAAATAACATCAAAATATAATAACATGTAACATTAATCATAATTCAGACTTAAAATAATCACTAACATCAACTTAATTGAAAAAAAAAAAATGTGCGCTCGAAATAAAAGTGCAATACACCGAAAACGGACATCACAAATCAGACAAGTAAAATTATAAAAAAAAACCCTGATTTCGATTGCACAGTACAAAATGCGATGCAAATACAAATCACAGAAAAAATATTTGTGACGTAATATTTATTTGTCATGGTAATATAATAATGTAAAACAAAAAAACACTAAAGGTTTTCTGTTCATACAACTCTACATAAAGTCAACGACTTTCTAAGTAAAAACTGCATTTGATCCCAAAAGTCGTAGAAAATTATAAAGTTACATAATATAATACTTTTTTTTATTATTTCATGACAATATTATGACACTATTCAATAAATGTCTAATAATAAAACGTGTAATAAACGACCATACGAGTAAACTTTTATTATTTAGTAGCCCTTAGCCGTGGAGGTCGCGAGTGTCTGACATTCAAATGTATAGATTAAAGATACATATTTCCATTATATTGAAGAGTGTAAGGTTATTTGGTTTAAGGGAATTTTTTGCTCATTAGCTATTTTAATGTTGTAAACATAATTGAAGACATGAGTGGATGAAGCGGTTAAGTACAATTTTTAAGATTTTTGAGTTTTTACATTGAATGAAAGTGTTATGTGCCCATAAACTATATTAGACCTTAAAGCTCCGGGTTGAAAGGCTATTTTTAGAAATTGCATATGACGAAGGAGTTATGTACGAAATAAAAGTGCAAGTAACAAAACTTTATTGCCCGGTTTCTCAAAATTAAGAATTTGTATCATATCCCCTTCATCCACTGATGTCTTCAGTTGTAAATAGATTATAAATATCGAATTGTTGATGCTATTACCAAATAGTCTTTCATCCGTCGATATAAAATATTCAAAGGAATCGTGACCGTCTGTATGTAGCTGTCAAATAAAATCTAAAACGTCAATGTCAATCTAAGAAACTTGCAAGAATTATTACGTTAACCCTATTCAACTATAGCAAAAATAAGACAAGATTCGCGAGAGCTAGCTTCTTGTGGCAACACTAATATGCTAGTACTAAAATTAAATAAATATTCAAAGGCCTCATGATGTTAGCGTATTAAGCGAATGGCAATATTCGTTTCACTGCAGCTTGGCTTGCAGAGCGGCGACGTGCTGTTCCAGCTCCCGCACTCTCTGTTGACTGTTCTGAAGCTGCCTCTTCACGATCCTCAGTTCTTCTCCTTGACGATTGAAGGCCAGGCGCAGCTGTAATAGAACAGTTTAATAAATTAATAAACTGCTGCTTATATCTGAATCAAGCGTTCCGATTTGAAAAAATATTATGAAGTGAGATCATTGACCTGAGCTTCCATGGTGAAAAAGTCAGAGTGAACGTGATATCGGAAAGACCATTATGTAAGCCTATTTATTTCTAATGCCCTATATAATAACAAAAGTTACGTCGTCTGTGTGAGTACTAGAAATAAGTCTCAGTTTTAACAGTACAACGGCTGCCCTACCCTTCAAACCGCGTTACTGCTTCACGGGCAGAAATAGGCAGGGTGGTGGTACTCCTACTTGTGCGGACTCAAGATCTCCTACCACCAGAAAAACAGTTAAATGTTGGCGTAGTAACCTCGTGCTCGGTGCTGAAAACGTCTCCCTGGTTGATCTGCTTGTAGAGGGGCACCGGCTCCGCGTCGTTCGTCTGCTTGCCGAACATGCGTTGAAGCTGATGGAACTTCGTGTTCTGATTGGCGTTCGTCTTTTGCGATTTCTCGTTCACTTGTATCTAATTAAAACACAAATTTAATTTGTTAACGTCTAATTCATATTTATTTATTTAAGCTGCATGTCTTATTCAATGTAATAAGTTAAACTTGGTGCATGTGAAAGAAGTAACCACTTCTGTGGTGTGGTAGTATTGCGGTTTTTTTTATTTTTCATCCTTAAATCAAATTTCTCTTCTTATAGGGAACGCTGTTTATAAGAGAAACTACCTCTTCACCATTCATATGTTTTTTAAATTATTTATATAGACAAATAAAAGTATATATTTTTTAAAAATCCTTGATTGATTGATTGATTGAAAATTCTTTATTGCACAAAAATAGTGTACAAAGCGAACTTAACGCCATGCAGGCGTTCTCTTCCCTCGTTGATGAAGTGAAAGATTCAAGAAGTGTGTCTTATCTGCGATAAAGTTAATACATGGCCTTATTTTTTATTCCTTCATTAGGTATAATAAATAGTATAAAACAAAGTCGCTTTCTCTGTCCCTATATCCCTATGTATGCTTAAATCTTTAAAATTAGCCAACGGATTTTGATGCGGTTTTTTTTAATAGATAAAGTGATTGAAGAGGAAGGTTATGTATAAATGTAAAAATGTCGCTTAAGCCTTTCTAAACTTAAACCTTTCACCCCTCGACATGTAGTCGGTCGAGTCGTGGAAATTCGATTTTGGTTTCCTTACCTCATTTTCATTGTTGTGATTGAGTGCGTTCGGGCAGGCGTTGAGAGGGCGGTAGTCGGGTGTGGTTTCGCGCGAGAGGAACATAAACTTCTTTCTGTTGTTCACGTCCTGAGGTTGCAGCGCGGGGGCGTCCTTGTTGCCTGTACTCGGCTTGTGTGTCGATATCGTCACTCCTGTAGACCGAATGTTACTAGTTTACTGGTGGTAGGACCTCTTGTGAGTCCGCGCGGGTAGGTACCTGCCTATTTCTACCGTGAAGTAATGCGTTTCGGTTTGAAGGGCGGGGCAGCTGTTGTAACTATACTGAGACTTTCTTCCTATTCGTACACTCTTGACAGAGTGGTCGTGGTCATGCATCAGTCGGATACGACCTGCTCATGACTCTCGTGGGAAATTAGTGCAGTGGTTTCCCGTTGCCTTCTGCACAACTGCCTACTGAGACATTAGAACTTATATCTTAAGGTGGGTGGCGCATTTACGTTGTAGATGTCTATGGGCTCCAGTAACCACTTAACACCGGGTGGGCTGTGAGCTTGTCTACCCATCTAAGCAATATAAAAATAAAAAAAAGGCTTCAATCTTCACACAAAGTTTCGTGTAGATTGATTGAGGCTAGTTAATTACAAATATGATATTAAAGTAGAATCTTACGAATCCTCACGTTTAGTCGATAAATAAATTAAGTCTGTGTAAATAGCTGTAATTTTTATAAAAATCAAATCGTGTGATAATGTTTTGAAATTTACCTGTTTTCATACTGATTAAGAGTGGAGGTGCGTTCATTCCGCTCAACCAGTCCTTCGCAGTCAACGAGGGCAGGGGGGCGGCCGTGTCGGGGTACAAGTCTTCCTGTGGGGTCAATGGATATAGTCAAATAATCGTTCGAATATTGAATTGACCAATGCTTTAAACTGTTTCATATTATAAATTATACAGATCGGTTTTAGTTGACATGTTGGACACAAAGTCTCTATTTTATTGTACCACAGTTTTAATTTAATATTAATAATTTAATTAAAAATTTTGAATGTATTGTCAAAAAAACACTTATTTATAAAATTATTCATGAAAGGTTTATCAAACTTATTCCTTGTACGGATTATTTATTTGTTGGATGGATATTCGAGATGACAACCCACTCGGTGTTAAGAGGTTACTGGAGCCCATAGACATCAACAACGTAAATGCTGACACCCAACTATATGAGTATACAAGAGTTCTAAGTTTTAGTTCCATAGAACAACGACTGCCACACCTTTTTTTTTATTGCTTAGATGGGTGGACGAGCTCACAGGCCACCTGGTATTAAGTGGTTACTGGACCCCATAGATATCTACAACGTAAATGCGCCACCCACCTTGAGATATAAGTTCTAAGGTCTCAGTATAGTTACAACGGCTGCCCCACCCTTCATACCAAAACGCATTACTGCTTTACGGCAGAAATAAGTAAGGCGGTGCTACCTACCCGCGCGGACTTACAAGAGGTCCTACCACCAGTAATTACGCAAATTATAATTTTGCGGGTTTAATTTTTATTACACGATGTTTTATTCCTTTACCGTGGAAGTCAATCGTAAACATTTGTTCAGTACGTATTTCATTAGAAAAATTGGTACCCGCCTGCGGGACTCGAACATCGGACGTCTTCGATTCGTCGACGATTCGGACGTCTTATCCTTTAGGCCACGACGACTTACAAAAATGACTCCATAGAGCGCCTTGTTGTTCAGGGCAAAGTAGAGGGCACCAGACCGCGTGGAAGGTTGCCCATGCGGTGGACCGACCAGATCAAGTCTGCGGCTGTTTGCATGAGTGTACCAGACTCACCACAAACCGGGAGGAGTGGCGATTGCTCGTGAGGCGCACAACATCTGCCCACGCAATGATACTTAATGACGACCACGACCGCTCTGACAACTTCTACTGGTAGTAGGACCTCTTCTGAGTCCACACGGGTAGGTACCACCGCCCCGCCTATTTCTGCCGTGAAGCAGTAATGCGTTTCAGTTTAAAGGGTTGGGCAGTCGTTGTAACTATACTGAGACCTCACAACTCATGTCTCAAGGTGGGTGGCGGCATTTACTCTGTAAATGTTTATGGGCTCCGGTAACCACTTAGCACCGGGTGGGTTGTGAGATCATCCACACATCTAAGCAAAAAAAAAAGAGTGATACGACATACGAACCTGGAAGCAGTCCGACTTCCTTGGCACTATCATCGAGATCGGCTCGCAGAGGCCCCTGGAGGTGTGCAGCTTGTAGAACCGGAACACCTCGCACGCGCTCGTGTTCACCCCGCGCTTCGGCATGAAGCCCAGCCCGCGCTGTAACAAAAAACAAACATCCCCTCTAATTATATATTTAAGTCCTTTACTTTTTTTAATTGTTTAGATGGGTGGGCGAGCTCACAGCCCACCTGGTGTTAAGTAGTTACTAGAGCCCATAGACATCTACTATGTAAATGCGCCACCCACCTTGAGATATGAGTTCTAAGGTCTCAGTATAATTACAACGGCTACCCCACCCTTCAAACCGAAACGCATTACTGCTTCACGGCAGAAATAGGTGGGGAGGTGGTACCTACCCATCCGTGCGGACTCACAAGAGGTCTTACTACCAATAAATAACATTTACGTGTCTGCTTTGGAGCTTTGCATGATACTACACTATATGGTTACTTTAAAAATGGTGTAAATATTTCGTATTGTAAAAAAAAAATCAACACCACATTAATCTATATATTAACGAAGTGATTTATTGAGATATACTCAATTGCATTTCATATATTTATTTGCACATACTTTTATTGCACAATAAATAAGACAAGATATTGTCATTTCACACAATTTTGTTGTTATTCTAATTTGAACATTTTTCAATAAATACTGAATTTAATCAATGGCAAACATCTGTCTATAGCTATTAGTAATCCTATATTATATTATTATACGGTTTAAATAGTTGTATTCGCACAACACGAGGCGGAGCTCTGTGTTTGTACGCTTGAAATTCAATAAATAGAATTCATTGGAAAAGTGAGTCTTATTTACTGTTATTATGGAAGGTAATTACAACAACGAACAGCATGTCAAGGTTTGTAATAACAATGTGGCGTCAGTCGCTGATGCCATCAATCTCTGACGTCACTGCTTACTTTGTCATATATTATATTATTTATAATATACTAGCTGACCCGGTAGACTTCGTAGTGCCTCAATCGATAAGTAAAAGACCTAAAGCTTTGTATAAAATAAACTTAAAACAAACAAAAGGAATCGGTCTGACGGTGAACACAACAAAAGAAATACAAAATTGTTATTTTTATTTAATTCTGAGCATTTTCATATTTATCTACCCTTTAAACTTTCTCTAGACTTCCACAAATAATTCAAGACCAATATTAGCTAAATCGGTCCAGCCGTTCTCGAGTTTTAGCGAGACTAACAAACAGCAATTCATTTTTATATATAGAGATTTTAGAAGCAGTATTTTTGTACCTGCGGGTTCCCAGACAGGAATTGATTGAGGAAGTGCACGTAAGGCGGCTCGTCGACCACTTCGTAATATCTGATGTTCCCGTCGCCTTTGCCGGCCAGGTATACCTGTTAGTAAAGGTGACTAATAAGTGAAGCTGCAAATAAATTTACCAATAAATTGAATTAGAGCAATCCTAGGATTATTATTTATACCATATAGTTTTTGATTAATCTCAAACCGCCACTTTATTAATCTTTAATGGATCAACATTTATTTTCATTTCATTTTTTTTATTGCACTTCGAATCTCGTGATGCGATCATCAAGGTCACTACGAAAACAACATCGTTTTACCATGTAGTCGAATTATAAAAATTCAGTAGCTGTCTTGGTTTTCGATCACTTGCTTTTCCTCTCCTGTTCATCTCATCAATATATTATGTAAGTTATTTTACTTTCTTAACAAAAATTATCGATTGTAGAATATCTCTAAACACAACTCTGTATACCTAGCTGCCTTGATTGTAATTCAGATTTCATATCAATAGTTTTTTATTTGATTTTATTGCTTAGATGGGAGTACAAGGTCACAGCCCACATGATGTTAAGTAGGTACTGGAGCCCATAGACATCTACAACGTAAATGCCGCTATGCAACCTTGAGATATAAGTCCTAAGGTCTCAACTATAGTTACAACGGCTGCCTCATCCTTCAAGCTGAATCGCATTACTGCTTCACTGCAGAAACAGGCAAGGCGGTGGTACCTACCCGCGCGGACTCACAAGAGGTCCTACCACCAGTAATTACGCAAATAATAATTTTTGCGGGTTTGATTTTTATTACACGATGTATGCCTTCACCGTGGAAGTCAATCGTGAACATTTGTTGAGTACGTATTTTATTAGAAAAATGGGTACCCACCTGTGGGATTCGAACACCGGTGCATCGCTAGATACGAATACACCAGACGTCTTATCCTTTAGGCCACGACGACTTCGAAAATTAAATTAATTTATTAAATTTCTACCACCAGCCCTCTTCAAGGCGACGTTACACGTGAAGTCAGTCGGACATAGTTCGGGAGCTAACCATGTTAGTGTCGTGGTCATAGTACGGGAAGACGACCCCCGAGGAGCTGTCGATGGTCTCGCAGACGAGCGGCTTGGCGAGGTCGTGCTGGTCCCACACGGCGTACTGGCGGTCGCTGTGCCGCGAGAAGCCGGTCGTCACCACGCGACCCCGGCTGCCCAGGAACGTGCACTTCGACGCCTTCGTGCCCAGGTGGCAGTGACCTTCCTGTAAAATTAAATATTTTATATTATTAGTCTAAGGCTTCTTCTATATCGTTCCCTCACTACTGAGGATCGCGACCACATGTGACGTTCTTCCACTGTGCTCGATCATAGGTGGCATGGACTGCATGGTACAGATTACCACCAAGTGCTTCTCTTGCTAGATCTGATCATCTGGCTGGTGTTTAAGGCAGAGTTCGGCAAAGTGCGGCTCTTTGAACTCTTGAGTGTGGCTCTGGGAAAAATATCCTACGGGCTTCCACGGCCTCTAATGTTATCAAAATCAAAATAAAAAAGCTGTGTTATCTGGCTGTGGACGAAAAAGCCGGTTAATAGTATGTACGGTCATTTAATATCAGCGCCCCAGACTGATGTCAATTATTATATATATCAATCGAAGCGGTATGCAATATAGCATTTATTTTATGATTTGCAATAATAAATGTTTACTACGTTTACAAACAGATTTAGCTCTCAATTTTTTTAAGTCTTTTTATTTTGCATATTTGGCTCTTTGGTTAATAAGTTTGCCCACCACTGGTTTAAGGTAATCGAATATCTTGTGAGTCCGCGCGGGTAGGTACCAACACCCTACCTATTTCTGTCGTGAAGCAGTAATGCGTTTCGGTCTGAAGGCTAGGGCAGCCGTTGTAACTATACTGAGATCTTAGAGCTTATATCTCAAGGTGGGTGACAGATTTACGTTGTAGATGTCTATGGGCTACAGTAACCACTTAACACTTGGCCTGTGAGCTCGTCCACCCATCTAAGCAATAAAAAAAAGATGTATAGCGCTACTTACCGAGAGCACGATCCCCCGCCGGGGTTCGATGACCCGCAGTTTCTTATCCTTGCAGGTGGTCGCCAAGAGCGAGCCGTCCCTGTTGAACGACATGCAGTAGATCACGTCGCTGTGGCAGTCGATCAGCTTCACAGCCTCCCCCTTGCCCACGTCCCAGACGATTATCTAGAATGCGAGAGTATGTTTTTTTTGGAACGAAGTTCCTTATGGGACGATGCGGAGGGGTACCCTAATCGGGAAAAAGCGTCCGTAACGTAAGATTTTTATTAGTAATGCACACAGTGTACGACTTAAGTTTGTAATAACGTACAAATTAGTAATGCACACAGTGTACGACTTAACTTTGTAATAACGTAAAAAAAATAACATATTTTTTTATCATTCATTGACCACGATCTCAGAACGTTCGTTTGCGCAAAACACTAACTCTTATGCAAACAACCGTCAATGAAGTGTACCACAATAAGTTCGCACGTTACCGAATGACCGTGGGTTGTTAGGACACCTCCAGTTTTATTTTCTTTATCCCTCGAATAGAACTTAAAATTAATATTTTTTATAATAAGGAACTTCGTGCCTATCCGATGTCCCACGACACCACACAATTTTTTTTATAATTGAAGGATTACTGGTGGCCCGGAGGCCTTTCCAGTTTCACCAGGACAGGTGGACGAGCAAAGGCTCAGTCAGGAGGGGTGGGATTTGCTAACAACTGCCCGAGCGCCTTCGAAAGAGACCTAACAACTCAAGGCGAGAGTACGTCTTTATTAGGCGAAGGACTGGTAAATATACAATGTTAAAACCACCACCGAACATAAAACTTATCAGTATTGAAATAGAAATATTGAATATATTTTAAAACAGATAGGAAGCTGGTTAATTTTCTATGGAAAATATCGCTAACTTGTGCTATGAGAATAGAGGATCGGCAGAAATAGATTAGACGTCGGTATTTAAGTACACTTATTTATATTGAAAGAAACATGAGTGCATTTTGCACGCGGTATTACTTAAACGATCACATGTATTCCATCTCGTTCTCTCGATGGTTAAATCCTATAAATGTTTGTCTCTTTCTAGTGTCGCTTTTTCGTTTCATCAAGTTACAAATCACATCAGCTACGAAATATATTTGCCCTTCCACACTAGTGGTGATTGTTGTGGCCTCGCATATCTGATAGTAATGTTCTACTTATGTCTATTGAATTAAGATTTCGACTTTACGTATTAAGTTATATGACGGCATTTGCCCTTTAACTTAATACGTAAAGTTTCTACAAAAAAACCAAAATCGGTGACCCGTGAGCTCTATAGTAGTCTTATACGTTAGTATAGGAGAACAGTATCACATTTCTAATCCAATCTTGGTGCTATCGTGACTTATGTTTAACTATAACTGAAAACTTAACAGGCAATTTAATTTTGCAAACACGAAATCGGGTCAACAGTTCAAGATCGCGTACCATTTCAATGAATCGATTTACATTTATGAATAACGGTCGCCATCAAACGGCATTGCCTGGAATAACATCGCGATGTATACGGCGATAGGGCGGTTTTTTTTTAACTAGACACAATGCGCAGTCCTTCGCGTGTATCCAAGTAAGTACACAGGGGAGCAGTGGTGAATTTACACTAGGGGCAGTCGGGGCTAGTGCCCAGGGCGGCAATTTTTTTAAGGTAGTTAAATTTTAGAAGTGATTTTTTTTTTTTTATCTAGATTGCTCTATGTAATTAATTAATTCTATAAATTAAGAATTTTCTGTTTAATTGATAATTCAAGAAATTCAATTCATCCATTATTTGTGAATTATAATTTTGGCACTTTTGGTCAAATTAATAATCAAAATGATTTAATCAATTTATTTCCTTGGAGATTTGAAATAATAATCGATTTTTTTATTTATCACAATTAAACAATAAAAAAATTTTTCATTTATAATTATGAGTCAGCTTTAGTGTCAAATTTATAATTGTTAAAAATAACACATATGTTTATTTATGTTATTGGAATATATAACATATTATAATAACGTTTATAGTAAAGTTGAAGAAGTTCATTATTGGGGCGAATTTTTTTTCGGTGCCCAGGAGCGGCATTAAGTTTAAATCCGGCCCTGCAGGGGCGTACTTGTGCTGATATCATTAAACACAGTTTTAGGGTTAAATTGGGATGTGTTCATTTGAAAAATCATTTCGGCACTGAAAAATTAATTATCTAATAAGTCTAAACTTACATTACCAGCACACAAAGCTTCCCGTTAAATTGTTAGAGCGCGATATTAAATCTCACCAGGGAATCGAATCCAGCGCTGAGCAGTATGTTCTCGGCCGTCGGATGCCACTCGATGTAGGCGACGCGTCTCTTGTGACCGTGCAGTTCCACCAGCCACTCGGTCAAGTGCATTGAGAGACCACCGTCCGGTATGTGCCATAGTTTAACCTGGTCAAAACATTTTATAGGTCACATCGTGAACCAGGCACTATCAGTTTCTAACATCCTATTTGTTTCTGTTTAAGCCATCAAACATTCTAGCTTAAAATGGGGGATAACCTTTAAACTGATTTCTTACTGGTGGTAGGAATTCTTGTGAGTCTGCACGGATAGGTACCACCACCCTGCTTTTTCTGCCGTGAAGCAGTAATACGTTTCGGTTTAAAAGGTGGGGCAGCCGTTGTAACTATACTTGAGACCTTAGAACTTATATCTCAAGGTGGGTGGCGCATTTACGTCGTAGATATCTATGGGCTCCAGTAACCAGTCTTAACAACCAGGTGGGCTGTGAGCTCGTCCACCAATCTAAGCAATAAAAAAAAAACAATACAACTGACATTTGAATCTCACGTTTCAATCTAGGCAATAAATAAATATATTCGAATTTAACTCATACAAGGTCACTATTATGTCAGAAAAAATCTAGAATCGTAGATAAAAGACAGGATTCGATTATAACAACCATAGTCCCGGTTAGATTTCCGGTAAGAGACAAATGAGGAAATGAGATTTTGCTAAATTGCCTCTAATTCGGTGCGGTGACCTCTTAGTTCGTGACAGAGGTCCTCCGATCTGGTAAAGTTCATCCATTCAAGACTATATTTTTGATGTTTTTAATTTTTATTTCAGTTTGTATTCGTCAGATTTTCGTGACGTCATAACGAGCTTGTTTTTCCAAATATATACGTTCCAAATGTTTGATTTATCTCGTGTTCTATAGGTACTGAAGATACTTAAACATATAAGAACAATTCAATTGAGACCGTTAATACGAAATAGTTTAATCAAATTGCACACCGACCATTTCTTGCGCTAAATTAAAAATGGTAAATAAAAAAAATCTATATTCAACTATTTATTACCGTAGCAATCACACAATGACGTCATTCAGTAACACAACTTTTGACCGATTATGGAATGTATGTCGTCGTGACACTCAATATGGTAGATAACGGCTATCAGATAACTATGGTGTGAATACGAAGCAAAAACTAGTCGATAAGATAGCGAAATCAATATTCGGCAACAAAAAGTATGTCCGCTTGTTAAAATAGCAGCATACACAGTAAACTAATACTCGTAGTGTAGTGTTCTTATTTTTAAAATATTCTAGTTGGTCATGACGACGATTTTTCTTTACTAATCATTGGGTTTCGTACTCAAGCCATTATGTCAGTGTTGATGTATTCTGAATACCAGTATGTTTGGTATTGATTTAACTCCTTAATCTAATCTGACTAACGATTTAAGCTTCCGTATATTTTAATCATTTTATAATTTGGGATATTTAACATCCTTTACACTTTTCACGGTCATGGGCGTCTACCTAATAATTATCCGAGATATTAAACCGTAGTACTTTAACATCTACAATACGGCTACGAAAACATTAGAAATTAATTTTACAAACATACCTTACTGATCTCCGCACCTGATGAACACTTTCATATATTATTGCTATAGTACAAAACGCGATTGATCGAACGAAAAACATCCCGTACGTAATTGACTTCAATTATAAACACCAAATATGTAGTTGGTGCAAAAATATGAAGAAGAAAAAAATATTGAAGTGTTTGAAATGAAATTACCGTGCAATCATCAGAGCACGAAGCGATTATGTTGTCGTTGAACGGGTTCCACTTGATGTCCAAAACGGGGCCTTTGTGACCTGTAACTCTGCTCGCGTTGAAGTCCAAACGACCGGTCTGCGAACATTTAGAACAATACAACTTCTTCGCATTAAATATGTTGAACCGGGTAGATACCACCGAAACTTAGCACTCGAGTCACAAGGCGGGTGACAGAATTTACGTTGTTGATGTCTATGGGCTCCAGTAAATCTGAACACCAGGTGGAACGTGAGCTCGTTAACCCGCTTGAGCAATAGAATAAAGTGCATACAGGTGATACCAAAAAGTAAAAATTATAAACCTTAAATAAATTTATTTGTATAATTTACTTATTTCTTTCCGAGTGCTACTTACTACATACTAATGTAACAGTGTTCTTTTGCTTTGGTTTAAAAAGCTCGTGTGCCACCTGCAGTTACTATTTTAGCAAAAATCTAATATGTTACAATTTAAATACCGCAATTTTTATCTTCACTGTATCGATCAATGAAAAATTACCCGTTTGTTAATTCAATTAGAATTTAAAACAGAAAACATCTATGTTTTTGCTTCATAAGTGACTATCAAGGTCAATTAATATTTCTGTACCATATTACATATATGGACATTGGTCAATAAGGCTGGTCAATAGGCAAATATTGATACCAAGCAAACAGGGTTTGGCGCCAACAATGACGCAAACTGTTATACATACATACATACGTTCTTAAGGGTATTACGACAGTGGAAATCTTGTAATGATAGGACCAATACGGTTAATGTTTCCAATTTTATTATAATTCGAAATATATTTTATTCGGACACATAATGGTAGAGACATGCAGGCAGTTTTGTCTATGGGCTCCGCTAGCTGTAGGACAGCAGATGGGGCCGTAAGCCCTTCCATCTATACTTTAGGTATATGTATATACAACACTTAACATAAGCCGTTATTATATGTATAACGTAATAACTACAACTAAGGAAATTAATTTTAAAGATCGTTAAATTGAATGTTATTTTAAATTAGGTCCTTAGTCTTCTTGTTAACATTACATTTTGTATAATTTTTTGTACTTACGTGATCTAGGGGTAGCACAAGAAAAGCGCCACCGCCGGCGACCTCGGTAACTATAGCAACGAACTTAGGGTTGACCGCGCAGAAATTGGAATCGTGCGCATTCCGCGTTATCTTTACGTTGTCATAGCAACGCTCCCTTTTAAACGGCACGCCGTACACGTGGCGGAACTTGGAACTCCTGACACCGCGGAACCATACCTTAAATTTTAATTTCAATATTATTTTACATGTCTTACTTAATACGATTATACTATACTAGTGTTCCCGCTGCAGTCGAAATTCGACTATAATTAATTGAAATGATAAGTTTGAACATTATTAAGGTTCTATTGTCAAAGACTTCTATAATCACAGATTTTGCCAAGACTAAACTGTAGACAAATAACGTTTAAGATAAACAATATTAACCTATTCTCTATTTGACTACAGACTGAGCAATTACAAAAGTTTCAAAATAAATATAGAGTACATATATATATGTATGTGTGTGTGTGTGTTTCAAATACATGGTAGTGTGTGTAGTATTTTTTTTATTGATTTAGTGTGCTTTTAGGAGTACAAAGTTTTTGCTTCACGTATTAATATATAGATTAATGGGCTAGGTTGTCTGTGTGTTAATACGATAGATATTTACGAAATCAAGTTCCATTTAGAGTTAAGTGGTTTTCGGAGCTCATACAATCAATTCCGAAAACTGCCACATATCTTGGGATATGACACTGAAGTCTCATTTATATTTTATAAGGACTTTCCAGCGCCATTTAAAACCGAACGCCTAGCTCACCACGCGCTTTACTATCGTTCATAGATACTCTTACAAGTCTTACAGTAGAAGCTGTTACCTTCGAACCAATGAAAGTCGATGTCGACTATTGGGTTCGTTCGATTTTATGCGGTCTTCAACTTTACAAACTATAATATGATATTTACATTTTTTTTTATATTCAGGTATTTTTGTCATATAGCATCCCGGTCTGAAGGGAATAGCCGTATTACAATGCTAAAAGATTTCCAACTTACGTCGCAAAGGTCCACCACTAGGCGACAGATTTGGTAAAGGTATGGAAATCGCTTTTTTCCACAGGAGAAAATCGCCGGATCCCCACCCGCGCGGCAGGTGGGGTATGTGGGAGTTGAACCTCACTAAAAACTCCTGCCGCTCACAACCGGCGCCCTACCTCGGACCGAGCCAGAGCCCAGTCGGGGCTATTGAAACGGCGGGACAGGGTTGACGCAGAGCACATTACATCCATCCCACCGTCCCAATGGAAATCGCTTAGCACCAGATTGAGCGTGAGTTTTTTTGGCCATTCGCCGCCATAAAAATAAGCATTTAGCTTTTCAGAATTTTTTTGAGTAATAAAAATTTGAAACGTTTTTCCTTATCTTAAAAGTAATGCAGTAAGACGAATGACATCAGCATATTAAAAGAAAGCGACATCATTTTCATAAATTATGTGGTACAATTCACATAATATGTGCTTGGCTTGCTCACAGAGTAATAAAACGCAAGCAATAAGTCTTTTTTTTAGTGTTATAAAAAAATCTAGACTGGTTTGTATACAACACTAACAAGCTTCCGGATCCCGTGCGACAATGAAAGCTGTCACATTTTTTTTTCTTTCACAGATTTCACATTACATTGTCACAGCTGTAGATTAAATATTTTCGAAATGTGACATAAAAATACTATTTTATTTTAACTGTACAATTGTTTAGTGATTCCCCATTTATTCTTTATGATCCAATGAAGGTTTTTTTTTTAATGTCGTCCTTAATACCAAAAAATGACTGAGCAGTTTTAGAAAAACGGCATAGTATCCGCAATTAGGAGCAACCCACTGAGTTTCTCGGCGGATCTTCTCAGCGGGACGCAACTCCGATCCTACAGTAGATTCAGCGAAGCACTGCCCTTGCTAGAGCCAGTATTAGCAATTCTCTCAAGCTGAGCCACATCAGGATAGCCCCCTGAAGCTATCAACGATTAAGTAGGAAAAAAAACCATAGGAGCACTAGTATAGTTATTGTCCGTTATATCTTATGTGGTCAACTTAGCTAAGCTGTTTCTTACCGCTATTTTTTTGGGGTTCCCGTTTGAAATACGGTGGAGAATTACGATGCAAGTAATCGAAAAACCGGAATTTATAACAAGGGTTAAAATATGCAGTTGTACGACTCCACAATTCAAACGAAAATATTTGCAAAAAATTTATAACAATTCAGATTTAAAAAATAAAACATTCTTTTACGAGTTATTGATATTTTTGAATCGACTAACGATGGATGATACGTCGTTAGTTCAGATTTAAAATTGAATGACTGAATGAAATCCAAATAAATGAAGCATCATAAATGTTTTATGAATGTATAGTGAATATTATTAATAATTCCGTTCAGATAGGATAGAATAGAGATTAGTGTGCTAACTGAATTTATTATTCTGGTGGAGATAATTGCTGTGATTTTGTATTCATAAAGGTATCTATCTATTTAAGGATTCAGATTTACTGTTACATACAGATGACGGTGCAACTATTCCTACTCTTGGTTGTGTTTTTTTGGTTGTGTCAGGTCAGGACAGGAGGCATGGGGTCTTTTGTTACATACGACAGCGAGAGACACCAGAACGAGGATGGAAATGTGACGACAACCGCGGGCTGAAGGTTTTTTGGTTGGTGCCTACTCTTGAACTTCACGCGGGAAACGGCAGTGGCTCACTTTTGAAACACACCACTAAAACACCCTCGCTACAATATTTTTTATTAATAACAGGGTATCAGCAGTAGGTACATACTAATTAAAACCATTTCGAAAATATTCCCAGCCGTGTGTGTATTCAAATCAAATGAAAGCCTGTAAAAAGGTTACCAACTGTTTTATTGAACTGGCCTCGAAATGTGTATACGCTTTGAATAATAAACTAAGAGAATTTAAACCCTATTTGCGTAACACACAAAACAGTCTTTGGCTAGTTTTGCTTTAATTACGGACAATTAAAAAGAGTTTAAGCGAAGAGCGTAGTCAGAAGAAGCGTAGTTTAAATTCAATACGAACATTTTTGTTTTTGTCTTCCACAATTGAATACAAATGGTTCTTAAGACTTTCTAAAGCAAGATTTGGAGTAGGAGAGCGATAACACAATTTTACGAAACAGTTATTGATATCCTAGCTATGAACAAAACGGTTAAATTATTTCTGTTCTAGGAATAAAAAATTAAAATAGTAAAGAAATGTATAAAAATAATAATAATGTAACATTAATAAATTAACAAAACCAATTAATAGAAATGTAGATAATTCTGTATTCGATGTCCTGTCATCGTATTTTTAGCGCAAAAGCGGCATGCATAATTATAAATTTCAATAAATTGTTCACTTTTACTATTAAACGGAATTAGACAATTCGTCTATACAAAAATACAGAAGAACATTAATTATCGAATACTATTTGTGGACACGTTATCCAAACGTTTTTATGAGAGTTTCGGAATAGCCCGGATATTCAAAACTATCCTGTATGATGATGTAAATAAAATAAAAAAAGTACCTGTGAATTCGTCATGTCTACTCCACAGTTCCACACTACTCCTGTGCTAGAACAATGCATGCACTACGGTAGAGGCGTCCAGCAAACTATAATATTCAGTGCATATTATAAACGTATGCGCAAACAAACAAAAAAACCAGCTCCCCACAACATGACGCACTGTAACTCAACACTGAAAGTTTCAAAGAAATAAAAAGGATGCATTAAATAAAAAAAATAAAAAAGGTACACGAAATATTAATGTGCGCGACTACAAAATTCTACACATGTGCTGTGTGCGGCTTAATAACGATCGCGATCAAATTGTAGAGGCACTTGAAATGAGACGAGCACTGTATACGGCAGACGAAAAAAAAGTGAAAAGACATGAAACGTAGCCGTTTTGTGATGGCAAGTGAAATCCAAATTGATTACCGTGTGCTGATCGGGCTTCAATTACAAGTGATACGATTTGTTATATAACCTGAATTATGTAATAAAAACAAACTTTATTGCAACTTAGCCCGATATTCGAATAAATGTAACGAGGCAGTAACAATTGGGCAACGATTTGTAACGTTGAAGTCAAAAATTTAACTAACATTTGAGCAGTTAAGCCTTAGGTACTTTTCAACCGAGAGGACTGGTGGTCATGGTGCCGACGACCGCTAGTCCGGCGTCCCGAGGGGGAGGGTGATGGGAGAGATGTGCTCCGCACTAAACGCTTCACTTTCCCCCCTTTGCCTTTTCATGAGTTCTATCTCATACGAGGTTTGGATGCTGGTTGTTGAGCGACAGGAGGTTTTAGTCGGTTCAACTCCGACATGCCCCGCCCTCCATCCTCAGTGGAGGGCGGGAGTCCGGCGATTTCCTCCCGACCAAAAAAAAAAGGAACTTTACAATTATGTCTCATGTCAAAGTTATTGCGAAGCTCTGTGAAAGGCGATTGATTTGATGCAACGCAAGAGGTGCCTATTAGTCACAGGTCAGTTTGGCATCCTAAATAGAGCGGTAGCTGTTTCTTTGGGATCCGAAGAATCGAAGCTAACATCGCTTCACCCAAGCGATAAAAACATCAAAACGCCTTTCCTTTTTTATTCCTTTGCAACATTCGTAATATGACCTTTATTCTGAATTTAAAACAAATAACTGACATTCTCAAATTCATAATACGCTACCATTAAAAGTATAATACACTATAATTAAGAAAATGACTCAATAGCATCGAAATAAAACATTTAGCAATAACGTAACACTTTCGTTTTACCAAGTAGTCTGAATGGTTACATGATGGTCAACAAACCGTGACAAAAAACACGCACTACCACCGACCGCCTCGCAAATAGGGTGCTGTGAGTGCCCAACACTTATGTCATGGTATGAAGAATAAAATAATCATAAATAGTTATTTGAGTTGTGCCTTAGTTACGTCACTTTACTCTGTAAATTCAATGCAGAGACGACGTGTTTTGTCGGATTAGTGCATCGCCTTAATCTTTTACGTTACCTACAAATAATTCATACGATTTAACGCATTACTGTGGCAACGGAAGCGTTCATACTTCCTAAACACGCGGTCGACTTTAAATTTCATCTCTCAGGGGAGTTTTTTTTTATTGCCCTTGTAGGCAGACGAGCATACGGCCCACCTGATGATGAATGGGTACCGTCGCCTATGGACTTCAGCAATGCCAGGGAGAGAGCCAAGCCGCTGCCTACGGTCGAGTCTACTGTTAAGTATTATGACGATCAAAAGCAGTCTGGCGATTTATAGCAAGTAACTAGGGCACGGTGAATGCACTGATACTCAGTTTTTTTTGTTTTCAAGAAGATATAATATGTCCTTATTCGCGTTTCCTTCATTTGTTTTCAGTATTCCCGGATTAAAAAACGCGACCCAGTTCCTAATTTCAGGGCTAAACATTTCTTTATTCGTTTGATCCACGATCGGTACGTACATGTTAATTACAAGGATACCAATATGTAGGTATCCAACCAAATGTCCTGTTTAAACGCGTCGTCAGATGATCTAATAAAAAAGTAAAATAGGTAGACCTTACTAAGGAACGTATCACTTATTTCCATATATGTAAATTAACATTCCATAATCACAGTTTCTGTAATTGCGGCATATTTATAGAACATAATATACCCCACGAATAAAGAGATTTTACTGTAGTTATGTTTTCTAATTCGTATGTGGTGTTTGAAACTACTCTACAATCGGCAGTTACTATATACAACCTTACCAATTTTAATGGCGAAGCGATTGCGTGATTAAGTTTGAAGAATGAGAGCGTACTGAAACTTTGATTTCTAGTCTAACAATGGCAGCGAAATTAACATTACGGTGTCTATGACCCCTGGCAATGAATTATCTCTCAACAGTTGGTAGTTCATCTGCACACCTTCGCAAATGAAAACGTAAGTAACTTGTATGTATCGCCTGATTATTTTTTAATTGAATATTGGAGTGCCTGAAAATATATTCACATTGGCATATGCATCATTGGCCAGGTAATTGTTTATTTTTTAACATGGTGGTAATGATCAGCTTTCCTTTAAATCCCTTGGTTGTGTGGTTACTTGAGCTCATATAAATTATAATGTGAATCCAGTTGCTGGTCTTGTGACATGAGGTTGAAGTTTCAATCATATAATCACTTCAACCAGCTGTTCAACCATTAAAACCCTTTTACTTTTAACTTATTTAATTTAATTGAATAGTCAACCTAATTTTCTTCTAAGTAGATTTAATTTGATTGTTCTTTGTGCGATCTGTTCACTCAATTGAGTTAAAATTTATACAGCTGTTGGCATATCAAGGAAGATTTGCCATTATGTCACCAACAGATGATTGGTGGCATAGAATTTTAATATTGGTTAAGGATGTTTTTTATACATCACAGAACACTGTGATGACCATTAGATCATAGTAGATAAAGGCAGTGTTTTACTATTCTGCTATTAATTTAAATGGAATTACATATTATAAATAATATAGTATTACCATGGATTCTGAGAGTAATAGATATAATTTAAACTTTGGTTTAACTCTTGTTATTGAATTCCCATGTTTCTAATACCTTTACTTTTTTGTGGTTATATACAACATTGTTATTAATTGTGGATATAATATTAGATATAATATAAGCTGCTTAAAAATTGATAAAACTGTAAAAGCTTTAAGTTTCAATGGTTTCATTTGATAAATTAAATGATTCCATATTCTACTTTCTTACACAAAAAACACTAAGCAGTGTGCTACTATAAATGAAGGGAAAAATAAATTTCAATTTATATTGAAGTTATTATCTGAACTTATCAATTTTTTTATTAGTTTCTGAAATAAAACTTGATTCTGTGTGAAGATAAAGTGCATCTTTTAAATAGTGAATAGAAGTTTTTTTTTTCTAATTTTATTATTTTGTCTTCTGAAACTTTTTTTCTTACTTAATTACCTTTACAAAAGAACATATTTTATACAAAAGTAGAACACAAGAATATTTTAAATATGTGCAGAATTAAAAGAAAACTAGAAATGTTTTGAATCTCTGCATTAGCACCACTGAAGTAGAGTTTATTCTCTACTACCCAAGACTGCTATAATTTTAAGATCATTTGTCATGTACCATCTACCTCAAGAATAAACCTCCTTTCTATTCTATTTCCAGAGCACTGTAAGATATCCTTTTACAAATGTTTGAAAACAGTCTTTGACTATATAGTGACTTAGTTAAGCACCATTCATACTAAGGGTTTAGTTGCTTTTCAAGGCAATAAAAAATAAAAAAGAAGATTAATGATATCACCACTGAGATGAGTAGATGAAGAAACTAGGAAAAATTCTATTCTACTACCCCATTATTTAAAATAATAATTGATTACATATTTTTATCGTGTCATTTTGCTTATTGTTCATAATAAATTGTTTCTGCTAAAATCTCTGATCTTATTAACAATTATTATTCCTTTGATGGAACTATGGCAAGCCACTTCCTCTTTTTATTGCTTACACAGGAGAACAAGCTCTGGTCTTGCCATAGTAATCAAAATTTATTTTTAGGTAGTATGTAATGTAGATATAAAATACTATAAAATTGAGATAGATTTTTAAGAAGATTTAACTTGTTGCTTTTTAGACAGGAGATGTTATTGCTAATGATTAAAAATGAATTATCAATGTAGTATGTAATGTAGATATAAAATACTATAAAACTGAGATAGATTTTTAAGAAGATTTAACTTGTTGCTTTTCAGACAGGTGATGTTATTGCTAAAGATTAAAAATGAATTATCAACAAATGATAAGTTTTATTTTTTCATTAAAGGCAAGCAAATGTCTCCAACATAATGAAGAATGGAAATAATTATTATTATTCAAATTTATGAATGGTTTCCCAGTTGGAGTTATTCTTGTTTGTTTAGTATTATTTTCATTAGATGAAAATTGATTATTGGTGATTCAGAAAATTGTCGTTAAGTCGAACATGCAAATTTCATTTATATCTTTGTGCCTCTACAATTTTTCACGATTATAAGAATAATATATTTAATGTAACTAAAATTACAATTATTTATTTTTGAAATTTTACCTTTGCGACAGGTTTGTTACAAGCCCTTACGTCTACAAGAGCGCTGTTTTTTGTGGGACTCTTCTCAGTGATGTTTATAATTTCTAGACAATTCGTTTCTTCTAACATTTCATCCTTTACTGGCGGCATATCCTTAGTGGGAATAAGCAGCGCAGTTTCCACAATATTTTATAATTCACGATAGTTTAATTGGCCGCAATGTTCACAACGAACAACTCCAAAACATCTAATATCACATCAGACTTAAGCGAAAATCGAAAGTGATCGCTGTACCACAGATTACTTACTTAGGACTTACGATTACGAGCTTACTGACAGTTAAGATTTCTAACAACGTTTTAACGTAATGCTTAAAATGAGCGATCATGAAATTGATAATTAATCTCTAATAATGGAATAGGAAATTAAATTATTTTTCATAAAATTGTGTTCGTTGCTGAAGGATAAACTACGCATGCATGGTCCTAATAGAAAAAGCAACGCGCTGTTTTAAGCGTGAAATATTTTATTACACAAGAATTTAATAATAATTTTATTTTAAGTATTAATTTCAAGCACATCGACAGAATTAAGATTGTAAGTATGGAAATAAATTGGTTTTTAAATATAACCATAATTAAACTAAAATAATCATATTTAAACGTAACCAATCCTATGATTAAAAACAAATTTGCCTAATGTTCGATGTTTATAAAAAAAACTATATTGTTTTACCCCTATGTGATAAACTAGCTTTTATTAGAGTTATTTGCTTATCATGCTATTTAATATTAGTGTCTACTCTATGTACTATGAGTGATCAGTGCTGCCAGCTAAAAAATATTTTTAACTAAATCTAGTTTTTTACATAGTAGGTACTAAATCATACTTTGCTATGTATTTTATGTTTATTTACAGAATTACAAAGGCAGATTATGTATTAATTATACATACATCTTATCATATATAAATTACGTGTCACATTGTTTGTCCGCGATGCACGCCTAAACTACTGAACAGATTTTAACTTTTTATTAAAATATGTGTTTTGTTCCAACTTAGGCCATAGGAAGGTTTTTATTTCGATTAATGGTCGCAATATTTATTAATTAACAATAAAATGATTTCTTATTTTCGTGAGCGCTTCGAATATCTGATGCCTAACTCCAAAGATGCTCGATAACCAATTTTTCTTCCCCATATGCACACATCAAGCCGCTTTGATGATTATTTTTTTACTGTTTCTTACTGTTCATTCAGTGCAACGGCAGAATTTAATTCCGCCTTCCGTACGTGCTAATACCTCTCTGGATGCTTTTGTATGTGTTTTCTACCCAGCTTTTGTGCAAATGAACGAAGTTTAACTAAGGAACGAACTAGTGGCGAAGGACTTCTCACCTTTCGTCTGGTGCAGGTGCTGACCGGGCACGGATGCTTCGCGAAGTACCTGCGCCGGATAGGGGCTGAGCCGACGACGAGGTGTCACCATTGTGGACACGACCTGGACACGGCGGAGCATACGCTCGCTGTCTGCCCCACTTGGGAGGTGCAGCGCCGTGTCCTGGTCGCAAAGATAAGACCTGACTTGTCGCTGCCTGGCGTCGTGGCATCGATGCTTGGCGGCGATGAGTCCTGGAAGGCTATGCTCGACTTCTGCGAGTGCACCATCTCGCAGAAGGAGGCGGCGGGGCAAGTGAGGCAAAGCTCTCCTCACTACGCAGAAACCCGCCGCCGCCGAGCAGGGGGTCGGGACCGTGGTCGTATCCGTGACCTGGCCCCCTAAGAGCTAGGGGTCCCACCCGTTTTGTGCGGGGAGAGACCCAGACGTGGGGTGGCGTGCTTTGCACGCTCACCCGCAGTAGGAAGCTGGGTGATGGTAGACCGCGTTCCCCCGACCGCTCTGGGGGAAGTGTAACGCGGTGCCATCAAAGCGGGCTCTCGGTCCGCTGAACGAGGGAACCGGTGGTCGTGTCGCTGGCGGCCGCCGGTCCGGCGTCCGTGGGACGGTGGGATGGATGTAATGTGCTCTGCGTCAACCCTGTCCCGCCGTCTCAATAGCCCCGACTGGGCTCCGGCCCGGTCCGAGGTAGGGCGCCGGTTGTGAGCGGCAGGAGTTTTTAGTGAGGTTCAACTCCCACATACCCCACCTGCCGCGCAGGTGGGGATCCGGCGATTTTCTCTTGTGGAAAAAAAAAGGAGAGATACATACTTCACACTTGTTCCACGGCGAAAAAATAAGATCGTGTACGTGCTAATGAGGTTATATTATTAGGCAATATTTTATTAATTTGCTTAAATCAGTTGCTATTTATGTTGCGAACATGTCACCCGTTCCATTTTGAAGGCTGGCACAGTCGTTATAAAATCTATTTGATAATTCCAGCGCATGGCATAGGGTGGCGGTATTCTTGTTGTGATGTTCATGGTCTCCGTTAACCATTATTTAATTATGTTGATATGTTGCAAGTATGTTTTATATTTGCTCATTTAGAGATAGTAGTGGTTCTTGTAAACTATTGCCCACTATTCTTAATGTTATTACTATTACTGGTTTGCTGGAATAAAACTCATGACGAGTTAAGCTCGCCTTTGCATAAACCGTATACATCAAACTAAGTCTTTTACAAAAAAAAATTACACATCAGCTTGTGCCAGCAGTGCGTATTAAAATTTAAACGTCAAACATACTAAACGGCTCGAATGCGTTCATTCAAACTCGACAAACCAGTTAACTCGAGAAGCCTGTTGGCAATTTATACAGGGCGATAACCTACCGATAAATGCTACACAATAAAATATAATTTCTCATTTCTGTCGCGCAGGCAGACATAACCACATCGTACTGCGACACGTCTGAGAACGATAGTGTCGTTTGGTAAAATAGTGTAGTGTAGGAATTAATTAAATAAATAAATAAGTGAAAATGTCTAAAGTGTTTAATTTTGGCGCTGGACCGGCTAAATTGCCAGAAGAAGTAAGTTGTATTCACGATTAAATAATGAATCAATTTAAAACCTTTTTTAATGTCGTCATATTGTTTGTTCGTGCATTCTTGTCTTGTCCATAGTATCAGTCAAGGTCATTTTATTGAACAATAAACAACAATTGCGCGTGTTAGAATATGGATATCTGACAGAGATAATTAAATTGACTTATAGATTTGTGTTTGCTGACATTTAATTAATGAATGAGAAATAATAATAATAAGTTGATAATAGAATAGTAATAACCAAGTACTTAAATTTTTTTATTGGTTAGATGTGTGGACGAGCTTACGGCCCACCTGGTGTTAAGTGGTTACCGCAGCCCATAGACATCTACAACGTGAATGCTGCCATCCACCTTGAGACATGAAATGTAAGGTCTCAGTTTTAAGAGTACAACAACTGCCTCGCCCTTCAAACCGAAACGCATTACTACTTCACGGCAGAAATAGGGGGGTGATACCCACCCGACTTACAAGACGTCCTACCACTTGTATATATATACCACAACCAGTTAATATTGTATACCTATTTAGAAATATTATATTATGGTCGTTATACAAAAATACCTAGGTATTAGATATTTTAAATAAACAATTTGCAGGTCTATGAAATTATTAAGAATGAATTGACAAATTTTGAAAATTCTGGAATTAGTTTATTGGAAACAAGTCATCGTTCTTCAACATACATGAAGCTAAATGTCGAAATTCAGGATGTTGTGCGAAACTTATTGTAAGTAGCTACAGCCTAATAAATTATATATTAAGCTTCTTTATTGGTGTATACGGGCGGATTAAGTAAGTGGTCAATGAAGCAAATTTTCCATAAATATGAGGCTTGACATCGAAATCTCAGCCATTATTATATATTACGGCTTTTCTAGCCTTAAATCAGGAATACAGAATTATTTCGGGGCAGAACGATGATGATCCTGAAGGAGGCTAACAATACGCCGAACTATCAATAATTATGCACTTACTGGTGGTAGGACATTTTGTGAGTCCGCACGGGTAGGTACTACTACCCTGCCTATTTCTGCTGTAAAGTATTAATGCTTTTCGGTTTGAAGAGGGGCAGCTGTTGTACTGTACCTTAGAACTCATATCTCAAGGTGGGTGGCGGCATTTACGTTGTAGATGTCTCCGGTAACCACGTAACCAAAGGCGAGCCGTGAATTTATGCACCCATCTAGGCAATAAAAACAAAATTTAAATTTAAATAGATTGGGGCTGCCGTTTATTAGTTTTTACTCCTGGCTGAGTATTTGCTCGCCCACTTGTCCTGGTGAAACTGAAAAGGCCTTCGGGCCACCAGTAATGATTCAATCATTAAAAAAATATATAGTTTTTATATTCATATAAATTTCAAAGAGTACAAAATAATGCCGGTAGTACCTAACTGGAATGAACTCCTTTTCGTGGTGTTCCTTCAGTTCATATCATTATAGCAGTGATTTATCTTGTTTTGAAGGCAAGAACAACTTTTAATGAAACTAAAAATCTTTCGTATCATTCGAGGGTGGAAAATTACAGAATTTTTTTTTATTAATTTGGTGGAAGTTTATGTGGATTGTTTTTTCGACAAATTCACTATTATAATTAACAAATTTAGAAATTAATATTTAAAAAAAGTATATTTTTTCATTACAAACTGTCGATGTTTAAATGACAAGAAAACCTATGTTCATTTTATAGAATCTTTTATTATTGGGAATAATGGTGCCGCAAATGTATTCGTTCCGCAAATGTATTCGTTCCGCAAATGTATTCAATCAAGTATCGACTTAAAATGAAGTTAAAACTAGGAATTGAAATTTTTTTCGGTCAGTACCTAGTAGCATTAGATGATAAAATTAAAATTGTAATTTCCTCTCTTACAGGCTTAGAAAAATAAAGTAACAAATATATTATAGATACCTAATAAATTTAACATTTCGTTTGAAAAAAATGCTTATTTATGATTGGATTCATTTTAATTATAATTTCTGTTATTTTTCCGTTTAATGATATCTTGTTGGGCATTCAATTTTATTTAGGTTAAATGTACGTAGATGTCAAATTACATATTTCTATGAAAATAGTAATATTTATTGTGAAGCGTGAATAATAAAAACTAAAATAGGTTCATTCCTATATTCAAAACATCAACTCGCCTAAAAAAAGTAACAGAACGCGATGTACAAAGGGTTAATGCATGTGAAGACTCGGTTCATGAGATTTCATCGGTTCGTGAATTTAGTCGCTACCTATCATAGATAATAAATATACTTAACATTTTTTTTATTACTTAAATGGCTCACAACCCACCTGGTGTTAAGTGGTTACTGGAGCCCATAGACATCTACAACGTAAATGCGCGGTGCGTCACCCTCCTTGAGATATAAGTTCTTCAAACCTTCAAACCGAAACGGATTACTGCTTCACGGTAGAAATAGGCAGAGTGGTGGTACCTACCTGTGCGGACTCACAAGGGGTCCTACCATCACTAAGACTGCCTAAGAGACTACCTCTAGCTATGCGGAGCGGGGAGCCAGTGTTCGATAATTTGTAGTACATAGGTAAACAACTTCCTTTAAAAGTTTCAGTTCACCTGAACGAACCACTTACAATAATATTCCATAATGCAAGGTCAGGTGTTAATTTTTGGTCGAAGAATCAAAGGAAAAAATCTTATTCGATGGCTAAAAGTAGCATAGATAATATATAAAAAAAGAGATTTATCGAAATCAATAAATTTTAATGGCCTTCATTGAGATCTGCCAAAATAAATTAAAACAAGCTAAAAATGGTCAATTAACCAAAAACGAACATTTCTTTGTGGTATATACTGAACAATAACTGCGCTGGAAGGAATATTCAAATTAAATTCAAATCGATTGAAGACTAAACATTATTTTAGAGATGTACCGGACAACTACAAAGTGCTGTTTTTAGCTGGTGGGGGTCTTGGTCAATTTGCAGCTGTTCCTTTAAACTTAATATCCAGAACTGGTACTGCTGATTATGTAGTAACAGGTATGTTTATAAATTAGTACAATTAAATTTAATAATAGGGTTTCATGAAAACTAATATTTCCTAATTTTTAGGTGCGTGGTCTGCTAAAGCAGCCAAGGAGGCGAAAAAATATGGGAAAGTAAATTTGGTGCTACCACCGACAGATAAATATGAAGATATACCTGATCAGACAAAATGGAACCTTGATCCCAATGCTTCATATGTACATATTTGTACTAATGAAACAATACATGGTAATGATATCCTAAGTCTTTCCAATAAGCCAATAACTGCTCTTTAGATTCGAATATACTATTTAAAATAATAATCAATAATTTTCTCTAGTGCATATCTATTAGATTGCCTGTCTAACTGATTGCTTATCAAGGCTGTTGTAATGGAAAATTATTCAACAAATTATGCTATATGATTTTTTCTCAACAAGATACTTAATTGTAATGATTTATTTTTACAGGTGTTGAATTTGACTTCATACCAGATACGAAAGGAGTACCTTTAATCGCAGATATGTCTTCAAACATTATGTCGAAGAAAGTTGATGTTTCAAAGGTATGTTTTTATAATTACAATGTTATACTGATAATAAAATGACAACTAGTGTACAATAATCTTGTAAATTTTGCATTTTCCAGTTTGGGGTGATATATGCTGGTGCTCAAAAGAATATTGGTACATCTGGGGTAGCGCTTGTCATTGTTAGAGAGGATCTTTTGAATCAGGCTCTACCGACATGTCCCTCTTTATTAGACTGGACAGCTAACTACAAACAGAATTCAATTTTAAACACTCCACCTATGTTTGCGTAAGTAACAAAGTATTATATATAATGGCTAACTTATTATGACGAAAAATGACTATGATCTCATTTATATAATAATTTTTAGACTTTAGTGTTGGCCGTAGATATGTTCATACTTATTATGCCTGTTTAATCTCGAAACTTTAAATTTCAGCATCTATATAATGGGTCGAGTATTACAATGGATTCAAAGGAATGGAGGATTAGAAGGAATGTCTCAATTGGCAACAAAGAAAGCCTCACTTATCTACAACACAATTGAGCAATCGAATGGTTTTTATTATGCCCCTGTAGCTAAAAATGTTCGCAGTAAAATGAATGTGCCATTCAGAATTGGTTGTCCTGGTGATGATGCCTTAGAAAAAGAATTCTTGAAGGGTGCTGAGACTTTGGGACTTATTCAGCTAAAAGGACACAGGTAAATACCTTTCCCTGAAAAAAAGCTCTACTATCTTTGACATATTATTGAAAATGTATGATATATTGATTGACAACCTTTAACATAAGTTAAGTTGTAAAAAATGTTTAAAATCTACATCATACATAATATTCACATCATATTCTTTAGCCACAGTATCTGCTAAATCGTGTCTTTACATTCACCTTATCATTTCTGAATCACCTTGTCTTTTACAAGTATCATTTGCAATGTCACATGTGCTATGTCACATGCTTCTACATATTTCGTTATTTGTTTTGTATTGTTAGTAAATAAAGAATAAATTTTATCAATGTCACCTCTATAATTTAAATTATGATTTAATTCACTTTAGTTCATTATTGTTCAAAGCTAAATCAAATTGTAAGACGTTGAGATCTGATCAAAAGACAGAGGTTGATCAGTCAAATGGTGTTTCATATTATAATGGTCTATTGTTTTTTTGTTTGTTTGTTGTTTTTTTTTATTTAGTTTTGTGTCTCAGTAGTTACCGTAGCCTTATTAGACGCCCTAACTCATGTTTCAATATTTCCTGTTATATCAAAGCTACTTTACTAGTATTGTGAATCTGCACTGTACCACGACCTTAGCTATTTCTTTTTTTTTTTTTTTTGCGACGAAAATGCGGACCGCATCGCAGTCCGCAGCCGCCGACGCGCCGTCCCGTCCTCCTGGACCTTAGCTATTTCTGCCGTAACATTGTAGTAATAGTAGTCATAAACACTGCACAGAGAAATTAATGGAGATTGTGTTTTTTTTTTCAGAGACGTTGGCGGTATTCGTGCCTCAATATATAATGCAGTGACCCTAGAGGAGGTTCAAGCTCTCGTTCAGTACATGGAGGAGTTCTATAAAAAACATTCCAAGTAAATATTGTTAAATTTATACAAGTAATATATACTTTTTGTATGTTATTTGGAATTTGTTGTTTTATATTGTTGTATTAATATATGTATATAATTAAAATAAATTTTGTATCAAATATAGTATTTTATTAAAAGGGATTTAATTTTGTAAGATCGCATCAGAACTGTTTTGCGTATTCATCGTACATATAAACTCCTATCTCTAGATAATAAGAATCACTTGATTTAATAATAGGAATGTTTAACTTTAGTTGTTGCTATCTGTTTCGTGCAAACATATTCATTCGTATCAGATAATAGTGATATTATGTTTATTTAGATTAGGTGGAAAAATAGATTTGTAAGACATTTTAATGAGGTCGAAGCTAATTAATTCTGATGGGTTTTTTATTGCCATTGTAGGCAGACGAGCATATGATCCAATTGATGAGTAATTACTGTCGTTCAGCTATATCTATACTAATATATAAATCTACAGTGGTTTTTACGGATGTTCCGTTATAACTTGAACCGTGCATCCGATTGACTTGTAACTCGGTATCCATGTAGAAAATACATGTACTTAATGGATAGGCTAATATTTATATGAGTGTTGGGCTCCTTACACCAGTTGCGGGGGCGTTAATGATGAGAATCTTTGTAGGGGTGAGAAATAATTATGTTAATTTGAAATGCCCAGCGGAGCAGACGGCTACAGCTAGTCTATGTATAAAATGGTTAACCGACTAGTGTAAATGTGAAATATGTAGGGTAGGTAGTTTTGTTACACATACTATATGAAATCATTTGGAAGTCATAGCCACGTTTTAGCTTATACTATAAAATAAGGTAGTGACCATTTGTGATCCACACATCATTTTGGTACATAATATGATCCAGAACAACAGAAGGTGCATCGCTATGGCGCAATTTCGTTGAAACTTGGTTTTACCGGTACTGATTCAACAATTTGAGCATTTTCACTTTTTTGTGTTAAATGTTTTTTTTTGCTTGACGGGTGGACGAGCTCACATCCCACCTGGTGTTAAGTGGTTACTGGAGCCCATAGATTTCTACAACGTAAATGAGCCAACCACCTTGAGATTTAAGTTCTATTTCTCTCTCAGTATATTTACAACGGCTGCCCCACCCTTCAAACCGAAATACATTACTGCATCACGGCCGAAATAAGCAGTGTGGTGGTACCTACCCGTGCGAACTCGCAAGAGATCCTACGACCAGTAATGTTTTTTATTCGTTTTCATATATTGTTGATATTTTTTCCCGCAATAAAAGGGGTTATGTAAACAAATGCTTGTTTGTAATTTGTACGCGGGGAGATCCCGCGTCTTTACGTCAACGGCCAATCAGGCAGATGTGCATTTTACGTCACATGGAATGATGTCGCAATGTGCTATTAATCTGTGATGATAAAAATGTATATAAACAACGTGTCCCAAAATTCAACGATAAGCGGGTATCAGAGGGTGGGCCTTCTCATAACTAATCGAGAAAAAAAAGAAAAACAACAGATAAAAATAAATACAGAAAAAAGTTGAAATTACCATGACTACCTACAAGTTTTCAAATATTTGATTATTTTTATTGGGTACATATTATTATGTTGTAGCATTACTATCCACTATAATATAACCCTTAAAAGTCCAGGAATGCCCGTAGTTTATAGAGAGAGATTTAAATATAGATCCTTTAAAAAAATGTGGTGTAAGTAAAATAGTTTCAAAGTAATTTTTTAAAATATTACATACAAGTATTCGTCGGTGGACGTGTCAAATGTCAACATTGTTATTATCATAAAATTGATAACTGTATTCAAGATGTTGTAACCGGCAATGTTGTGGGTACTTGCATAATTTGAAGATTGCTTGAAACCTTTTTAAATACATAGGTAATTTACAATGTTTTTATTGCATATTCGAAGTTTATCATTTTTCTAACATCGTTTTGATTTGAAACTGGACGAAACGAAAAAGTGACGTGAAAAGAAACTACGACTATGCCAGTGCTTACGAATGGCTGAAGTCATAAATAACATCGTGTAACAAAAATCAATTTTGCAAAAATTTGTATTTGCATAATTATTGCTGTTATTATTACTATTCTGGTTATTTCTGCTGCGTCGTTGTGTTCCAGTTTTACGGGTTTATCAGCTATTTTGCAATAAAATTTAGGCTTAAAATATTTTTTATAAGGTTGCATTTGCATTGTGATGTCAATGAGCAAACACATACCATATTATCTTATAGAAAGAAAGGAAGAAACGTATTTGTATAGGATTTAGACAGAGAGAGAAAACGAGATAGAATACTTCTGAAGGATTTTTTATTATTTTTTTTGCTTAGATAGGCGGACGAGCTCACAGCCCACCTGATGTTAAGTGGTTACTGGAGCCCATAGACATCTACGACGTAAATGCGCCACCTACCTTGAGATATAAGTTCTAAGGTCTCAAGTATAGTTACAGCGGCTGCCCCACTCTTCAAACCGAAACGCATTACTGTTGCTTCACTGCAGAAATAGGCAGGGTGGTAAAAACCATTACAGTTTGTGAACTACATGATTTTTTTCCATTAACCAATTCGAATTTACTTAACAAAAAAAGGCAATGCTTCTGTTGACGTCCAGGCACACACGATCTCACTGTTTACCTAAAGTTGAGTGGTTTTCGTAACCCATTTACATCACAACGTGAGTACTGTAACCAACTATACGATCAAAGTCTCAATGTATTTAAATATTATTTGTCTAGATCTGTCCTATAGCTCAGGGCTGTCCAAGCTTTTGCGGGCTAATTAAATTTACTATAATGCAGAAAAACTTGTTTAAAAAAAAACAAAATACGTTCCGGGAATTCCCCCAATAATACTAAAAGATAGCTTCATTTTTAAATGATGTCATGGAAATGGAATCTTACAAGAATAAAGATAATTTATACCAAATATTGATCATATGTTTTGACAAAGAGTTCTATTGCCCAAATTATTTATATCCAAAACTATTTTCTGACTAAAACATACTTCGCGGGCCACATGCAAATAAGCCGCGGGCCGTTGTTTCGACAGCCCTGCTGTAGTTTTTGAGAATGCATAATATTTAATTACCTTCGACTATGTTGATGATATTCTCAACTCAATTTTCGAAGACTTTTTTTTTGTTTTCTTTATTGAGAATTGTTTGTTGTCATGGAGAGGCTTGTGTTTCACATCTCTCTAGACGTCATGCATTGAATTAATGCGGTCGACAGATTAGATTCGTGTCGCAAAACTTACATTACAACAACTACATATTTGGGATCATTCAGTGACCAGTGTGTTGAGTACGACCTTTTAGAAGCTATTCCAACTCCGTACAATATTGAGTTAACTTTTATGCGATCGAGAAGTTAAAAATAGCCAAGCACACAGGGTGCTCCATTTTTATTGAAAGAAAAAACAATCTAAATAATATGTATAATATTTATTGTATAAAATTTTGTAAAAAAAAACATTACTGTTAACGTAAATCACTAATGTGTTTGTGATGGATTACATACCACTTAATGAGTATTAAAAAGTTTTAGAATACACGGTAATAAGACCTTTACCAGGTCTAGTCTGATACTCTGAAACGTTTACCATGACCGAATTCAATATAAAAACTAGTGTTAGGAAGAGTATAGATATGTCTCATAAATTATTATGGGATGGATTGGAAAATGTGTATTTTTTAACGCTTATACAAATAAAAAATCAATCGTTTATATAATACACGCTATACATAATTGTTTTCATTAATACGTATAACTATTTTCTTTACATTCACTTCGCACATTTATACACATACAATTGCATCAAAATATTATTTCAGTTTATCATACAAAAAATATAAACGTTTCTTAAGCTAAACGTATCATAGAGATTGGATTAATTAATATTTATTATGCAAATTTTGGAATTAACACTTACAGCTATGATACTAAAATAAACATAAATATACAGAAATGTTTTCTCCATAATTATTATATTTACACGTTCCATTAATTTCGTTGGAATGTACTTAGGTACGATTATAAAATTCGTTTAATATTATACTCAAAAGCCCTGCGTATTTAATTTTATATGGCAGTGTTCGCCTTAAATTATATCTTGAGCATTTTGTTCGTTGATCCATTATTTGAAGTCAACACATTCACTGTTTATCTATTAAAGTAAGACACGTAGTTGTCTCTCTCAGTTCGAAAAGCTATTTTTCGAATACATTCTGTTTCGATACTCAGAATAATCAATACACGTACGTCTTTTCGTTATTTCAATGGAGACTGCTAAAAAAATTCTATTATAAATTAACATCTTATTAAACATGATTAATTCTAATTAAATTCCTCGGTATTTTTCTTGTCAAAGTTTTATTACGGCACTGGTGCGGCCGTGATAACCCAATGGTTATTGTCTTGCGATTAATATTCATTAATTTCATTTGAAATTGTTGATAATATGAGGCAACGTGTCTGTTGTATGTCGTGATATAGATCTACATCTTAAATGACGTCACACTTTTATTATTTAAGTAATTAATAAATTATTGAGGAATGTTTTCATCGTGTTTGGTAAGATTTAAACAGTGAGTGTGTTAATAAACATAAAAATTAAATCTAAAAGTAAAGCTAATAGCAGACGAAGAATATACCCTTGGTCGAATGCTAAGTCACGATCAATGTTATTATGTATTCATTGGCCACGATGGATGAATATAAATTATTCACTATCTTTATTCGTACTGGTCAGACGACGAAAGGTCAAAAGCGATGAATCAGAATCGTAATTATACGACCTTATAATAATATTTCAATTTTATGTGACCGGTCAGAGACCGGCCATTTTGTTTCTGATGATAATTCTGGACGCTGGTAAAACTAGGATGGTACAGTTTGTGACTAAATTACATCGTCGTTTTGTAAATCAGTACTAAAATGAAACCGTATACACTTCATCCCTTAAACCTTTACATTAAATAGACTATTACGGTAGGTAGGGTATAACAAAAATAGTTCATAGATTGACCAGAATTCTCCAAACTAGCACCCTATTGACCTTCACTGTCGCTATCACTCTTCTCTGAAACAAAACAAAAAGATGATTCTAAATCTTACGTCAGATAATATGTTACTGTGACTTAATGATAAATAACGCTATTGTTTTGCATAAGACGTATTTTTCCATTTCAGCTGATAAAATAATGTTGATAAAATATGTTCATAGTAACAAATAAACAAGCATGCACTTTAATAAGGTCGTTCCGAACGTCCACACGATAAAAAATGTTTTTCAATCACTATTGATTTTTTATCGTTTTTGTATCGTATGTCTGAGCTACTGATAGCTTAGGTTTTAGTAGTTTTATTGAACGGTGACGCGGGATCTATAGACTACATAATATGAACACACGCCTTCAAGTCGATTTTATTAAAACGGTTTTTTTGTTGTTGTTGTTCTGGTGAATAAGATTACAGCTCTCCTGTTATTAAGTGCGAAACCTATAGACCTTAGAACGTGAATGAGGCTACCCACATTAAGACATGGAGGCCTAAATTGAAACTTATCGACATACACGAAGGGCCGAAGATAATACCAAAATTTATCTATTTTGATCTAATATCCTGACCAGAACTAGGATATTTTATTTTATTACAGTTTTACTATTATTTAAAGTGTCTTTTTTGTTTTTAACTATATAATTATCTAGCATAAATATTCAGAATAACAATGGAAATAACGAAGTTTTTGAAGTGAAACTTCTTTATCGGCGTTGGAAAAAAATTTACCGTCACATTTTTCGGTTACGCGTCACATTTTTCCGTTACGCGCCATCTGTTTTGTATTCATGTCTATGATAATAAAATCCTTTTGTTTAAACTTTATCTAATTTAACTTTTTTGTATTCATGTCTATGATAATAAAATCCTTTTGTTTAAACTTTATCTAATTTAACTTTATTTAACCAATTTCTAGAAAGTTGCATGTAGATCATTTTTCGAAAAATAAGGCCATAAACAAGTTTCACTTCTTACGTGTGTACACTAGTACACGCACACATTTTTTTTTTTCTTTTAAGACGTGCCATATTCGCTTTCGAAAGCTTCCTGAACATTAAATACCAATATCTTACAGTATTTCATGAGACCGCATTACAATATAGCAGAGGTTCAAGAAGGAAACTCAATATATTAGTATTAACTACTAAAATCGATATATAAGCAGAGTTATGAGTGCGACAAGCTGCATTCTCGATAAAAGCGTGCATATAATATAAGTGCTACATAAAGAATACTGACCTTTCTTACCCGGGTACGCGTGTCTCTTCAACCTATCGTAAAGATCCTCCTTCGTTCCATAGATGCTGGCGTTTGACCTCGCCAAGCTGTTCATTTTACCATTCATACCATTATGCAAGCTCTCCTTCATGTAAGTCTCGTTGTAAAAGTTCGGCATCTCCCAGCCGTCCTCCTCGTCGTCGTAGTAATGAGCGTATGTTGAATGATGCGAGGGCGCTATTGATTCCGCGTAAGGTGTGTGAGCTCCGTAGTAGAAGTTCACTTGGGAACCGTTTTGGTCGATAGCTGGGGTGAGTGTCTTCTTTGGTTCTTTCCTCTTGGTTGACCTGTTGCGATATAAAGATGTTCATTTATTGGTGGTAGGACCCCTTTGTGAGTCCGCGCGGTCAGGTACCACCACACTGCCTATTTCTGCCGTGAAGCAGTAATGCGTTTCGGTTTGAAGGGTGGGACAACCGTTGTAACTGTACTTGAAACTTTAGAACTTATATCTCAAGGTGAATGGCGCATTTACGTTGTAGATGTTTATGGGCTCCAGTAGCCACTTAACACCAGGTGGACTGTGAGCTCGTCCACCCATCTAAGCAATAAAAATAATAATATTGGAAGTAATGAATTGTTGCGATATATTAGAGTAGAGGCTAAGTTTTTTTTATCAAGTAAAAAATTTACAAATGTCTCTCTCTCTAATGTTAAACAGCTGCTTCAACTTATATATACTTCATCTTAAAACATCAGGTTAATATTTCAATTGAGTTGGGCGTGTGGTGTCTGAAATAGCATCACCCTATCATTTCAGTGGATGTCCTAAGGCATGAATTCGTTGTATTTACGTAATGAATAAATAAATTTGGGATAACTACTATAAACTGAACGTCTGAAGCGATCTAAGCAGGGCCAAATGAAATAGGCCGAATCAGCTAAAATTATCTATAAAATATGTTTTTGTTTTGACAATGTCTATTTATCATCGTGGAAACTGAGTATATAACATTAGATAGGTTACAGAACTGAATTAAAACTGACCTGGCGCAAATCATCCATACAAGCAGGACCAAGAATATAATAAAGATGACTCCACCGGCGACACCGCTCGCAATGTAAGCGAACTCGCTCTTGTCCCTGCAGTGTCTTCCGGTGAACGAACCTGTGCATCTGCACGAAGGTTCGCCTCTAGCGTCCTTTACGCATTCGCCTCCATTGTCGCAGTAGTCAAGGCACACGTCTGGAAATAAAGTTATTTAAACTATGATTCTGGATGCCGAATCTACCACAGACTTTAGCTATATTAAACTAATATGTGAATTCTACTCTGGACGAGCTTTAGATTTTTTTGGTTCAAAATGTCAATTAATTAAACCACAAGGTACAGAAACTGAATGTAAGGGTTGAGGTTAAAGTGGTTATAGTGGAAATTCGATCACTAGGCGGACGCTAGTAATTTTAAGCTGATATTGTGAAATTGAATAATGTGCTGTACAATTACTGTACAGACGTAAACTTTGTCGAGTTCAGTATTTTGCTACTTTGTTTTGGATTATCTGTATGAAAAATATATCTTTTTCTTCTTTGTCTCTACCTTATTCCACTAGGTGGGGTCGGCACAGTGAATTTTTCTATTCCATTCGCTTTTAGCCGTCATCTTAACACTTACTCCTTTCTCTCTCATATCATCATCCACACACCCCATCCATGTCTTCTTCGGTCGACCTCTTCCCTCTCTACCTTGCACTACCGTTTCCATACATCTCCTAGTCACATGCATCTTCTCTCTACGCATCACATGTCCATACCACGCTAACCGTCCGCTCTTTAATTTGTCAATCACCATAATTGTTCCAAATATATATATATATATAATATAGAGATTTAGTAAATTAAAGAAACCATTTATTTACCTATGCAAACTTTTCCAGTGCCGTTGAATCCAGGTTTGCACTGACATTTGAATTCGCTTGTCTCCGGCATCAAAAGGCAGTATGCATTGACATCGCAGTGCATCTCAGGACCGCTCATCTCGCAAGGATTTGTGCAGTCTGACTCTGAGGTCTGAATGAGAAAAAGTCACATTAATCGACATTTAATATTGATAATCGAAATTAATACAATAAATATTCTGAATAAGTAATTTTTGATGAAGACTTAAAATTCTTAAATCAAAATTCGAAAATATCGTATCCCAATTGTGTTTTGATTACTGTTTTCATTAAAATTTGTTTGAAACTTCGCCGTGAATAACGAGAAACGTGTTCCATGTAAATCTACAAAGAATTTAATATTGTGTCTTCCCTTCCACTCGAATATTCTCAAGAATGTTTATATTCTACTTCACATGGTATATAAGTGGAGGAGATATATTCATCGGTTATTGAAATTCGCATCGTGCACGTAACGATGATACATTTTAATTTGGAAGAGAATTTAACGGTATTCATATTCTTTTACGATTCCCTTATAAGCCTAATAGCTTCGGCGCAGGTAAGTAGCTTTCAGAGCCCATAGAAATCGTAACAGGAATATCTCCATACACAAGTCTCAGTTGGATAGTACAACGGCTATCCCACTCTTAAAACGAAACGCATGTTTGCGTTGCGGCTGATATATGCAGGATGGCGGTACCTATCACAGCGAGTAAAACGCGGTACCACCAATAAACCGTACTTATCTTTAACCAAACGACATAGAGGAATCGGTATGGTAGTACAGAAATCTTGTGTCAAAAATTTATGGAGCCAATTCATTTTATTGTACTAACCGCGCCCGGTCCTCTGGTACTCGTGTTTATAGGACAAGGTACGCATATTGTCTGTTGTGCTTCCGACTGGTAGGTACCCTTTCTGCATTGAATACACGTGTTCAGTGTCACGTTGAGGTATGATCCTGAAATGAATAAAAATCTTAATATCGATGTTTAAATTGCCTTGAATCTTATTTTATTTGTTCAAGAATTGAATATCGGATAGGAAACCGATTTAATCTCCGAATTAGCTCGATTGCTTCCTTGCTTGTAGTTTTTTTTTTGTGGATATATTATTTTAACTATTCATATATGATTTGAGAACTTCATTATTCAATTAACATCAATTCATAGTTAGATAGTGCTTTTTTTTTCAAAACAAGTTATTAGATAATTGAAATGGGTATTCGTAACTGAATGCATATGCATTTATGTCTATGCAAAGTTTATACAAGTGTGCAAAGTGAGAAAAGTATGCAAAGTATTTTATTCAGGGTCTAGAACGACGTAGCAACCGTGTTATAATACATCTGAAAATCGGCTATCATAATAAAATGCGTACAAAAAGTTTCGTGTCTCTGCTGTTGCCGTTGAAGAAATACTTTATTTAAAGCTAATCTTACAGGTCAACAGAAGTGATGCTTACGATAAAATATGTAAAAATTCAGCTTCTGAATATAAAAAATAACATTGTAATAATTTTATTGTTAAATTCGTCGATATTTCAGTACCTATTGTAGTGTAATGCAGTACATAACGTAATGTCAAATATCAAATTAATTGTTCAAATTTGAATAATGGACATTCGATCTTATGTCTGATATATTACACGTGTTAAAGAATAGCAAGTTCTGATGCACTATTTTTATATAACGCTAATGTTACAGTACAAGTTGCCCTTTTTCCGATAGAGGCACCCGTCACGTGCGGACGTGCTCATCGTCCACTCGATCGCCCGGTCTTTGTTCGCCCGGCTTTTGTTAGCCCGGCCATTGTTCGCGCGGCCTGTGTTTGTGGTACATCTGCCGACTAAGTGCTCTTTCTGGAAGTTTTTATTTGTTTTGTTTCCTTTTGTTGTTTCTGTGTTCGTGGTACATCTGCCGACAAAGNATCCGGTAGTAGATTCATTCGCGAAACAATTGCTCTTGAGTTGTTAGGTCTCCTTCGGAGGCGCTCGGGCAGTTGTTAGCAAATCCCACCCCTCTTGGCTGAGCCTTTGCTCGCCCACCTGTCCTGGTGAAACTGGAAAGGCCTTCGGGCCACCAGCAAACTTTCAATCATAAAAAAAAAAAAAAAAAAAAAAAAAAAAAAAAAAGTACAAGTTGCTACTTCTTTTGTATTTACTTGCATATTTTTAGTATTTATTTGTATTTAATCGTATGTAAGTCTATCTTATATTGTATTTCTTTTCCACATGTGTATATAAGTATATATTTTTATGTAAGCTTATTAAGATGTAGCACCGTCGAGTTTGCTTATTCCTCTCCCTGCAAAGTTGCCTGGAAGAGATCGGCCGCCAATTTATGTCAGCGTCTTTTATTTGTTTTTTAAGCTTACTCTGTACATGTGGTGTTAAATAAAGAGTTATATTATTATTATTAATGTTTTGTTATGTAATGCACGCATTATTATTGCTATGGTGTCGTGAAATGAACGCCGTTTCAGTTACCGGCTAATCACGAACTTACCAGGTCTACAAACGGGCAATGAACATTGATCTGCAGAGGAAGCGCCTGTTTGCGGTGTGGTAGTCCCAGGAGGGCATGGCGCGCACGCGGCTCCCGCGCCTGTCGCGCGCCATGTACCTCGAGGACAAGGTTCACAACCTCCATCAGTGCCTAACTGTTCTCCTGAAAAGCCAAAACATTTTTTTTATGTTTGAGAAGCTACTTTTGGCCCGGAGGCCTTTCCATTTTTACCAGGGCAGGTGGGTGAGTAATTGCTCAGCCAGGAGGGGTGGGATTTGCTAACAGCTACCCGAGTGCCTCCAAAGGAGCCCTAACGACTCAAGAGTAGCTCTTTCGCGAATGAATCTATTACCGGATCGGAATCGCGACCCGCTGAGAAGACCCGGCGAGAAACTAAGCGGGCTGATTTTCGGGGTCCCTACTCCTTGTGTTAGAGCTAATGATGTCTAATGCAAGGGTTATTTTATCTGATGGATCCGTAAGGACGTATCTAGGGCAATTCAAAACAATGAAGCCGTGATTAGTTCTAATCGTACTGTTAGGTACATGGTGAAGTATTTGCTATTAATCAAAAGACCTCGTGATTTTAGGAACCTGTAGCCACTTTTTTTACGTTTTTGTCCATGGTAGTGGTATTTAGTCCTTTTACTTATTCCCATAATATTTAAACATGTAACAAGTTTTACCAATATTTAAGTAGGTTGACGTCAGGAATAGGGGTAAAGGCAGAAAAAGAAGTGCAGCTCAATTAACTCTAATGGAATAAACATTAAAAATCGTTTAGCTTTGCTTTTGCTGGACAATGTTCAATGGTTATCAAGGATAACATATGTAATTCATATTTTATGTTCAATCTGAGATGTGAGATCGAATATTCAACTGTAGTGTAAAAACGGTTTTCTTGCTATTCAAACCCGAGAGAATGACTCCCTTGCGACATTGATAGACAGGATGTTGGAACATATTGTTTACTTGTATGTAAGAATCCAAAACGTTGTCTTATAAAGACGAAGCATCAAATATAGCGTTAAAAGTACCTGAAGGACAATCGTCTCTGCATTCGGCAGCAGATACCGCTTCTGTGGCTCGAGTGGTTTGACCTCTGGGACAGGAGATACAGGAGAAGGCGCCCTCTCTTGGTTGATAGGAACCGTGACCGCATGGACGGCAAAGTTCCGCCTCAGCGTCAAAGTATTTACCAGCGGCACACCTCTCTGAAAATTATAATAGTTGAATTACTAAACGGCTGATCTAAATATATATATTAGCTTATTTGAATCGAGAAGAACGAGACATCTCAAATAAAGACTTATCTCAATCAATGAACCTCGCTCTTCTATTTGATTTGAAATAATGTGATTGGTTATATTATAAGCAGTCTTGAAAAAGTAAATTCTAATTGATTATCTATTTCAACATGACCTGATTCTTATCTTGACAGATTTTTTTTCCTACCTATACTGATAGCTTTGAGAGGCTATTTCAGCTTCACCCTAATGTATGTAGGTGAGCTCGTGGGGCTCAAACCGGAGTGTTACTAACACTGACCCTAGCAAGAGCAGTGCTTCGCAGAATCTACCACCGGATCGGAATTACGACCCACTGAGAAGATCCGGCGAGAAACTCAGTGGCCAGTGTCTATGGGTTAATTCACTCGTCGACCCCTTCGTCGCAAGCGAAGGGTTCGACGAGGACGGTGACCGGTGCTTGTGGTGCCTAAAAGCACCGTTAATGGATCAGGAGGATCCGTAATGACGTGCTTTGGGCGACGTCGACGGTTTCCCATTCGTATTGAGAGAGATGCACACTTAATCTAAAAAGTGTTTGTGCCAAGCTACCTTTACAGTCAGCAGCGCTTCGAGCTCCTGTTGTTTGGGTAACTCCAGGTTGGCCAGCTATCGTTGGGCAGGATGTACACTGTAATTGTCCAGCTTCTGATTGGTAGCTTCCCATGGGGCACGGCTTGCACGAGTCGGTTGCCGAATCTAAGAAGGTACCGACAGCGCATGCCACTGAAATGATTATTAAATATTAGTATCGCTTGCTAGTGTATTAGACTAGAATATTTTGAAAACAATTGTTTTGTGTTATTAGAAGTGGATTTGAGTGTAGTTTTTTTGGGCTTGTTTTGGGTTTGTAAATACTATTTCAGATCGTTTAGATAGATATTATCGCGTAGGCATTAATATTGAAAAGTTTAGCGAATATTAATACTTATGTATTTTTGTCATAGATATTGGTAGAAGAAAAAAAAGTGTTTTTTTTTTACAGTTTTTTAACAGTTGTTATTGTAGTGTGAGGTAGTTTTACATGAATTGCGTTTTGGAAATTTGAAGTTCCTTCAAAACAATATCATTGACCTTCGTACAATCACTTAAACGCTGTGGCCAGATAACGATTGAAACATGCACTTTGTGTAAGCGACAATTCGCCACAGGCATTATTACAGAATGTTTAAGGGATTAAAAAATATTATGGCGTTGAAAGGTATGCGAAACTAAAAGAGATCATAAAGCATAATTAACGGGTTAAAGTCTGGCGAGACAACGGCCAGAGTTTAGCTCTGATTAGAACAAATATTACGTCAACGGATAGATCTTTTCTGGCACAAACGTTAACTATCCCTGTTATAAATCCACGATACCAAAATATTCGACTAATCCAGACCTACACTTATGTAATGCTATCATAGCAATTCATTCCACTCCAGTTTAATTGCACAAGGCTATTTACCAAAGATTGACCCGAAAATGAGAAAATAAGGAATATTCATGTGTATTTTATTTTATTGAAAGCATTCATGACGAGACCTGGCACAATATACCTTGTTGACTCTGATATTAAGATTTTTGTCTACTTGCCTTGATATTCTGACGTAAGACGTAAAAAAAATTAGTTTGAATTTAATACGCACCACAGTCAGGAGCCATTACAACCTGTCCAGTAGGGCAGGCGTAATCAGAAGCAAGCACCAAGCTCGCAGGATCAGGTACGGTATTCGGAAGGATATTCCTAACGTCGAATTGTTCGTCTTCGAGAATTAATTTCTCCAGTAATCGTTGCACAGTCGACCTTTCGTTATTACCGCCGTGGATTACTGGGTCGCTAAAAAAAAAAGCAGTTGTGCTTACAGAAAAAATATGACGAAAATAATGAAAATTAATTTCATTAACATATGTGATATACGTAAGTAGGAAATATTGCAACGTTCAAGATTCTTTATGGGAATGTGAGAGTGCTACAAGCATGCAAACAACTTACTTGACAGCCGGGAAAGATATTTCAACGCTGTACGTATCGCCAATTTGTCGACCCTCCCTACTGCTTCGTGTCCTAAGTGCCAAATAAAATACATGCAATTGTGATGGAAGTACATGCTTTACATGATCTACAGTGCTATAAATTGATAATAGTATAGTTTTTTTTTAAATTAGATTTAAGTGCTTTGTCTAGATTGCTTTGATTGCTTTATCTAGAGAATCTATCAATGTTTCTAATGATAATGTATTTTAGTTTCTAGGCAATTTTTACAAAATTTAAATTTGCTATAGTACTTAGTAACACATGCCACTATGTGCTCTATAAGCAGATAATGTTTTAGGTAAGTGCTACTCCGACACCTCCCTTTTTAAAGTATTTTTTTAACTTCTAATATACGATTAAACTGTGTGGACGCTTAGTCTGATGGAACTTACTCTTCGACAGGAATTATAGCGTCCAAAACATAGGTATCTTCAGCTGTTACTGTGGGAGGGGACGACACTTGTCTAGTCTGCCTGTTGGCGCGGTGATCGCATTTCACATTAATATCCAATTCTTTGCATTCTCGAGTACCTATCAACAAAGAATTTCAAAAACTTTCAAAATAAAAAAAAATTAAACATCAAAATTTAAGAAGCATGTACTGTACCATCAATTGCGTAAGAGCAGAAGTTCCAATCTCTATTGAGTTGATTGATAGCGCTGCGTACTTTTTGTCGAAGTACGGCTTGGCCAGCGTCGTTGCAGAGAACAGAACTCGGGAACAACATAGATACTTTGAAGACACGTTGAGCAGGTGAAGCAGCTGCAGAATAAATCCAATGTAAAATGTCAAGAGCATAAGATGTATACGCTTTATTTCCAGTAATACTTGTGTTTTTAATTCTTACGTGAGCAAGCAGGATATATTAGTGGTAAACTGGGATCAGTTGTTGGTCTCCAAAAGCCTTCTGCGCCGCATGTAAAGAACGGAGGTACGGGCTGTGAGAATCGCAAGCCATCGCGACAAGCAATCTCGCAGACCTTGAATTGACCTCCTGCGCCCCAATCGCGACAGGATTGATAACCACCCAGAGGATCCGGTAAAGGTGGACAGAATTCCGCTAAAAAATAATTGTTATTTTTATTGTATTCATATGAGTTTATAAAATAGGAAGTTTCACAATTACGTTATTTGGTAACTTACATAATACTGTAATCTTAAATGTGCATGTCGCTGCATTACCCACGGCGTCATATGCAATGTAGGCTATGTCATATGCTCCCCAAGCAAGGTTCTCTCCTGGCTTATGTCCAGATTTTTCTACTACTTTTGCCACTCCAACATTGTCGCTAAATATGGGTGCATCCCAGTTGACAATAGATGATCCATTCTTAGCAATCACCCATAAGTCACCAGGGCATCTATCTACTCTTGGTGGTTCTTTATCGACTTCTAATTGTTGACATTTTTGACCATTGTAGCCATTAGGGCAAACCCTTTGTCCACAATGTGATGGTACGATTCGTTCTACTCCACCAATTATGTCATCATATCCAGCCCAGGTCAAAGTTAAACCACTGTAAAGGACAGGCTCCGTTCTGCAGTCACGGACTTGTTTTTGAACTTCATTAGTGACGTCTAGTGCTCGATTCCAGACTTGTACCTTGGTAAGATGTCCTTGGAATCCGGCTTCAGTATAGGCCTTTGCGTTATCGGACTGCGGTTTACCCAATGTTACCCAGATGCTGTAAAAAATGGCAAAAATTAAGGGAGTTATTTAAGCATTAATAAAGTTATTATAGGCTTTTCACTGAACAAAAGTTTGTTCTTACTATCGGGGCAAGGTTCGACCGCTGCCATAACCAGCAAGTTTGCTGGCAATTAGTCCTTCAGTAATCAATGTGAGTTCACCGCCATTGCTACCGTCCCACACCAACGCAACATGGTGCCATTGTCCATCGTTAACCGTAGCGAATTCTCCGAAACTGAGGTATACGTCTTGTAGTTCAGGGAATAGAGACACCTGAACTCCATTTGAATGTGCTTGTATGACTTGTCTTCTGTTAAGCGCAATGTGGGAATTGCTGTGGATATTTGATTATACGGTTAATTCAATTCATTCAACAAAACGACAACTATAACTAATATGGTGTTATACATACCTTACGCTATATGCTGTGAAGAAGACACCGCCTTCGTCTTGTTGTGTGTATTGTACCCACATGGCTATAGTTAAGCTATCTGCTGAATTGGTATCAAACGGTACCACTTGGGCTGCGCTTGACCTTAAGGGATCACTGAAGTACATATCGTAATCAACACTGATTGCTGAAAGGTAAGGAAATGTCAATGGATATTACAAAATTAAATTGATTGAAAAATTATTAAAATTACTTTTACATTTTTTTCAAGAAATTTTGATGGTAGTTAGCATAATTTTTAAATGTCAACAAATAGCACCTTGTAGTCCCTGACTATGAAAACGGTGGAGTATTCGTAACGTCGGAAATAACATTAAAATAATAATAAATGCGAGTTTAGACCTTGAAAGTATAATTTCAAGTTTATGTTTACGACTCTTGAGAACTGTAGTAAATATGATAAGAAAATGTGTTAAATTTGACTTACTTTTTCTACAGTCATCTCCCGTTAGATTAAATGGACATTGACAATAGAATCTCCCTGGAAGGTCAATGCATGTTGCCGAAGGTGGACAAGAGTTTTCTTTACAATCGATAATGTCTTCGTCGCAATTTTGTCCTTTAAATCCAGGTGCGCAAATACAACGGTATCCTTCGCCTTCGTCGATGCAAGTTGCTCCATTTTGGCACAAGCCAGCTTCGCAGGCATCAAATTCATATTGACAGCCGATTCCAGTGTAATCAGATGAACACGTGCAATTAAGGCCTGATCCAAAGTCTTGACACTTTCCGCCGTGCATACATGGGCTTCCAATACATCTTTCCGGGGCCGTTTCACATTGTTTTCCATCAGTTCCACTAGGACATCTGTAATCAGTTTAAAGCATACGTCATTATTGTTTCTTGCCTATTTTAATCAAATTATATGTAATCGGAAAAATTTTACTGTACTTACACACAGAAATAATCTTGGAATAGGTCAATACATTTAGCATGATTTTGGCAGGGTTGGTTTACGCAATTACCGATGTCTTTTTCGCATCTCTTGCCAGTCCATCCTGGATGGCAGGCGCATTTGTATCCACCGACTTCGTCTGTGCACGATCCACCATTAAAGCAAGGATTTGAAGCGCAGTCATCAATGTTTGTTTCACACATTTTTCCTGTGAAACCTTCACGACAGACGCATTGGTATTTGTTGTCTAAATCTATACAACGTTCGGTTCCCGTAGGGTTGCATGGCTCGGTCAAACATTCATCAATGGCCGTTTCGCATTGAAGACCTACGAATCCAGGTCGGCATTTGCAAACAAAGCCTTCGATTTGATCCATACATGTTGCACCGTTTTGACAAGGATTTGATAAACAATCATCGATGGTGTGTTGACATTTCTTTCCTGTAAAACCAGTTTCGCAAACGCAATTGAAATCGTCGATACCGTCCATACATTGACCTCCGTTCTCACATGGTGATATCACACATTCATTAATGTTAATATCACACGATGGTCCTGACCAACCAGGGTCACATATACATTGATGAACGAAGAGTTTATCTATACATATTCCATGTTTGCATGGTTCGCTTGAGCAGAGATCTATTTTTTCATGACAACGCTTTCCCGTGAATCCTGGTGGACATGAGCAGCTAAAGTCATTAACTAAGTCCGTACAAGGTGCACCAAGAAGACAAGGCTTTTCGATACAATCATCTGTATTAATGTCACAAAGCTGTCCTTCCCATCCTGGTAAGCACTCACACTTGAAGCGTCCTTGTTGTAATGCAATACAACTTGCACCGTTTGAGCAAGGATTTCCGTTAGCAGTGCATGGATCGATCTGCAAAGAAACGGAATAATGAGATATTATCACCTTTTTAGCACTGACAGCTCATGATTTCAAAGAGAGCTCAAAGATAGAGTTTAAAATTGCCCATAGAAACATTATCTATCTTGAGACACGGAATCAGTTTCAATTGTACTGTAATAAAGGTTATTTTGGGGAAGGAGGCCTATGTCAGCTATTTTTACGTATGGAGGTAAACACGATTGTTTTGTATAATACGAAACAATCGTGTTTAAAAGGGTTTAAGGTACCCATTAGTACAGGTTCATAACACGTTCTTCCACCAGTGAATTATTATAGGAAAATCTTTTAAATAATATTAAAAAATCATGAGCAATGAACTTACTGTGATATCACAATCAATTCCAGTATATCCAGATCTACACAAACAAGTATAGTTATCGAATCCAGGTTCGTCTTTGCACATAGCTCGTTCTGGGCACGTATCATTTCTACAATCAGATTTTTCTTCTTGACAGTTAATTCCGCCGTAACCAGTAGGACACGAGCACCTGTATCCTTGAGGCAAATCAGTACAGGTACCATCGTTGTAGCAGGGTTGACTGGCACATTCATCGATATCAACTTCACATCTGCGTCCAGAAAATCCAGCTGGGCAGTAGCATTGGACACCGTGTCCTTTCGGCACACATAGACCTCCATGCTGGCAAGCGCTGTTCGAACATTCAACAGGGATGCATTCTTCTAATCCTGTTGCGCCTGTTCCTACTGTTTTCATATTCGTAGGGCATTCCATACAAGTTGTTTGTCCAACAAGGTTTTGGTAGAAGTTTCGAGGACATTGAGAGCAGGGTGCAAGTCCCGTTGGGGAATATGTACCTGGAGCACACTTTGCTCTACACTTGTCACGACCTGGCGCTGCTGGTTGATAGGTAAATGTGTTTATCGGACATGCTTGACAGTCTTTGAAGCCTCCGACTGGAGGTTCGGCAGTGTAACTGTTTCTGGGACACTCTAAGCAAGGAACCAGTCCAGTTGGTGAGTATGTACCGTAACCGCAGACCGGTATGCAATCAGAAATATCTTTTGAGCCTTCTTCTCGAGTAAATGTACCTTGAGGACATTTCAAACACGAACCTTGACGTGCTTGATTCTGGAAATATCCTTGTGGACACATTGTGCACGTCTTTTGCTTTTCTCCAGCGGAAGTACCAGCAGGACAATGTACTAAAACAAAGAAAGATTGAATTAATTGATCAATTTAAAACACATAAGTGAAAATTATCATGAAAAATTTAGGTGTGATAGATGAACTTACGACATCTAGGTACGTCGTTTGTATCCATATTTAATACTTCTCCAACACTGCAAGTAAATCCTCTTGTTATTGAGCTTCTGATTGCTCTCAGTGGTGGACATTGATTTCCGATGGATGAAACATTTAGTACTGGTTCAATAAGTGCACTTGCGTATGGAACAGACAGATCAAAGATGAGATTTAGTGTTGAGCCACACAAATCATATAGCTGAGTTTGTCTAATGGCTGGTGTAATGGCCAAGACAAAGTCCATTTTTACCACATTTTCATCTAATAAACTTGGCATAGCTTTAACGAAAGTTACGTTAATGTTAACATTAACTGCTGAGCAACGTTGTGACAGCCTTTCGTTTAGAATGTTATCATATTGTGCTAGTAGATCTTTGTATTGAGGTAAACAAGCACTTGAAACTGCACCCAGAGCTCTGTACTGTACACCGGCTACGACGTGATAAGCAGCTTGTTGAGTGTCTGTAAAAAAATACATTAAAATTAAAATAAGCAGGGAAGCTTATTATTAGTTGACTGAATGTTTATCGGCTTTTTTATTTAATATATATTTAATACGTACTTTCAGAAACGCAATCTGGAACAACAGCAGATGGGACCCATTGACGTTTCGTTTCGCAGACAAAAGTCTTGACAGGCTCTCCATCTGTGAATCTAAAACCTGGACTGCAAGTGGCTATACACTGTATACCCCTGTCACCCGGAATACAATTCATTGCACCGTTTGCTGGAGGCATTAGTTCCCAGTCTACGCACGGAGTAGCTTGCACTGATACTTGGAAGTGACATTGAGCTTTGTTGCCATATTTGTCTGAGGCGATAACTGTGACGTTTTCGTATCCTCGAATGGGAATAACTGCTCTTTCAGGAATGAACTTCAAGTAAACTTCTCCGGATGAATCAGTTGCGTTGATCCTTCTTCTCGTTTCGTTGAAATTAACAGCGTAACTGTCTTGTTTATCCACCAGCTCTATAACATAGCTTTGGGGGCAGCTTAATTTAGGAGGGGTGTAATCAGGTACAGTAATGTTTACTTCACAAATTGCAACATTTCCATCAAAATCGAATGCCACATATCGAACTACCATATTATGGAATACTTGAATTGGTGTTTTAAAATGCTGGGGTGTAACTTCTAATCGAGCTATTGCACCAGAATTGTCAATAGCAGTAGGTTCAGTGAAGTTTACAGCAAGTAAGCCACCGTTAACATCGGTTTGGACTACAATAGGTTGTTGAGGGCAGTTCTGGAATACTGGTGGTTCATTATCTGTAAATCAAGATGTAGTTTAAGTATGTTTAAAAAAAGAGGTAAAAATGATCGATATAATTTTTTTGCGATTACTCACCAACACAAGGAGAATAACCATAGTCGTAACCCAATAAGGGTTCTGTGCTTGGTTCTTCACATCCCATTACTTCAAATTTGAGACAAGCGTTGTCCATGAAACTGACTATGCCCAAGATTACAAACCTTGCTTGGACAAATTTTGGCAATGTAATCATTGCTAGTTCTCCATAGTTTCCAGGATCTCTCATGGTTAAATTGAAATTCGGGAAATAAACAACATAGTTTTCGTTTTCGGCTTGTTTATAGAAAAATCTTATTTCAGTAGGACGTCCCACAATATCGGAAGTTACTACACCCTTTACAAGGATAGCTTTGACTCTGTAAACTTTACCAAGATCTACACTCACATACGTAAAAGCTTCTTGCTTACCACACCAACCCGTAACCGAATTGAGTCGAATATTTTTAGCTTCATAGTTAGGTCTTTCTGATGTAGCATTGATAGCGGAGTCAGGTATTCTACCCGAAGCAAGACCCAGAGGTTTGATAACTTTACATTCCGGTTCACGCATGCATGTTATAGGTCTCGGATTTATTAGGATATACCCAGGTCTCGAACAACCGAATAGTACTTCAGATCCTTGCTCATAGCTTCTTGCAATTTGGTAGCCGTCAGCAGGTCTACCTGGGTCTTCACAAACTGGTCCTTCGCATCTCAAATCTCCGAAGTCCCATATGCCATTTGCCTGACATCTTACAACGTTATCGTGTTTACTTGTCTGCCCAGCAAGTTTGAAAGTGTTTTGGCAACCAAAGAAAAAGGAGCTTTGATATTTAGTATCAAGATATTGCCCATATTCTGCACCAGGTGTTGGCATTGGGATACCGCAGTCTTGTCTTGGACATTGTGGTTGTGCCCCAGAAAACCAATAATCAGGAAGACCCTAAAATCAATAATTTCGAACATATAAATTTTGATATGTATACAAATGTTTACAGGCTTCAAGTTCTTTTGGGTTCAATTACTTACAGGCTTGGGATCGTAAACACACTGTCTAAAAGAAGATGTGAGAGTATTTCTCAGGTGTCTCCCAGGAGAAGTGCAGGTGATTGTAACATTGTCTCTGTATGGTACTAAAACACTTTCAGGATCATCCCTTATGACTCTTAAGCCATCGTTTTTGTCGTCAGATAAAGTTACACATCGAGCATCTGAAATTGTTAAGTAATTAGTTGATATCCTAAACCTAGGTATATAATAACAATAACAATAGTCATGTATGCACCTAAATTTGTGATTTACAAATAGAACGTTTTTAAACTTACATTGACATTCAGGAGCAGTTCCATTCCAAGTTCCACTTGAGGTGCATTGTAATGTCGAAAATCCTGACATTACATATCCAAAGTCACATTGGAAATGAACTGTATCACCGAAGTGATAAGATTTTTTGGTCGATAAAAGTTGTCCGTTTTCAGGTGGTGCAAGTGGGGGGCACATGACCGGTACGCAAGATTTATTCCTTTGATATGTATCGCCGTCTCTTTCACCGGTTTCAGATAGTTCAATTGAGAAGCCTGCTGTTCCATTGGAAGAATATAATTCAAATCCAAGATTACACGCGCATGAAAAGTTGCCGGGCCTGCAAATTGAAGTATATGTATTAATATGTTCAATTAACTTATCCTCGATCCGGTATGATATTCTAAATATCTGTTACTTACGTGTTTAAGCACTTTTGCTCACATCCTCCGTTGTTTTCGCTGCATTCATTAATATCTAAACAGTCTAATCTCGCACATCCCATAACTTCTAATTTCAAACATGGTGCTCCAACATAATCTTGAATTTTGAATTTGACGTATTGTGCTTCTATAGGTACTGGGAGATTAAGCACAGATAGAGTTGGTTCTAAAATACGGAATTCTACAGCAGTCCCGTCAGGATTAGTGTAATCTTTGAAAACATCGGTAAGATCATTTGTGTACTGTATGCGTATGGCAGAAGTAAATGCAATATTGCCATCAGCTCGCATTACACTCATCGTTCTAAATCCTCGGACAATTGTTGGAGCTCTCAAATCGATTAAAATCCAATTCGCGCCGGCTTCGAGATTGTTACCACACCATCCACCTCCGTTGTTAAGGCGCACCATCTGACAAATAAGGAAATCTAAATATGATTTGGGAAGTGTACTATTGAATCATTTGAAATAGTGTCAGTTTTAACTTACACCACTGTTATATCCTGGTTCTGGTGTTGATGTCGAAATTGACTCGTCAGGAATGGCTCCATTTATAAGTCCTAAATCGCCAACAGGTCTACAATCTAAACTGGGTGCAAAACCAGTTCGACAGGGACAGAAGAATCCTCCTTGAGTGTTTTTACATTCAGTTGAGACTGAGTCGCATTGCGAACTCAAGCACTCATTTATATCTTCACATGTTGGTGCTTGATCAAATTCTTGGTTTGCCCCACATCTTAGTATGCTAGGTCCATTTAATTTGTAACCTAATTGAAAAGTGACATTTTAAATCTGTACGTAACTTGAATTTATGTATTAATCCTGATGAATGCTAAATATTACCTTTAAAACACTGCGCGCGTGCTTCGTCGCCAAACATGTAAGTTCTGCTCTGATCTACGATATAACCGTTTTTTATTTCGGGAAATTTAGAACATATGGTTTTTGTACAGGTCGGTACGTCTCCAGACCACGTGCCGTTGCTCATGCAGAGAAGTACTGGTTGACCAGATCTAACATAGCCTGGTTCGCATTCGTAACGGACGATTGTACCGTAGCTACGACCGCCACCGTTAAGAATCGTTACATTCGCGTGCGGTACGTCAGGCAAGGCTACGCACTGAGAAGCTGTAAATAATAGATAAAATTTTAGATTTGAACTCAACATAAATACAGTTATTTTTAAGTTAATTATAAGTACCCAAACAAGTGGGGGTTCGCTCCCATCGTCCGTCGGATAAACATGATATTCTTTCAATTGGTTGACCAGTTGGAAAAGCAAAACCTGCATAACATTGATAAGTGGCAATACCACGATATGTCACGTTTGTGGAACCGATTGAAAAACCATTGTCAATTTGCGGCACTGGACCACAATATACCTCTGGAAATAACAAAAATAATTTAACAACACATTTTAAAACACCGCGTAAATGAGATATTTGTCTCTAAATTGACGTATTTATAATGCGATTTTGTAATAAATAGTCGTTAGTCGTAGTTACCTTGACAGCTAGGTATGTACGTCGTTGACCAATTTCCGCCGTCCAAGCATTTAGTTGTAAGTCTGGGTTTTCCTGTAGCAAATTCCTGACCAATTGGACAAGAGAACGTTATGACTGTTCCGAAAGCAGTATCTCTATTTGATGCTAGTGCTCCTATACCAGATTTTAGTGGTGGGCAATCTGTAAAATAACCTTATGTTTTAGTACCATTTTTTTTTTTTTTTGCATTTTTTTCCTAGGCTTAACGGTCCCTATAAGGAGATAGAAATACAGCCAGCCTAGCGTTGATGAATACCGAAGTTGCAAAGCCGGAACGTGTGATGGCTTCACAGTAGAAATAGGCAACTCGATGTCGCCGAAATACGCCATGTCTCTAGAATCTCTAGTCATTACGCTTCCATAGATATAGTCCATTCCCAGTACACATACAACCCACTGAGTTGCTTCCCGGATCTTCTCAGTGGGTATCGATTCCGATCCGGTGGTAGATTCCGCTAAACACTACTCTTGATAGAGCCAGTGTGTAGCTGGAATAGCTCTTTAGGATACCAGCGAATAGGTAGGGAAAAGAAAATATTACGCCGCTTTGTAAATTTTCCTGGCGAACTTGTAAGAAGACATATCATATTAACCTTTTCATTATAGATAACATGACCACATGTTTTGTAAGGTCTGATAACTACATATATAGGATACACGTAATACACACAATATTGAAAAAAATACAGCATGTTTTTACTGAAATGTACCTGCAGAAAACGTCGCCTTCCATCCTTTTCCATTATGCAATGCATCAGATACAAATCGTATTAACATTTCACCACTGGAAGCAGTCAAAGTTATTCTAGGTTTTATAGTAAATCCATTTTCAGAATGTAACCTGAGTCCATTTGTACTCGAACCATCGAAAACTTGTACTACATCAGAAGAATGAATATTAAATTCATCAAACTTCAACGAAAGTGGACCTCCAGTAGGATTCTTAATTCTGTAGAGACATTCCTGGTTGTTGGGATAATTTGTTAGACCGTATGCCGGGGATGTGAATGTACCATTAGCCGCAATGATGGTAGCTTTGCAGCCTTGCGAATATCGCATATTAAATCCTTTTTTAGAATCTCCCAGGCTTGTTCTAAAGTACAAGTAAAGATGATTTGTTGTCGAAATCACAACTTTTTCATTGTCTTCACCAGGACCCGTCAATCTAGCCAACACTGGACTGGAAGGGGTATTACCGTCTTTTACAACGATGTAATCTCTGTTCATTCCTAGTTCTAAATCTTCAATCTCTAATGAAACAATTCGGCCCGGTTGGGCTTCGATTATATACATGCATTCTAAGCCACCTGGGTACCCATTTGGATAGCCCGGTGACGTCAAAACTTGGCCTTGAGGTGTAGCTCGAAGGACACCACCACAATTAGAAGATTCTGTTTTCCATGATGCCCTGAATCCCTTCTTTTCTACAGAACCATCTGTGCTAAATTTAATAATCATGAAATTAGATGCAGATACATAGAGTTTGTTAGATAAATCTTGTTTTCCTGATAGGGTGGCTAAATTTACTGATTTTTCTTCGGTCCTACCGCCGACAAGAATTTGGACTGTATCAAAGGATTTTTCTGTTTCAAACTCTTGGAATTGTAAAAGAATATTTTGTCCTTGAGGCCCTTCAAGAGTCCATTTGCATTCGCTAAATGATGGGTATTTGTGTGGATAATTAGGGGATTCCACTACATCTCCGCTGCTCGCCATATAAAAGTGACACTCAGAAGCGCAGTCCATTTCGTCTGATGCATCACCGCAATCATCTTGTTTGTCGCATTTGAAGGCTGCGTTGATACATCTTCCGTTAGAACAATGGAAGGTTCCTGCAACAAGGACAGTATGGATATACCGCTATTGTTTCAATTTATGTTAGTATGGGTGAAAATTCGATTCATTAGCACTTACCGGCTGGACAGGCGTTGGCTTTGCACATGAAGGGCAATAATGTTTCACAAGTTGTTAGCTCCCAAGATTGACTATCCGATGTGACAAGAACATCTACGCATTCGCCTTCTTTTGGGTTTGGCTGTTTTAAGTCCCAGAATCCAGCGTATTGTGAAACTAATGCACCGGCAGCAGATTCAAGTGTATTCGTTCGGAGATCATCAACTGAGGCAAGCCCGAGCCAGTAATGGTTATTACTAGGACTAGCCGGCACCATGCTTGCAGTCATGTTGTTTTCTGTGTAGCTGTCTACTACCATTAATTCGCTGCCGTACCTAAAGCATATAAGGATTATAATAAGGAGAAGAGTCATTTAAGTCATTTATATTATTAAATACTTGAGCTACAATGTAAATGGAATTACATTTTTACATATTTATTTAAACAGAACAACATAAAAGATTCTTTGTTGTTGTTGAAAATAGCACCGAATTGAGTATTATGAAAACGCGATGACTCTTATTCAAAAAATGGGTATCAGAAAAAATTAATATGAAGTCGGAGCATCTTATTGTGTTTATCGCGCGTTCACGTCCGATTCTCGGTGACGTCATGATCCATTAGTTTATTCTTTACATGTTATTTGAAAATAATCTTCCACCTTAACTTGACCGCCATTTTAACACAGTTATTTCTGGATGCATCATTAGATAAACCATTCAGATTTATCATATTCACATTTTTTCTTACTCTGGATAACGTTTAAATTAAAAATATAACAAAAAAAACTATTCTATTAGATTAAATACCTCCGACATAGCTCTGCAGCTTTTTCCCAAGAGTGCCTGATATTGAAGAATTTGTAGCAATGGAGTCCTTTTAGTTCCCAGCCTGAAAAAAGAAAGAACAATGAGGCGATTCTAAAGTAGTTTCCTCGCATTCGAGCGCAACATTGAAACGTCTTAGCTGTCCCCGATCACGAAACTACTCGTAGAAAATCGGAAATTGTCAAACGAAAAGATTAAAGTCGACTTAAAACTGCACCTTCATAATATAATATCTAGAACATGCAAAAACCTAATAAAATAATTACATGTATATCGTTCACAGACAATTATTAAAATAAGACATGATTATAACTAGTCAGGTCATAAGTATTGATTGTCACACAGTAAAAACTTTTCTTTTGGAATGCTGGCCACAAAAAAGTTTATTGAATTCGAATTTCGAATTGTTCATGAAAATAAAAATGTATACTTTTAGAATTTTACTCATTTTCAAATATGCAGTGGACGCTTAAAGAAGACCGTGTTGCGGTTATTGCGTTGCATCGTTGCCAATTCAAATTTTCAACATACTGAAAAATTTGAATATAACCAAAAGATTCGTTTATCGTATCATCAAACGATACAATGAAGACTCTAGTGTAGATGACAGGTCAAGAAGTGGTCGCCCTCGGTCTGTTAGGACTCCAGCAGTGATAAAAGCTGTGAAGGCGCGAATTCAAGGAAATCCCAAACGTAAGCAGAAACTGTTGGCCCTTCAGATGGGGTTAAGCAGAACCACGGTGAAGAGGGTGTTAAATGAAGACTTAGGGCTTCGGGCATATCGAAGAAAAACAGGACATCGTGTGAATGCTCGTCTAATGGACCTGAGACTGAAGAGATGCCACGCTTTGTTGAAGCGGTACGCGGGAAAAAAATATCGGGAAATTCTTTTTTCGGATGAAAAATTTTTTACCGTAGAAGAGAGCTACAACAAATAAAATGATAAGGTGTACGCACACAGTAGTGAAGAAGCGAGCAACCGCATTCCGCGTGTCCAACGAGGTCATTTTCCATCCTCGCTCATGGTATGGTTGGGAGTTTCTTATTGGGGCTTAACAGAGGTACATTTTTGTGAGAAAGGTGTAAAAACGAATGCAGTTGTGTATCAAAATACAGTCCTGACGAACCTTGTGGAACCTGTTTCTCATACCATGTTCAATAACAGGCACTGGGTATTCCAACAAGATTCGGCGCCAGCTCATAGAGCGAAGAGCACACAAGACTGGCTGGCGGCGCGTGAAATCGACTTCATCCGGCACGAAGACTGGCCCTCCTCCAGTCCAGATTTGAATCCGTTAGATTACAAGATATGGCAACACTTGGAGGAAAAGGCGTGCTCAAAGCCTCATCCCAATTTGGAGTCACTCAAGACATCCTTGATTAAGGCAGCCGCCGATATTGACATGGACCTCGTTCGTGCTGCGATAGACGACTGGCCGCGCAGATTGAAGGCCTGTATTCAAAGTCACGGAGGTCATTTTGAATAAACTTTAGTGTCATAAGAATCAATGTTTTGTTAAGTTCATTTTGGTATATGAATGGTTACATAATGAATAAACTTGTTTCAATTATTTTACATTAAACATGTGACAGAATTTATGACCTGACTAGGTAATATTATTAACTAAAATCCTTACTCGCTAAGTCACGTCTACCTTTGCAATGTAACTAACTATAAGTAACATTATTAAAGTTTCAGCTCATGTCACCTAAAAGTAAAAGTTTTACGCTAGTGTACTTTACGTGTTAACTTTGTAAATTATCTAGTGTATATTGTTCGGTGTAATAACGTGTTTAAACTCTACGACACGACGCAGACAATGTGGTTTCTCAAATAATGGCTTTCACTGTTCTTAGGGCTTTCGGTGAAAGCTGTGTACGCTGCTTTCGTTTTACTCTAAAACTAAAGTTCTCGAAAGTTTTATTAAAATGTTTTAATTCATTTAATTAAATAGAAAATTTGCGTCATTAAGTTTTAAGATCGATGTCTATGGAGAGCAAATAAGTAATATCGTAATATGTAATTTAACGTTATTGAGTTTTACATACATATGTATAAAGCCTAATGTAGGTGTACGTTTAGAGGCTGTAAGTATACATTAAGTTAGAATAGATAGAAGTCTGACTCTTCAAACCAGAATAGATGATTGGTTTACGACCGAAATATGCAGGATGGTGATAACTTCGCGTGCCAGCAATACAGAATGCCTCATTATTTAGATTTTCGTGGGATTTCTAATACGCCCCTACCACAAGTAGGTAACAATCTAAAACAAGTTTTACAGGTTTAACATTAATGTTATTAATGTCATTCCTTAATTGCGTATGTCGTTTGAGAACACGTGTCAGGTACGTATTTATGGAATGTTTTATTACATGTTATGGAAATCACATAATATTAAATGAAATTTTAACAAACAAGAAAACCGACGTATTCTAAATAAAAGGAGAATTCTATCAATATATCAATGAGAATAACTCGAAAAATACCGATTGAGCTCTTGATAAAATTTAAACGTAACCATGAAAAGTAAAATCTTTCGTATAAAAACGAAACATCAAAAGCTGTTCACCTTGAAGAAAGTTCTAAGGTTACTTACTACACACAAAAAAAAGTCAGATTGAGAAACTCCTCCTTTTTAGAAGTTCGCTAAAAGCAGGTAGATCAATCTATTTACACATATTAATATATTTTCTAAAAAGAATAAAATACTACACTACGTTGACATTGACACGAAACAGTCTCTGCATTATGATGCAAATGAAATTGTCTGTTAGCGTCGGGTTCAGAGAGACGTGCTCAGAAGTCCCTTGTTAATTTTGAAACTTACGCAATTGTAAGTGAAGGACGTGAAACTAAGCTTAAAGTGACTGGTATGCTGGCTGCTTTATTATGAGGTTTGCGCTGTTCCACAGTATGGAATTATTCATTTAGTCAAACTTATGTTTCAAGTTAAATTTAATACTCAGCGAAAAAGGTTTTACGTGTTCAGATAAAATTTTAAACTTATTCGTGCTTTCATTAGGAGTTTACGTAATAGGAGCAGTGCTAAAATTTGATATTATGAAACATTGATAAATTCTCGCAATTTCGTAAATAATATTATATACCTTAAACATAGCCACATTGTTTGTGTTTGTCATTTAATTTTTTTTTTATTGCTTAGTTGGGTGGACGAGCTCACAGCCCACCTGGTGTTAAGTGGTTACTGGAGCCCATAGACATCTACAACGTAAATGCGCCGCCCATCCTGAGATATAAGTTCTAAGGTCTCAAGTATAGTTACAACGGCTGCCCTACCCGTCAAACCGAAACGCACTACTGCTTCACGGCAGAAATAGGTAGGGTGGTGGTACCCACCCACGCGGACTCACAAGAGGTCCTACCACCAAATAATAATAATACTCAATATTCGTGGTTAATAATTCAATAGCGATTTCATTTCAGTGCGCGTTGCTTAGAAAAAAGTTAAATTGAATAAATAGAGCGTATTCGTTTGGCGACGGATCGTAAAGACTGCGTTTTATTCGCGCTTCACTGGTTCGCCGCAATACTATGCAATGTTTAACCCACTTCTATATTATGTTAGCGAGTAAAAATGTAATCCGTATTCTAATATACATAAAATTGCAGCCAATTATGCAGACGTTAATATTTGTGTTCATTAGAATTCAGAGTCGAAATGTCGGTAAGCAATTATTGAATTCTATTTATTTGAATCGCGATTCAGAAATACGTTATTTTGTTTGTATAGGATTGTATAAGTTTCAATGTCATTCATGAAGATTTTATGTAAAAACGTTGGGATATCACAGAAAAGGACCAGATTAAAATTAGTCTATAATGTATTTAATTAAATTATAGTAGTATTCATTTACGCCGGTTTTCAAATATTTATTGCCATAGACACGGATTACTTGCCTTTTTATTGTAACTGTTGGTTTCGACCTTGTCAGACAAAAACTGAAGTTTTGAATTATTAGAAACTGGTCTGTCTTTTAGGTTTTGCATTGACAGTGCGCTAGCAAGCAAAGAGATAAAGACTATGATACACAGATCTAGTTAGATTGTGTTTTTGGGGGTAAACGATGAAGGAAAGATCATCCACCGAGCGGGTTAAATTGCTCGACTAACCTACGGTCCAAATGTTAGTTAGATACTTAATAGTTACTTAGTAAGAAGTAATGAAGCCATAACTCAGAAAAAATTAAATCAGTCTATATTTATAAATTTTGGAGAGGATAGGTATGTTTTCCTCCTCCCTGAGTCGCATTCCTCACGTCTGGGGGTCGTGATCTCCTTCCATTATTCTTCTCTGGATGATGTCTGGTAAATTTTAGGTAGGATTATTTTTGAATTATAACAAACCATGTTGAAACTCGTTTGTATGTCCGAAAATGTAGAATGTAGAAACTAGAGCGTGCGCCATGTCGTCGGTTAGTTGTAGGACAGTTGTGTCGAGAGACTTGACTACGTGCAGCCTTGTGAAGGATCTATGGACATGCTATTTACTATAACGGAATTTGAGATGGTTATCTGACCGACCGAAGGAAACAGTTAATATTTTTACTATTTTAGTATTTTGTTAGTGTAGCTATCATTCTGTTGTTGCCACTTTATTCGAAATAAAATTTCTGAAACTTAAAAAAAATAAGTAAAAACTTCGATCAACAGTTACTATTGTTGATCGAAGAGTAAAAATAAGTAATAAAAATAAAAAGAATAATTAATTCGAAAAACCAGCTCTTCGAAATAGTTATATAAATTTTATGGCTAGCCTTCATCTCAAATTTAAAAATGTTGAAAGTCATTTAAAGTACAGTTAGTTTTCTATCAATTCTTATGCATTTTCATAAAAAGAGAAACATCAGTATATTTAGAAAATCAAGAACGGAAATCGCTGACTATATTGATTTTCTAAACCTGATACGAATGCTGATCATATTTTTTTTTTTTTTTTTTTTTTTTTTTTTTTCATGTGTTTTTAAATGTTCCGGAAGCGAAGCGAGGGCGGGTCGCTAGTATTTTATAAACAGATATGAGTAGAAGGGCTATTTTGATAATATCCTGAAAAGCACCCCACGCTTTTTTANGAAGGACATGTCATAGCGCTCGGGAAACACCGTGGAGGGGAGCTCATTCCATAGCCGGATGGTACGTGGCAAAAAAGACCTCTGGAAACGCACTGTGGATGACCGCAGTGGCTCCAGGTAGTATGGATGAACTCTACTCCGGTGGCGGGCGGTGCGATGGTAAAAACGAGATGCCGGTATCATCTCGAACAATTCCTCAGAGCACTCCCCATGGAACATACGGTACAAAATGCAGAGGGAACCGAAGTCCCTCCGCAGACCCAGAGGCTCCAAACGATCCGTGAGAATGGGATTATCGACAATCCGAACGGCCCTCCTCTGTATGGAGTCAAATGGAAGAAGCTGGTATTTGGGAGCCCCGGCCCAGAGATGGGAGCAGTACTCCCATCATTAAAAGCATGAGCATATTAAAAGTCATCGGTGAGTCACGTTCGCGTTATGTGTGATTGAATCGGACCTTTCACTCATTATGAATGTGAGCCTTCAAGGTTGCACGCCGATTGCCACTCAATCGATTCTAACAGCACAAAGCTGTTATTGTAGTTCGAGATAAAAATTATGATCATCGACTGCTTTGTATTTGTATTGATTATAATCCCCTGGTAAGTTTGGGTGATCGAACATATTATGTCACACTAGCGACCCGCCCTCGCTTCGCTTCGGAAACTGTAATTTATTATTGATTTTTCCACTATTTAATGGATGTTATTATACATCTAAACATTCTACTTCAATCAATCTATCTTTAAAAAAAAACCGCATCAAAATCCGTTGCGTAGTTTTAAAGATTTAAGCATACATAGGGACAGAGAAAGCGACTTTGTTTTATAGTAGTGATGTACACCCAGACTTCAAATCCCATGTCCTATTAACAAAGATCTGGGTTGGGAATCGAATCAAAATCGGTATTTAGGATCACTAACCATTACAACATCGAGTTGAAATATTTTTGCCTTAGTGAGCATATCCTGTGTATCCCGAGAATGGCTTAAACGCTGTATATGAAAATTTGCATTTAGATGACATTAAGTTTGTTAAAGATTATTAATTAATTTATAAAACGCCATCTCCTAAATCGATGAAGAACTTCTCCTGGCTCAGCCCGTGCTGTCCTGTCTTGTCATGTCTTAGTGAAACTGGAAAGGCCTCCGGGCCAACAGTATTCCGTATACAAAAAAAAAAAAAAAATATGATGTACTTAAATTTTTGCATTTGGATGTTAGCATACTGTTTCCTTCCGAGATGGCGTTACAGAAAAATGTTTATTGCTTAGTAAAAAAATATTTTATTGTGTTATAAGTAGAACATTACGTATAATTAGGGCTGTCCCGGTGCTGTCATTCAGAATATCATTTGAAGGTTTGGCGTTTCCATAATTCCTCTCAGTTAACGTCTCACGTAGCTCGGGTTAGATGAACATACACAAGCAACACGTTCCTTAACATCTTAATTAAACTTCGCGAAGCGTGGCTGAAACGACCAAGATGCGCGAGGCTAAACATTATATTGTAATATGTGCCGTGGGTTAAGCGATAGCTTAATTTTCATATACGTCGTTAGGTAACCGTTATGAGTTAATTGAACAATTCAAAGTGCTATTGTGTTGCACCAATGCAGTCGAGCATCGAGTCCGCCTTACTAAGCAACTGACCTAGTTTGTGATGCTCCAAATGTCTTGGTTGATGCGTGCCAAGTTTGGAGTAAGCTGTCTTAAGAGCCTCGTACGTGCCAACGACCTTGACTCGAGAAGCAAAAGTTCTATGAAGTTGTGTTTTGATAATTTTAAAATTGCGAATAGTTCGGTATTGTCTATGGTATTTAGTTTATTCATAATTTTTGTATTTATCTAAAATGAAGTCACTTTTTTTTATTACTTAAGTATATGGTTGGTCGAGCTCACGGCCCACCTGGTGTTAAGTGATTGCCGGAGCTCACAGACATCCATAGCGTAAATGTCACCACTTACCTTAAGATATGAGTTCTAATATCTCAGTTCTTACATTACAACGGCTGCTCCACCCTTCAAACAGAAACGCATTACTGCTTCGCGGCAGAAATAGGCAGTGTTGTGGCAACTGCCCGTGCGGCCTCCAAGAGGTTCGCCCGTAATTACGCAAATTATAATTTTGCGGGTTGATTTTTAGTACACGATGTTATTCTTTCACCGTGGAGATCAATCGTGAACATTTCTTAAGTACGTATTTCATTAGAAAAAATGGTATTCGGACACTGTTGCATCGCTAGATACGAATGCACCGGACGACGTGCATGCGGCGTGAATGCACGTCGTTACGACGAATCTTTTAAAAATAAAAAATTAGAAATTCAAAAATGTTTAATGATGTTGTGTAAGTGCTATCATAATTGGTATTTTTATTATATTATCTAAGATTACTTATTAAGTCAGAGTTTCTTAATAGCAATTAGGTGAAGCTGATTATTAAATAAAACTTTCATTTATTTCCCTGCCTTACTTCTTATCGTAAGTGCCTATGATAACGTCCGTAGCTTCTGTCAGGATGTGAGGACTAGAAATGTTATTTAACAAATATTTCTTTCAGGAAGTCTTTGGGTTTTATAATATATAATCTTATAATGTATAAAATAAAATGAAATTTAAAATAACTATTGTGGTCATAAAATACTTTTGCAAATGTATATGACAAAATATTATTTCCCTATTGTAAACTTAAAGATTCAAAGGTAAATTTAGCAGCAGTGCTGATGGTGTAATACTAATTTTCTGTAGTAGACAGTAAAAATAATTACTGTTACGTAACTTCCTTTTATCACAAAACGTTGTAAGCCCCTGCTAAAACGTTTTGAAACCAAACTCTACAAGATGATAATAATATCGTATTCATTCATTAAAAACGATATTAGGATAGGAGCTTAGATTGTTTGTAAAGAATACCTACAAGAGAGAAGAATTAACAAATTTTCGAAACTCATCTCAAGTCTATTTCGAACCAGTGATCATAATTACTTTGAAAAACATATATGACATATATTTATTACTGGTGGTAGGACCTCTTGAGAATCCGCACGGGTAGGTACCACCACCCTGCTTATTTCTGCCGTGAAGCAGCAATGTGTTTCGGTTTGAAGGGTGGGGCAGCCGTTGTAACTATACTTGAGACCTTCGAACTTATATCTCAAGGTGGGCGGTGCATTTACGTTGTAGATGTCTATGGGCTCCAGTAACCACTTAACACCAGGTGGGCTGTGAGCTCGTCCAGCCATCTAAGCAATAAAAAAAATAAAAATAAAAAAGTGTGTGTGTCCGCTCCGACGCACGACTGGAGTTTACTGGATATAAAAAATTAAACGAAACAATACGAGAAATAGTTCTATATTACGACAACACGATACACTACAGATTATTAACAAATTAACGAGACACAAAACAAACGACTAACAAATATATGAAAATACAATAATGAGAGAAACGCGCGATCAGTACGAGGCTTTGTGGCGGACTGCCGGCGCAGCAGCCCGGCGTCACCTGCGATAACGCATTTCGTGTGACATGCGCAATCAGGCGCATAACGCATTTCGTGTGACATGCTAGTACGATTTTGGTCCCCATAATTTTCATACCCCGGGCCTATATATGTAAATCGATTCTAAAGGAGTAAACTCCAAAAAAAATGAGAAAAATCTAATGATTTTTAATCTAAAGATGAGTATCTTTTTTTGAACAAAAATAGACGTCACGTTTTGAATTGTTGATGACGCATTGAAAGTTTAGTGTGTGTCAGAATCTTGTAATTTGAAAATGTCGTAAGCACGATTCAGGTATCGCCAAATATCTTCTATTAATGACAGCTACTGCGTCTACAATAGTATTTTTTGCGGAATATGTTAATTGATGAATGTTTTTGTTGTAAAATGTGACAAACTAACAGCGTTGCGGGTTTATCTGCCGGGATGCATCCCGTTAGTGGCCAGCGGTAGTTAATTTAAACCGATGTTGGGATATTAAACTGCATAGCTGCGGTCGTGATTAGGCCCGATGTAGGCCAGGACATAACGGTGTACATCAAAGCCCTCATAAAGTATAAACCGTATAATTAATATTTCGAGTTGTCATCGATTTTGAACCGCAATTTTGGAATTTAGATTGCAATCGGATAAGCGGCGGAATGATCAGTCCCAATTATATCAATAACACTTTTAAGTAGATATATTTTACACTAGTTGAGGCTTAGTTTTAACTTCGACTTCGAATGAAAAAGTATAAGGATGTTTTAAATTGTGCTTTCAATAATATGCATTTCGGGTCCAGAATGTGATATCTATATAAAATGACATCATTTATATTAATGATTCTTCGACATCTACTTAATGTTGATCAAATAGTGGAATGTATTGTCAATACTACCAGTAACAAGCATGCGTTCATTGCTCAGGCTTAGTGTTAATTGGTTCTAAGCTATAACCTATACCAGGGGTGGCAAACCGGTAGATCGCGATCGACCGGTCGATCGTGGCTATTAGTTCAGTCGTTCGTAGCAAGACAGAAAAAATAAATAGAACAAACTTATTGTCATCATCATCATCAACAGTCCACAGTCGTCCACTGCTGGACATAGGCCTCTCCCGATCCACACCACTGAGTCCGGTCTACGGCTCTCCTCATCCACTTCTTGTCGGCCATCGTTCGGAGGTCATCGCACCACCTAGCCAAGGGGCGTCTCACGTTACGTCTAATAGACGTCTACGTCATAATAGAACAGACTGCGCACCGTAATCACCAATTGCTGCACGCATCATCTTCATCTTGTATCATTTATTAATGACCATTACGTCACATTATTTATCCTCTCTTCCACACAATAGTTCTCTTTTAATATATAGTTTCAGCTATCTTTTCAATAAAAGAAAATGTACTACTTATTTGTATACTGAACTACATTGTTTCACTAAATTTCAAGAAATGACATTAGTAGATTGTAGAATGTTACGTCAGTAAACATTAGGTCTTAGTTCTAATCAAGTTTGCAACCCTTGCTCTATACCTTGTTGCCCGTTTCCACTGAACAATTGTTGTTATACAAAATAAGCAAGTAGCAATACAACAAAGTTTTGTCTATATCTTCATTGCAGCTAGGTATTTTCAACGCACATTCGTTAACCTGTGATGAACATCGGACAACCTGTTTCAATTTATTTTCCATTTTTATTGTGACAGATGTTGCACTATAACGAATTTTACGAAATGGCGTTTACGTGTGCCGGATCCCAAGTCACTATTTTATATGTCTGTTTATTTGTTTATTTTTTTACAATAGTATATTACATAATAAAGTACGACGATGGAGTGACGGAAAGAGTTCAAATTAAATGCACGACAAACCCCTGGACTTTGTTAGTATCAAATACATAATATAGGTATCCACGTCATCATTTCATCATTCATTATCCTGCCCTTCGTCCAGTCACTTGGGGTCGGCGCAACATGTTTTTTCCTTCGATACTCTTCTATCATATACCATTTCTTCGCTCACTCCCCTCTTACCCATATCGTCTTTCATACAATCTATCCATTTCTTCTTAGGTCTACCTCTTCCTCTATATCCTTCCACATTCATAGTTAACACTTTCTTACCAACCTCATTTTCATTTCGTCTCATCACATGTTCATACCATCCCAAACGCGCACTCCTCAGCTTCTCTGTCACAGGTGCCACTTTCAGACTTCCTCTAACGTATTCATTCCGTATTCTATCCCTTCTCGTTACTCCACACATCCATCGCAACATTCGCATCTCTGCTGCATGCAATCGCCTTTCATCCGCCTTTCATAATATATCCATGTATATTTGGAAATTTGTAGAAATCAGATTAATGTTTGATATAGTGTTAATTAGCAGTTCTCGTTACTTATGCGTTGATTCGTCAATTAGCTCTGTTTGTTTTCGACAAATACATACTACTAGGTGTATATATTTTATGTCAATCAATACGCAGATTCCGAGTTATTTTAATATACTGTATACATTTAAATAAAATTGCAAAATGATAGTGTAAAAAAATATCCTCAAATGTATATGCAAAGGTTTCATGGGGTGAAATCGAATGGGTTACTAGAGGAGTATCCAGACTTACTCGCTCTTAACTCGATTAGATTCACGTACACCGATCGGATGCATCGTGAAAATAAATGCTACATTACAATTCGGTAATAGTGTTTGGGGATTCTCTTCTTTCAAATGTATCAAATTACATACTTTAAATTTACATAATTCTTCAAACATCCGATGGAATGGTAATCCAGAATAGAATATTAACAATTAAAAAATGCGATGCTAATCTCATTAATTATGAATATCAGTGCTAAAGTGACATTGACACGCACAGAGTTTTAAAAGGATATTGTTAAAATCATGTTATGAAATAATAATTAGATAAGGTAGTATATTTGTTAGTTGTTTTTTTTAATGCATCTATGATTTATTCGTAAAGGATGCGTTCGCATGACTTTGTAACTTTTAAAGATGTTATTATTCCTTAAGAAAAGTTAATGTCAAAGTTCGACCAATGCATCAAAGTCAGCGCGCGAGTATTTTCAATAAACAGAATGAAAAGCGTCACGACGACAGCCCAAAACCGAGGCCGGATTTCACTAATAGTTTATAAAAAAAAATCGTGGCTGAATTTTCAAATCGATTTCGAGTGTGTAACTCGCGTGTATTGATTACGGCCCACGGTGCACGAAATAAATGAAAGTTACAAGAGTGGGACTAATCGACCTTCGTCTTTAGAGATGAATGGTTACGCAAACATAAACAAAAGGGAAACTATAATTAAGCGCGCGTACAAGCTTTGTGTGGGCATGTTTCGATGAAGCGAATCTTTGTTTTGATCGATGTTTTGCTTAATTCGTTCTCGTCTTGTTAGACTTTTTTGTTTTTGTATAGCGTAATAATATAGCTGATTTATAAATAACGCACAACTGGAATAAAGGTTAAGTTATAACAAAACATTTAGTAGTAAGTATTCATAGATTCATAACAATTGAACAACCTTTTCTCTTTCTTAATAAGTCTTGGGTTTTCGCGGGTCGTAATAATAATAATAACAACAATAAAAAGCATAATAAGTATTCCTTGAAGAATGTAAATATCAAGGCATTTGAGTTGTGTTCTATGTTTGTACTATGTTATATAAAGGATGTTTCAAAAATTATCATCTGAGCAATTTGGTGAGTGAGTATACACAGTTATAGTACCTAGTAAAGAACAATATTTATCGTCTACAGTTAACAAAACTTAAGACTCAATTTCATTACTTGAAAGTCCAGTCAAGTCTAAAAGACCATTTTTTAGTTTTATTAAATGGGGACATTTTGAAGGGAAAATATATTGCTAAGTATGTTTAGTTTTTTTTCTCACAAAAAAGACAATTTTAAAGGTTTTTTGTAATATCTTCGGTGTGTATGAGAAATAATGAATTATTTTTAAAGATCAATGTAGAAATATCTATTAAAAACGTGACGAACTCCGGAACGACAATCCATTAAATTTAAAACTAAACATTAATTTCGGCAATTAACACATCTAAGAACTTCTAATCTAGAATCATCAAAGTGTGTTGTTGTTGTACTTGATTGTCATTATGTTCACCAATTTTGTGATTTAAAGGTCAAATTATCAGGCAACGTGAATGATTATTTCATTTGAACAATCTTATTGTTCGCTACTTTATGATAAGCAATGCCGTGGATACAACAAACAAAGTTTAAAACAAAAATGCATACAAAAAAAAAACAGTTTAAGTAGTTTTAAAGCCCGTATATTATTGTCAAGGTGGCGGAACGACATTGCAAAACAATTTGATTCCTTCGCTAGCCTGAAGCCTAATTACGCGGAGTCACAACTTACACACGTTAATTCCGGGTTAGAATCAACTCAATCTGTCTGCAACGTTCCCACATTGCTGGATTGCCTTTGCTTGTGCCTTGGAGGTGAACCCACAAACGAGAGGGGATATCATCAATTTATGTTCACCGTGTGGAAATTGTTAATTTGTGGAGTAATTGCCGAGACGTGGGTAGTTATTCGTGGTAATATCAGAACGGAGAGCTTACGTTAGTTTGCTATTTAAGTGCATTATGTTTCAGTTTCGTCCTCATATAGCAGTGTTATAGAAACTTCGTAGTTTTAATGCCAAATCCTTTTAAAATCTATATATTAATACGTGAAGCAAAAACTTTGTATCCTTTTTTAAGAAAATTGCGCGAACGGAGGAGTATGAAATTTTCTACACTTATTGAGAATATAGAGAAGAAGTGCACAATGCTAATATTTTTTTTAAATAATGCATAAAAGATACATTAAATCAATAAAGAAAACATTACACACACTACATACCATGTATTTGACGCACACACGCATGCATACTATTTATTGTCAAACTTTTGTTCTTGACGTCTGTTGTCAAATTGAGATTAAGTATTGTTTGTCTTTGTTAATATTTGTTATAGTGTAGTCTTGGCGAAATTTGTGATTATAGAAGTATAAAATACAATCATAATAGTGTATAAACTTACAATTCCAATTAATTATAGTCGAATTTCGACTACTGCGGGACCTCTAGTAATATACTAAAGTTATAAAATAAACAGTGATCGAATGAAAAGTCGTTCGAAAAACATTAATTTAAAATCATATTTACTAATGTAATAGTGACTCAGCTTGATGAGAGAAACACTAACCGATAGATTCTACGTAAACTTATAATATTATTTCGAAATCAAATACAAAACCGGCTTGCGAAGGACAGAGGAAACACATTTCAAATGTATCACTCATTTATTTTGCCAATAGGTATGTTAAATGACTAAGAATTGTATAATTTTGTGGAGCCATTCGATCGGTTCACATCCCGTTGGCAATGCCACGACAAGCTGTTATTACACAAGTCTGTCGGTTGATTCAAATGGGAATGGGTGCCGAGAAGCAATTTCCTTGCACTATCACGCGCCCGATGGAATTTCACAAATACGAAACACATTAATTCATCGACTTGCCTGACGTGATTTTTAATACGATTACATTGTTATTAGGATTTCTCTATTCCGTATAAGATTCATTATCGATGATGTTTTTAATCGAGAGTCGAGATGACGAGTAGAATAAAATCATTCGTTTACCCAAACCAATGTAATCTCGTAATCGTTTCTGTCCTGTTATTTCAGAATTATTCAATCATATTTTGATGATATATAATGTGGTAAGTGAAAATTTCCATTAATTAATTATTGATGAAAATTTTGCGATCGGTGAAAGCCATTGGTGTCCGCCGACGCCGCTGATAAAATATGTAGTTGTCAGATTGTGCGTACCGGCTGCGTTTCACGGTATTTTGGAGAGATTAATACTGCAATGATTTCATTCATAACGAAATTTTAATGAACATGAAATTTTCTTTTTGATAATTATAATAGAACTAGCTGACCCGGCAGACTTCGTAGTGCCTCAATCGATAAATAAAAGACCTAAACTTTTGTATAAAATAAACTTAAAACAAACAAAAGGAATCCGTCCGATGGAGGACACAGCAAAGGAAAAACAAAATTGTTATTATTATTTAATTTCGAGCATTTACCTTTTAAACCTTCTCTGGACTTCCACAAATAATTCAAGACCAAAATTAGCCAAATCGGTCCAGCCGTTCTCGAGTTTTAGCGAGACTAACGAACAGCAATTCATTTTTATATATAGAGATATAATGAAAATAAATGTCTGTCTAAACACTAAATTAGTATTGTTAGTTGAAAATTTTTGAAAAGTTTGATTCACTCCCCACCAAAGCAGAATCACCAGTTTTATCTGGAACCGATTATCTTTGGTACCGTGTCTTTCTAGCTATCTTTGAAACGAACTCCCCATTTCAGCATTTCACTAAGAGTGCTATGGCATGTGTAATGAACACAGGAAAATGACATTTGAGGACAATATTTCATGGTAGATATCGGTAGTGCAGCGCATTAGAGTCTACGGGCGCCTGTTGCCATTTCTACCATGAGATGGACAGATCATCATCTGCTGAGGCAATATAAAGAATATGACGCATCTCCATTGTCCAATGACATTGCCAGGTCAAATTATCGAGCAAACTCTGACATTGCCCCTTTGTTAATATAACAATAGGCGGATATGTCCAATACAAATTAAGATTCAGTCAAACAATCAGTTCGATTCTCCCTTCTCCCCAATCAAAGTCTTTGCGTCATTTGTATTTTTAGTAAACACTCGCACATTGTTAGCAACCAAAAAATTCGTTAGCAAACGTATTAATATGTAATTAATATATTAATATATTATATCGTATGATGTCATCATAATGTTTTTTCTTAAAATTTTATAAACTAACATAGAAACTGCTTCTTTTTAAGATTACCTTTAGTTCTTTCTCTCCATCTTATCTCAAAAGGCGCTTTTGAGTTTATCCGTCATACACATATCGTATCCCTGAGATCAACGGAAAACAAAAAAACAACAATAAATTCCTTCAAACGATTGATTAAAGAGCATTATTTAAACAATTAGTTATCAATTTGTTTAATTAGTGTTAGGATGAAATATATAATTAGTATATTTTAAACGTTGTATTTATGTTACATAGGTATTTATGTAAAATAAGAAATGTATATAATTATGTATATCTAAAATGTTTATTAATTTCCGGAAATGCTTCTTGTGCATCTGGTGATTGTCTGGATTGTACTTTTGTATTCTTTTTGTATTTGTGTTTATTTTGGTGTAAATTAAGTATGCTTTCACTTTACTCTAGAAACATAACTTTATATACATTTACAAGAAACATTTCTCATGAATATGTTTATTGACAATTCTAATAATATTAATGTTGTTTAGTAACATTTCAAACTAGACACGACCTTCAGCAATGAAGAGACCGACTCAGAAGAAGAAGAAGATGTTTATTATTTCCGGTTAATTTCAAAGACTTTTTATTCGACGACTTCTGATTGCAATTTGGATTTTTTTTTATTTCATGGACAAGTTGTGCTACGATCCTCGCATTGATAAGTTACCTATATACTTGGATACTGTTAGTGCTAATTTTCATCTAAGCGATATCTTAATATAATTGCGTAACGACTCTCCCATCCTTCGAACTGATACGTCCTCTTTTTCGTACTCACAATACACTCTACTGTCAGGAAACTTTGATTCGCAAGCTATCATAGCTAGATGATATGATAGCCAGATGATATGATAGCCAGATGATATGATAGCTAGTTTGCTTCTCATTCTCCGGTGAATCCCCTAGTCGCCTTTTCGAAAAAAAAAACATCGGTAGGTACTGTAGGTACAGCCAACAAAACAACAACGGAAATCAGTGATAAAACCATTTTGATGCTAAGACGAAATCAATATGCACGAATACTTAGTACAGTGTTAGAAACTTCGCGAATTAATCACGCCATTTCAAAAGACACGTCTCGTCTCATAAATGACGAATGCTAACCAGCCATGTTTTCTAATTTCTCAGAAGTCGATGACCTAGAATATCAGAACAAGAGTGATTAGTTGATAGTTAAAGTTAAAAAAAAGTTTATATAATAACGCATCTGACGTATTGTTAAAATACTGTTACGATTTTAACTCGTGCCAATTTTACAATTAGATGGATTTACACAACTTTTAATTATTATGAATTAAAAATGTGATGATTTATTGAAGTATATGATTAAATGTTTAAATTAGTAAAAAAAAAAACACCTCACAACCTTTTACATTTTGTTCGATAAATTTAAAATAAAATATTTTCATTTTCATTACGTTAAGATACGTTTAGTACTTATTTTCAAATAGCATCTCGTTAATTACTATAACTTAAAATATAACGAAAACTTCTTATTAATTAATAAAATGTTATGTATGATAAATATTAAATAAAAATATACAAAATAATAATATAAATAAAAACTAATGTAATCAATTAAATATTTATGTACATATTTGTCTATTATAACATGGTTATAATTAATAAATAGTTTGCGGTATTATTCTATATTAACTCATAAACATCGGTTAAAGTTCAGACACGCAAGTTGGCAAGTTGTGAGAATCTCCGCTTAATATGAGTTCCCTCCGACATTGTTACAAACAAGCATTTTTCAAGTTTGCACTTAACAAGACATGCACGTACATGTGTTATTGTTTTAATATTTTTTTGTTACTGTTAGTAATCATAGATAATCTTTATTTTTTGCACTTGATTTACCGTGACGATCAGAGGAATCTAGTATTTGATGGTTGCCGGTGTCTATGGACATCACAAAGTGAATGCCGCACCCGACCTATCCTTTAAACCGGACCCCATATATTTTTTGAGGCAGCAATAGAGAGAAGGTTGATACCGTGTAGGATTAAAATGTCTAAAATATCGCTACTGACAATACTAGTTGTTAGGCAAATTGAAAAATTTTGAGGTTTTGGTTTATTTATTTATTGCTTAGATGGGTGGACGAGCTCACGGCCCACCTGGTGTTAAGTGGTTACCGGAGCCCATATACTTCTACAACGTAAATGCCGCCACCCACCTTGAGACATGAGTTCTAAGGTCTCAGTTTTAACAGTCCAACATAACAATATACTGGTGGTAGAACCTGTTGTGAGTCCGCACAGGTAGGTACCACCCCCTTGCCTATTTCTGCCGTTAAGCAGTAATGCGTTTCGGTTTGAAGAGCGGGGCAGCCGTTGTAACTATACTTGAAACCTTAGAACTTATATCTCAATGTGGGTGGCGCATTTACGCTATAGATGTCTATGGGCTCCAGTAACCACTTAACACCAGATGGGCTGTGAGCGCGTCCACCCAAATAAGCAATAAAAAAATAAAAATAAACAATAAAAATATGTTTTTAAACATATAAATAGTGTTTCTTAATCCATACTTCCATACGAATTCACATGATTGGACGTGATTTTTTTAACGCGCTAACAGTTTAAGTGGGCATATTCTAATTTTTATCCTGAAAAATATGTCAATTCCACGGGAAACTACACTGACAGTTTATCTTTGACCTAGTAGGCGAAGCTGCGGGTAACAGCTAATTCATAATTATAATAAAGTTTTGCGCTATTAACCGTAAACAATGATGACAAATTATCAATACTAGTGTTTTTATTTTTTATTTTTTTATTTATTTATTTATTTATTAAGTTGCACCAACAAAGTGATCATCAATACAAAACATTGACAAATTGACAAAAGTTCATGGCAGATGTCACCTCAATTATAGGTGCAATCGACAGTGCATTAACATCAAATACAGCTAAGATTTGAATACATTTCATTCATTGCTTAAGATTAATTTAATTGGGAGATGATCCGCGACAGATTTTTCCTGTAAGTAGTGAGACAATCAGAAAAAACATCTATTTCACTTAAAATAAGTTCAGCGCAATCGGACAACTCCGAAGGAACATTGACTCGATACGAATGCACCGGACGTCTTATCCTTTAGGCCACGACGACTTCATAGTGGTCCCGCAGTAGTCGAAATTCGACTAAAATTATAAGTTTGAACATTATTATGGTTCTATTGTCAAAGATTATATTATTATACTATCGTAATCACGGATTTCGCCAAAACTACACTATAGACAAATAATATTAAAGACAAACCATATTAATCTATTCTCAATTTGACCACAGACTTTAACAATAAATAAAAGAGTATATTGCGTGTGTGTGTCAAATACATGGTAGTTTGTGTAATGCTTTTTTTATTGATTTAATGTACTTTTTATGCATAATTAAAAAAAATATTGCATTGTGCACTCCTTCTCGACATTCTTTATAAGTGTGGAATATTCCATACTCCTCCGTCCGCGCAATTTTCGTAAAAAGGGGTACAAAGTTTTTGCTTCACGTATTAATATATAGATTATCAATAAAAATGAATTATATAAAACAATTGTTTCCAGAACTGGTTTTATTCATCTAATTCTATAATTAAGGCGACAAGCTTTTGTTGTGCAATTTAAGGCGTCGCACACCTTGAGGTGTGTGGTTAAAGTCTTGATTATGAGATGATAATAATAATAGTATTTTACTACTATGACTATCCACACTACGCGAACTATGACCGACCAGCAACAAAAACGTACACGATGGTCGTATTGAATTTTTCGACGATACAAAATGCCTTAGAATTGTTGTTTGTAGCGTTGTAAGTTGTTTATAAATTTTTACGGTTGTTTTTAATATGTTGCTCACATATTGTACTACTTCTGTGTCTAGAATCTGCATATATCCGTCTGGTGTAGTGGTAAGTGACATGGTCACTACACAAGGGGGTCGCGGGTTCGAATCCCGCCAAGGGAAGATATTTATATGATGAATATAAAATGTCTTTTCCAGGGTTATGGATTTATATTGAATATATTGTATGTTTACAATAAAAATCTTACATTTATTTCCGTTATCCGGTACCTGTAATACAAGTTCTTTACGAGCTTAGCACGGGACCATTTAACGTGGCGTGATTGTTAGTAAATATTTATTATTGTTTATTATTTATTATTATTATAATAAAAGTGAACCACGACTGATAGCGGGCTATAGTACACAAGCCGTCTTATCATTATTTCCCAAACGCTTCCCTGGATTGACTTAAATGTGATCTTAGTATCACAGTATATTTACATACATAATATAAGTACAGCACATTTATTGCTAAATGAAAGTTCGACTTACCATTGGGACACGTGAAAAGGTTTCCCTGAAAAAAAGAAGAAAACAACATTAAAATTTTAACCCATTTTACAGCAGAGATTGGAGGTGGTACAAAGATATGAAATACGCGTAAATATGATTACGATAGGCGGGGGTTTGGCTGTGCCTATGGCATTACTAACGTTAATGTAGGCGACGACTTGGCTCAGTCACTTGGCATTGCTAACGTCCATGAGCGACGGTAACCACTCACTATCAGATGGGCCGTATGCTTGTCTGCCTACAGGAGTAATAATATATATATTTTTTGCAATTTTATTAACTTAAACCTTATGCGACCATTATAATGATACGGTTTTCCATCTAACTGAATTGAGGACGAGCTCTGTTGTAGTGCATACTGCCTAAAATGGACGACTCATAAAGCATGATGGAACTACGTACCTATCAAAGGTGAAACCAATTAGTTTTCCTTTGAACTATCGACATTGTAGTTTGCAGCATCCAACGTCTTTGATTTGGGAGGCCTTTGAAAGCTATTGTCACATGTGTACTTTGAATGAGCGTTGTGCGAAAATTTCATTGTAAAACTTTCATATACAGATGTGTTTTTTTTTTTTAAATTAAATAACATAGAATGGAACCGTGAGTGTCGCCAAATAAAATATTGAACATCCGAACCTAAATAAATCGGAGCTGCGGTTCGATTCGCAGTTTTCCATTCGGAAATTGATATAGCTGACGGCATCGGAATGGCTTAACAAATCGGGGAAAGCGAATTCGAGGACAATCACCACCAGTGACCGCGCACGAAGTCTAACAGTCGATCACGGCCAAGCATTAAAAACTATTATTGAATTGCACGAAAAATAATATTATTAAAAAAGAAATGTAACTTAACTAACTAAAATTCTTTAAAGAGATTTTCAGTTTTGTACAATGTCAGTCAGTCTCACTGTATAGTGGTTTATCTTTTGGGTTTACTTTTAAGGTACTAACGAAGTAATTGAAGGCAAGATAAGAGGAGGTTAAATATTTACGTTAAAATCTATATAAATAAATAAATTAGATTTTTTTCTTAAAAAACGTTTAAATAACATACATACATTTTAAAGTAGCGTTTTATTTAAATAACCATTATCTTTTATTTGCTAATCAAACCTATCTAGTGCGATACCGTTTTCACTCTCACGGGCAACTAAAGAACAAAATTGCTAAACATCGATTTTGAATTAGCACTAAACAATTTGAATATAGTATCTGTGTCTGTTTAATGTTTGTGTATAGTAACTACTAAAGTCCAAAATACAGTAATGTTGATTCATTTTGTGTCTCAAATAGGAATGTAAGCCTCACTAAACAATTATAATTGTTTTATACGGTTTTGAAGTTATGGTATTGTGTTTAATCAATTATGAATTAACTAAAATCTTATAATGCATTTTTTGCATAATTTTAAATGATTATATTCCAAACTGTTATGTGAATTATCAATACAAGTTCTCTCCGAAATAATAAAATACTCTTGCTTACGAATCGGAACTGGATATGTAATAATCGTTCAGATACTTAGACCAATGCCGAAACTAATTTAGTTGATTCCCTAGTGTAACCATAAATTGAGTTTGTCATACATACACGATCAGTACGTGCCTATTCACCTACGTCATTGCTTTTACCAAAACCAACATATTGGAAAGTGCAAACTCACTGGCCGCAATGTTTATCAAACTACTTACAAAACTACGGAACGCTGGATACTAACTGACACTCGATAACACGAATGTCAAATCGATTCTGACAGTTCGCTTCACTGACCAAAGCGTAATCGATTATGTATAGATTAGGCAGTTTAGATTTATATAACAACTATTTTGGGGCCCTCGACGAGATTTTCTCGGTTATGTCGATAATTAGTTTAGTAATATTCATGATAGATCTACATACCTATACAAAACCGATAATAGAATAATTTTATAGTTGAGCGAAAAGCTAAGATTAACTATTTTGGGTTTGATTAAAAAAAAGTTACTGTAAAAGCAAATACACGTTAGGATCATTCTCTTGTGAACGCTGTTGTGTTCACTAATTGCAATAACTGTATGAAATTTATAGTTTTTGTTTTAAATCTTATTTGTGGCAATGGGGTAATTTAATCATGGCCGTTGTGGTCAAATAGTCTCGCGATTTTAATTCAATGCGGTTTTAGCTAATTAAATAAGCTATTAATATAATGACAAAAGTGGTCGAATATAATTTAGGATTGATGGCTTAAAACTGTCGATTAGTATCATTTTATTTTTGTATTATGTGATAAACGACGAATAAACAAAAACTGTAGATAGGCAAACTCATTTTCTTTTTATCATATTGAGGATAATGCTGAGTTGTTATGTTCGACAACTAATTCCATTTATTTGGTATTTATTATTGTTGAATGAATATATTTATATCCGATATATTCGAAAATAATCGAAGCTGAGTTTCTGGAAAAATGTGCGTCTGAGTTATATTTTGTTATATTATATCAACGCGTTTCTCAGTGGAACAATTTCAAAGGGGGCTCCCACATAATCATTTTACGAAGTAAAATTAAAACCCGATACCGACCCGATAAATAACTCATTTGTCATAATTACATTTCGCATTATAACGAATTGTAGAATTTCACTCGATTTTTGAATACTTTAAAAATGAACATCGTTCATCTACAATGATAATTATTAAATACCAAATTGTAGCTGAATTTATTATAGTAGATTATAAGAAATACAATTATTCTTTTACAATTTTTTTCCTTACCTAAGCTGATAGCCTTGAGAGTCTATTTCAGCGTTAGCTTAGTTAGTAGGTGAGCTCACGGGGCTCAAACCGGAGTGTGATGCTAACACTGACCCTAGCAAGAGCAGTGCTTCGTAGAATCTACCACCGGATTGGAAACGCGACCCACTGAGAAGATCCGGCGCGAAACTCAGTGGGCTGTGTCTGTGGGTTAATTTTTTACTTGACATGGGTAGACGATTTCAAACTTGCGCCTAATAGGATGACGATACCTAACTCTGCGGGACCTTAATACAGCGTTCTGTATTAAATAATTTACTAAAACTGAATCCATACTAACAAACCACTACTAACGAATTTGCTAGCTGTTCTTATTCGTTTGTAAGTCCATTGTACACGTGCAACTTAAGCAAAGTGAGATTGTAATGGGTAAAAGTTGATAACCTCACAATGCGGACATTGCATTACGACACTGCTCTCAGCAACATAATTCTATTCACTAATAACCTGGTACCGTTTGTTTACCATACAATACTCAGTTCCGTTTAATAACTAGAACGATTGACTTGAACGGTTCGTCATAGAATATTTGCGAATTTCATTATTAATAAAAATTTCAAGATATTTTTTTGTCAGAATAATGGATAGATTTCTTAGTACACTAACTAAATTATTTAGTAAATCTAATTTGGCATCGATGGTGTTTTGGATCGAATAAAATATGTCGCTTTTTGTTTTTAAATCGGCGAATGACGAAAGCGATATAGTATTTCCTTTAGTTTTCAAGAGTCATTGACATAATTAAAACAATTTTTACGGTTTAATCTCGAGTTTTTATTAAGTTCGTTATATTATTTTCGATGTTTTGAATACTTTATTTTATTTGTGATCACGGACGAGGGAAATGATGTAATTGAATTGAAGTGATAACTTCTTATGGGACGGTAAACCGATTCGTTACGTAACGCGTTACGGCGCCAGTCTGTCTAGCTTCTCTTTCTCTCACGCGTACGGCAGCGGTACTAAGAACTCGTGTAACTCTTAACTATGTATATATATATATCTTTAAATCTAGATAATAATAACGTACATACACAAAATTCTAACGTACATATTCAAGAATTGTAACTAAGAATAAAATATATTTTATAATAAAAAATATATATTATAGTATAGAAATAAATAACCTATCCTTACATTGTCTTATTAGTATACATAAAATTTAAGTAATAAACCTAAGCTTTTCTCAAGTTAAACAATTTCAATATTAAATAGTTCAACTTAGATTTTTTTACTGGTGGTAAGACCTCTTGTGAGTCCGCACGGGTAGGTACCACCACCCCGCCTATTTCTGCCGTGAAGCAGCAATGCGTTTCGGCTTGAAGGGTGGGGCAGCCGTTGTAACTATACTGAGACCTTAGAACTTATATCTCAAGGTGGGTGGCGCATTTACATTGTGGATGTCTATGGGCTCCAGTAATCACTTAACACCAGGTGGGCTGTGAGCTCGTCCACCCATCTAAGCAATAAAAAAAAAAGTTTAAGTTATCACTTCTGTAGGGCGTCCCGAGACGCACACGTTTTTTTTAACAGTTGTTAGCCACATAACACTTCTTCACTGGGCGATATGCGTTTCTATTTTACTGATGTTCACAAATAAGATCAATACGAAATATATTTTTCACATCACCTTTCTTCTTCTTGTCAGTCGGTACACTCCTGGCAAAATTTCGATTAAAATTCAAATCTCATTTCTGCAGCGAAGTCTATACGCATGTTGACTATCGATTATCGTGCGTGACTTTGTTGTCAACAGTTTCGATGCAGCAGTGGACAGTGCCCAACGAAACTTTCCACTTTTCTCTTACCGTAAATTATTTTTTCCTATTGTTTAACAAAGGTGTTTTCGTTTTCTTTCACTATAATATGCGAGCTGCATTTCAATTATTTAGAAGCGAATAATGCAGTTTCTTTATGTACGAAATATTATCCTCGGTTAAGGAAAGATACGCTAATGTATTCTAGAAGAAATGACATTGTTAATGCATTTATTTGGCTCGTCCAGAAGACGATTGTATTATCTTCGGTTAGGACCTCATGTGAGTCCGCACGGGTAGGTACCACCACCGCGCCTATTTCTGCCGTGAAGCAGTAATGCGTTTCGGCTTGAAGGGTGGGGCAGCCGTTGTAACTATACTGATACCTTACAACTTATATCTCAAGGTGGGTGGCGCATTTACGTTGTAAATGTCTATGGGCTCCAGTAACAATTTAACACCAGGTGGGCTGTGAGCTTGTCCACCCATCTAAGCAATAAAAAAAAGGAAAATAAGTTAGTGTATTCTAGAAGAAAGGACATTGTTAAGATTTGACACACGAATCGTAAACATATGCATTTATTTGGCTTAGCCAAAAGACGATTGGCTAATGGTTAAGCTTTTATTACATGACTTATATTCGTTCCAAGTCAGTCGCGCACGATATGATTGAAAGATGCGGCAAAAGAGCATCCGTTTTGTTGGATCATAATACAACGCAGCGCGGTGTTTTCCGAAGGTACATTTTTAATTACATTTTATTGTTCTTTTTTAGATCATGTATCTAGTTCTTCTTCCGAATAGATATTCTTGATTTGTTCTTAATAACCTAATAGCTTACAGTTGCCTTTGGTAGGAATATCGAATGATAAAGATTTAATATGTGATTAATTGATTTTTAACTTTGCATTAATTGTTATTAAATATTAATTGATTACGTTTAGAGAATATTAGATAAAAAGATGTGTGCTTTTGTTATTAACTAAAATAATATAAACTTTTCTTGTGTTCGTATTTAAAATATTTTATGCCTATTAAGGTGTGCATTTATTCGAAATTATCATTAAATTTGAATAAACAATAAAAAGGTAGTTTTTGTGGCTATTGACAGTAATAATTGTGTTTTTGATGACAAGACCCCAAGTCTAGACCACATGTCGCGAGTTAATGGATCAATGTCAAACCGGTTGCATGTTTAAAGGTGGTTACATAACTATAATTCTATTATTAAGCAATAAAAAATAATTGTACCGCCCACATTTCACGCTTGAGTTGTTATTGCAAAATTAACTATTTTGTAGGTTATTAGTTCATAATCGTTCGATTTAAAGGAACAGTTAGCAATTATTAATTAGTAAAGATTTGATGCCTTTAGGTAAGCTGAACTTTAAGCTAGGAGTGGGCCCGATTTTTAACCGACTTAAATAAATAAGGAGACTATGTGTGTTCATCAAAACATTTTTGATTTTAATGATTTTCTTTTTATTTCAAAGATTGTGCTTCTCATGTTGTCCCATTTAAACTTTATCAAGATTATAAACAGTAGTTTTTGGGTTATTTTTAATAAATCAATTAACTTCGACTACACTAGTGGTATTCTCATTTTATTTTGTTGAAGTTGACTGTCTTTTTTGTTAAAATTATGTTCATGATCAGAAAATCATAAATATTTAAATTTAACTCATTTAAAGGGAGTAAAATTTTAATAATGATAATTTATACCAAAAGTAACTTCATTATAAACAAATAAAATGTACAAATTTTCTATCTAATTTTCGCTCTCATCGTGACGGAATTACGAAAAATTCCTCTTTGCTACCTACCCACACATAAAATATTCAAATTTCTATTCATTTATATCTCTATATTGTCTCCTAGTAAGCTAGTACTTGTCTGTTTTACGAGTAACATATTTTATCACTAATCAACAAATTAAATGGATAATACTGCCTTACCTCATTGTTAGCGAGTGTAGCTCCGATCAGCAACGCGGCGACACACAACGCCGCCCGCCACCTTATCAACATCGTAAATCTGCAGGACAAAACATATTTCACTTTAGTTATTATACTCATAAACAGCTTACGAGAAAGCACGGGTACTTGAGATTTGAAACATTATTTCTTGTGTTCTGATTGATGATTATGATAGTGTTTTTAAATGAGAACTCAAAGGCTTAAAGTCTAGTCTCAAAGTGAAGAATTTCACATTGGAATGTATATTGTAACCATTTAGCATTAGGTACACCTTAGCGTTCACACTGAGGAAGCGATAGTCTCACCAGCTCTTCTAATGATAATAGTTTGTTAGGCTGTTGATCTGAAGATACTAGAGGGATGGTCAGAGTTGTTTCCTATCATACATCTCAAGCAGAAGCATTTTCTCATATAACTAACTCTTTAGTTCACATTACTCTTTTGTCCTAAATACTGGTGGTAAATGTGTACTCGCCCACGTGGGCTTGCACAACCATCTTTATTATTTCTGCCACGATCTCATCATAATGTTATACTACTATGAGCAACGCCATCTGTCTTCAGATAAAACGGATATCGAAACAATAGAAAGTCCTCGAATTTTCTAAAATATATCGAATGTTTCAGTTGTATTGAGCGTGTTCTAATGGCCCCGTGGATACTCTCAATATAGAAGTGCCTAGAACATTCGGGAATATTTTAGACTCGTCCTCTAGTCCTATGGAGAATTTTCTGGAAAATTGTAGACATTCGAAATGACTATAAAAGCGTGACATAGGCCACGTGAAGGCAGATCTGTTATAAGTGAAGCAATGAACAGACCACCTGAGGCGAAGCCAAAAAGTGAATTGTGATAGTCAAGTTTTTCTGAAGTGTCGTAAAAATTCAATTGAGTTTTAATTAGTATTTCGGCGAAGACTTTTCTTTGTCCTAAGCCTCAGCTCATCACACTATGATTCAGATTGATTTGTTTTTACAAAGCAATTGAGACTTCGATCGCATCTATTTGAAGTAATCCCTAAGCTAATAAATACTACCACGCAAGATTGAGGAGCATTAGCATTGATTAAAAAAACCAAGGTCGCATACATTTATTTCTTGTTAAAATACCGTTGTCATGTAAGATCTCCAAGCCGCTGCAATAAATTTCTTAATAAGCTGCTAGGCGCAAGAATTCGCAATTGCATTTCACATTATCATCATACATTTTGACTTTTACGAGAACTAAGGGTATAAGTCTAATTTCAATAGCATATACGTGAGAGGCGATATGGTACTTTCGGGCATGGGCGTAATGAACGAAACCTTCAATATTTATTTATTAATAGTAGGATAAAACCTATTGAAATAGAAGTTTCTAGAACGACGTAATAGATTTTGTTTGCTTTGTTACTATTAGACACGTCACGGGTAAAGTATCGAAAGTTTGCTTCTTTGCTTTCTCTATAAGTTTCAAAAGATTTAAGTGATAAAACACAGGATGTGGTTTTCGATTTTATTAGCACTATTAATTTTACTAATTAATATTTGGAGAATGTAAGGCGTGAAACCAGTCGTGTTGGTAAATTAATCGAAAAGCTCATTAAAATAAGTTCGAATTATGCAAAAAAAACACATTTCACTTAACTTTAGCTTGATTTTTTAATAAAAATAATGAAAATATTTTTACATTTTCCAATTGAACAACAATTTTATACAACATGTTTTAAAACTATATAGCTAACGTTTTCAAAATATCAATTCTTGGAATATCAAAAAAAAAGGTATACAAAACTTATTTGCCTCCCTTTCAGCAAAGTTTCCGTTGCGGTCAGAGAACTTGGGTGTTCACGGGGCCCTGTCGAATAGTTCGTGAAGTTACGACACAATGACGAACAAACAGTAGCGACGGACAAACGAGCCGCTTGCCTCCTAAACTATAGGAGCCTGACAGGAGCTCATGAAAATTTACAAAGGAACGTTTTTGTTTGAAGACAAGTTATAATATTGATTTGAAGTTTGGAGTTGGCTTCGATAACATTTATTGTTTTTGACATGTACTCAGATGAAACAGCGTTTATGATCCTGTTTATTTATAAGTGATAAAAAAAATATTGATATCCTTTTTAAAACCATTTTAAATCGTATGACAAACGTTTGTAATAAAATGTGTGTAATATTTGGTTTTGCAGCACTAGAACTTTTGTTTTATTTATTCGACACAAAAAAATATATATGGGCGATATACAGATCATAATAAGACGTTGAATAATCATGTAATTTGAATTTAAGATCCCCGCTAATGCATACTGTTGTTTTTTTATATAATCATGATTCATTATTTGGTAACCACGTGCATGATGACATAACAAAAACCGACAAAGAAAAATGAGATCCCTCTAGAGTACATAACGCAAATAATTAAATATATTTCAAAACGCAACAATAATTAAATGGCACATGCATATTTTGAATAATTATACACTTTCGTAGGTACGCATTCATACGCATACGCATTTTAACTATTATGTACAATGATTAGGAAATAAGTTTAATGTAATAAAGTAATTATAGTATTAACTAAAGATTTAATTAGATCGAGATCTAGATGTAAACAGAGTAAGAAATGAGAGATTTTTCGAAGAATCGTCACGAACAATTCTGTGTAATATACACCATCAATGTAATGACGAATTGCGACAGTACAGTTTGCAGTTAAAGAAGTGTGGGATTCGTAAAACGGAACTTATGAAGCCGGCTCCACATTCGCGGCGCGAATGTCCGCGAAGGGCGCGAACCGCGAGTGTGGATGGTTTCGCGACTTCGCGGTCGCGCTTCGCGGCGTTCCCCGTCCGGTGGCGGTTTTTTGGCCCGCGACAAAGGGCCTTTTTTTTTTTTATTTTTTTTTTTTTTTTTAACGCTGGGGAATCCATTTACGGATACCCGGTTGAGGGGGGTAACGAACCGGGTTATGTCGGACTCCGGCGCCTCCTGAGAGGAAGAAGGGGAGAAGAGAAGGGCCGAGGTCCTTCACCTCCCCCAATTTCTCACAGGAGACTACGCCTTAAAAAAGGCGCGCGAAGCACTTGCCCCGCAGAACGACTACCGACTAAACCCCATCGAGCTCCACCACACCGACTACACGAAACTTACGGTACCGCGATGCGCGCCGAAAGTCTCGCCTTAGGCGGTACCCGTACTAATGTTAAGACGGAATTTCATCCCCGGGAAAATCCCGTAGAACCTCGTCTCGGGCGACACACCGTGAGTGGCGCACAGGAGCCACCTTGCACCGCTTCACCACCGGACCAACAGTCGAGTGCCGGGCGCCCCCGCACCCGGCACTCGATAGTCCCTACGAGGGCTGAGCGGCGGCCTCTCGCACGCGCCGTCCACCCCGCCTTCTGCGCTGAGGAGCCGAAGAGGGATCCCATTCCCTTTCGCGCTCCTCAGCCTCACGAAGCGCCATGACCAAGTCACAGAACCCAGCCATGGCCTCCCACGAACTCCGGTCCTCTACCATACGGGCGACGATAGCCCTCAAAGAGAGGTCCTGCCCCAACACCGCGACGAGGTTTCGCCGCGGGTGCTCCCACCGTGGGCACGCTTCTAGCGCGTGCTGAGCGTCATCGTTCGGGTGCCCGCACTGGTGGCAGCCCGGATGTGGCTCCCTTCCGCAGACTCTCCACAGATACCTCCCGAAGCATCCATGCCCCGAAAGGACCTGGGTGAGGCGAAAGGAGAGCTCACCATGTCGCCGGTCGGGCCTGCGAAGCGCGAACGCGAAGGCATCCACACTCGGGTATGTTCGCAGTTGTGTACGAAACGCAGTGACAAGCGGATGTCATGAGTATCGAATGGAGTAACGATCGGCAACTAGCGTTCCTTGAATGTTGTCATGCTGAGCCCGTGCTTTGGCAAGCTCAATATAGAGATCATAAAAACAAAAATAAAGTACATGATGCATGGCTGAGAATTAGTGCAATCATGGAAATTCCTGTGCCATATTTAAAGAAGAAAAAGGATTCCTTAATGTCTAGCTACAGAACATATAGAAAAAAAGTTAAGGATTATTGCGGTTGATTTATGTCATCCACCACCTTCTTCTCCTCCATTTCTTTTTTTAATGTTTTTTGTTTTTATAAACGCATAATTGTAACACGCTAAGGCGCACAATGTTAGAGGAGCAGCAACTTCAACGTCCATTTCAGTCAAATGCGCGAACGTAAATGCGAAAGGTTGCATGTGTAGAAGTCTATGTTTTTCACGTCGTGTTCATGCGCGAATCGCAGCCGTGATTCGCGGCCGCGGTTCGCGGGCGAATGTAGAGCCCGTATGAAAAGAGTGTGGAACGGAGCGTTAAGATGTGAGTGAGAGAAGACTGTAAGAAAGGGAAAAGGAGAATGACAGAGAAAAGCAAGATGGCGAAGACGGCTGAATGAGCAAGGCGTAAAAAAGGTGGCAATTAATTTTTAATTATTATATTAGAGAAGATTTGAGAAGAGAACAATAAAAGTGCAACAGTAACATAGTTTTATTTTATGCGCCACGATCGCAATTCTACAGAAGAGGAAAAATTAATGTATTTGTGTGATGTTGCAAAATCTATGTTTCGTAAAGGCGCGAATTCTTATGCGCCAGAGGGCATTGCCAACAAAAAGCCTGTCTAACCTTTATGTCTGATGATGTCATGGTTTAAGTCCGGTTTGCGATATCTTATACACATAGAGAGGTACATACGAAATATTGTTACTCATATTAAAGCCTGGCGAATTTAATTTGAAATATTCTTCGTGAATACGTTACATTATTTATCAGTATAGATAAAGTTGATTGGTGGAAGTAATTTTATTGGAAACTAGCTAACCCGGCAGACTTCGTAGTGCCTCAATCGATAAGCAAAAGACCTAAACATAAAACAAACAAAAGGAATCCGTCCGAACGGGGACACATCAAAGGAAAAACAAAATTGTAATTTTTATTTAATTCCAAGCATTTTCATATTTATCTACCTTTTAAACCTTCTCTGGACTTCCTCAAATAATTCAAGACCAAAATTAGCCAAATCGGTCCAGCCGTTCTCGAGTTTTAGCGAGACTAACGAACAGTGATTCATTTTTATATATATAGATTAGAGGATTTCGGTAATGCATCGCTGTTAACCTTTGCTGAATATACAAAATAAACCCAGTTTTTGAAACTATTAGAGCGCCAGCTTGACTGATCCACGCCAAAAGTTAAAAAGAGCTGTGCAATCGGATAAGCAACGAATAGTATACAAGCAAACATACAATTTATAAATTAGCTTGCAATCCTATTGTGTGCGATGTAATTTCTTTTATGACCTTTTAGTAATTGATCAAATATTTCATGGTGGCCATCATAAACGTCTAAACGACAATGTTGAGTAATTGTTTGTTATTTAAATATTAGCGGTAAGCGTTTACGTATATTACGTTATGTTATGTTTCGTTAGCAATATGAAATAGGTAATTGAGATAATGGTAGGTTTTAGTGATGAAATTCTACACCTCACTTTATTGACCTGACGTCTTAAAGTCAAACAACTCGAAATTAGGAGTTTGCAAGTCAATTCCAATTAGCCGTTCTAGAAACTTGTGAGTCCGCACACCCTTGCGTACCACCACCCACCATTTCTGCCGCGAAACAGTAATACGTTTCAAATTGTAGGGCGCGATAGCCGTTGTACTATAGAAGTGAGACTGTAGAGCTCTTGGCTAAAAATGGACAGCGGCATTTACATTGTTGATGTCTATGAGCTCCGGTAGCCACTTAACACTAGATTGTAAGTACATGATCTCCTTCACCCGTCATCATCATCATTCATCATCATTATCCTGCCCTTCTCCCAGTCACCTGGGGTCGGCGCAACATGTTTTCTCCTTCCATACTCTTCTATCATATACCATTTCTTCGCTCACTCCCCTCTTACCCATATCGTCTTTCACACAGTCTATCCATTTCTTTTTAGGTCTACCTCTTCCTCTATATCCTTCCACATTCATAGTTAACACTTCCTTACCAACCTCATTTTCATTTCGTCTCATCACATGTCCATACCATCCCAAACGCGCACTCCTCAGCTTCTCTGTCACAGGTGCCACTTTTAGACTTCCTCTAACGTATTCATTCCGTATTCTATCAATTCTCGTTACAAATACAAATATCATACACGCTATTATTTAACGAGTAGTCTAGCTGTGACTATGACGATTGCAACAGTGTCGAAATATCGGGGACTCATAAAAATACTCAAATCGTAATAAAAAAAAAGTAATAGTGTCTGAATGTACCTATAGATAGTCGCGAAAACTTAAGCAAACGTGTATAACAAAAATGCCACTTTTGGGCTCTTTTAATAGTACAACCATTATTTATGGGGCTTTACTATGGTATTGAGATAAAAAAAGGCTAAAATTCTCGTTTGATCATTAACATTTTATTTTTATAACAGAGTTCAATGTACTATGTCCTTTTGCAATAGAGGAAACTTATAAACGTACTCTTCCTGTTCTGTAAGGAAATTACAACACATACCAACATTTTTTCCACTTTTTATTCCGTTTCATACCACAACAACTACCTATGGGGGAAGTGTTATAAATTATTTAGTAGGTACATACTTAAATTTTCATCTTCATTTCCTTTTAAAAGTATGAGTTAGTTTAATTTTGTCATTGTTGTATTAGATCTTGTGTTAAACGAAATAACAATATAAATAGATTGATGTGCTTAGATTAATAGTAATAATTATCGTTAGTGAGATTTTATGGCAATGTATTTTTAAAAAAAATCGGCGAAGAGCGCATCAAACTTCGAATTTTGAAAATAATAACCAGGAAAATTTCTTTCCGCGCCAACGTGGCCAATTGCATGGATAGCACCTATTTGTTTTGTGTGAGCCATCTGACGTACACATATGTCATATTTTAAGATACTATGTTAAAAAACCTAAAGTTCTAGCATTAGCTGCACAAGTTTCAAAGCCATCGAATGATAGACGGGCGAGCACTTTTACATACAAATTTATGTATTATTTTTTATATATCATTAGATTTATATTTAGGAAATATAACCCATATATTTATTTTAAAACTACTGAGCATGTCTTGTTGAAGCTGTTTTCGTTCAGTTTTTAATAAGTTTTATAATTCAAAATCATCAACCAAGATCTATATTTAGAGGAAATTAAGTTTCTTTTATGAGTTAAATCGAATATCTCATAAGCTTAAAAAGCATCAAAGATAAACCTGATAAAAACCCAGAAGTTTATGTGCTATGTTTTTAGATACGTATTTTAATGAACTGGTATTTATATATGGTGATTCCGACATACCATTGTAAAGTGAAGTTCTTATTTAGTGCAAATATCCTTTGATTTGAATAGCTTAGGCATTCCTTTTTAGCTTCTCCGAATACCAAAGTAAATATAGTTGTCCAAGAATATTGGGCTACTATGTTAGTTCACTTCTCAATTCTGACATATCAACATGCCCTTTCGTTTGAATCTCGTATCATGGACATCGTCTACGAATTCGAGGATGACTGACAAGGGTTTGACTTCAAAGAATACATTACGCGTTATAAATATAACTAGAGGACCCGCAGTAGTCGAAATTGGACTATAATATAAACTCTTCTATAATCACAAATTTCGCCAAGGCTACACTATAAAAAATATTAATAAAGACAAACAGTATTTAATCTATTCTCAATTTGACCACAGACGTCAAGAACAAAAGTTTGACAGTAAATAGCATGCATGCGTGTGTGCGTTAAATACATGGTATGTAGTGTGTGTAATGTTTTCTTTATTGATTTAATGTATCTTTTATGCATTATTTAAAAAAAATATAGCATTGTGCACTTCTTCTCTATATTCTCTATAAGTGTGGAAAATTTCATACTCCTCCGTCCCCGTAATTTTCGTAAAAAGGGATAAATAGTTTTTCCTTCACGTTTTAATATATAGATATATGAGAGTGACAGTCATATATATAAAATAATAACTATGTTTTGCGCGTTTTTGGAACGAAGCTGTTTGAGGTAAGATTTGACTGGTAGAAATGATCACGTAATGAAAACACGTGATAGGAAAGCTGCAAGCATGCAAAAGAGCTCCTTGCGACTTACTCTATGTCTCTTTCTATTATATCCGTGCGTGTTTTTTTATTTATTGCGCCATCCACCTCAAGATATAAGTTCTAAGGTTTCATGTGTAGTTACAACGGTTGCCCCACCCTTCAAACCGAAACGCATTACTGCTTCACGGCAGAAATAAGCAGGGTGGTGGTACCTACCCGTGCAGACTCACAAGAGGTCCTGCCACCAGTAATTACGCAAATTATAATTTTGCGCGTTTGATTTTTATTACACGATGTTATTCCTTCACCATGGAAAACAATTGTGAACATTTGTTGAGTACTGTTTCATTAGAAAAATTGGTACCCGCCTGAGATTCGAACACCGGTACATCGCTCAACACGAATGCATCGGACGTCTTATTATTCTTTAGGCCACAACTCTGTGTGTACGATTAGCAAGCACTGTAAATCCCACAGATTCGAATCGTGTAACTAGCATTCAACATTTAATTTATATTATCAAATAAAAATCTATTAATTTTCAAAAATTATCAGAGGTTGCGTGTATAAATAGCGGAAAAGCGGACATGATTAAATACCACTATCCTATCTCTGTCTGTAACAAGGCAATCATGCGTTTCAGTTTTAATTGGGGAACAGCCACAATACAGCTAACTCCTCGACCTGATGCCTTAAGGTATTATAACAATATTCACCTTACACTATGATACCCAATAACTATACTAAACACCAAATCGCCAAGCTTGTTTAGAACCTTTAAATCTCAGCTAATAGGAAGTTAATTTCTGACATTTACACACATTCACTTCCTTCACCCTCATAGCACGTTCCCACCACGCGGGTCTCTCCATTGTCTTATCTCATTGCACCTACTCTATGTACAGACCGTGAGATTATATCTGGTGCCGTCTATGCGCATACAGAATTTTGTTCCGTTCCAATTCGTTTTTATTTTGGTCGCGAAAGTGGGCCCTTTCTTATTCGGTAACTTGGTCACGTTAAGTCCAATGTTTACGGCTAGATTAAATAAAATCGAACGGTTTTTGGCGGAGTAATGTTTAAAATGAAAGGAAAACCATAATTTAGGAATCAATCGCAATTAAAACATAAGTCAATTAGCTTATAGTTTATTTTTAGTAAAATGACCGCCGACCACATTCGAATTCTATGAAAATTAATTATATGATTTATCTAAATGAATATTAAACGATGCATCACAATTAAGAATACATGATCGAATGCGGGTACACTGTTCTCATTATAATCAGTGCCAGTTTTAATTAGGAATCAATTTCTGTTTACTGCATGCGCATTTTGCGAAACGAAATCTGTGGCTTAATTTCGATTCTCGCGCGGATAATATTAATTTCAATTATTTTTAATACATACAATTGCTTTGAATATTAACAAGATTAATGACTGTGTGAAAGATCGAATAAAAATAAGCGCGAAATCAATTTGTTATAATAACGAATGAGGCCAAAGGCAATTAATTACATATTACATATTTTCAAAACTGAACATTCAAATTATAATTAATTTTATTATACTTTAGATATTTATAGTTTGTGAAATATAGCAATGCGAGAAAGAGTGATTTTTTACAAAATTTTACATTAGATGTTAATAATTCGATGAGATGTTAACAATTTTCGATAATCGATTTATTCAAAATCGCTCTATGAACTAACTGGTCCGCGTATCAAAATGTATTTGGAAGGAAAACATTTTTAGGCAAATGTTATAAAAAATATAGTCTAGTTTATAGAGGTTCTAGATCTGGTGTTATGTTCTTGTTTCTCATTATTAATAATAGACTATCGTTAACTATTTAATAACACATGAAACGGTATTTTTTACTAATTTTAATAGAGCAAGCCTGCACGGGTCGGTGCCACTATCCTCCCTATTTTTGAGGCGAAGTGGTTATTCCGATAGCCGTTATACAGTACAATTGAGACTTCGACCTCATGTCTCAAGGTGGGTATCGGTCTCCAAATTGCCCATTGGATCTGGTAACCTACTTTAAGTGTGCCACAAGCATTTTAAGCACCTTTCTATGCAATAGTAATATGTAACAATTAATCCAAAATATACAAAAAAAATACATTGATTGTAATGCGTCCAGTCTCAAACAACGCTGTTTACGAGTCGCGCATGTTCCGAGGAACCACAAGTGCTATAAAACGTTTACATTTCATTCACAATGTACACTTATTGAAGAGACCTCATTCGTAATTTGCCGTGTCAAGTTTGTTAGTAATATTTACGCTTCGTACCGTACAAAATTCGGATTCTCCCACATTGTGTTACGAATCTGAATTCAGAGCGAGACGCTCTAGTTAATTGGCCATTGTGAAAACGAGAAAATCTCCTTCAACGACTCGGCATGTGTTATTACAAACCGTAATAGCAGGTGATTTTTCGAAACATTGTCTCACGGTTTTGAATTACGAATATTTTCATATTTAAATAGTATAATTCGAGATTGAGGCCGGTGTTATTCTTGAGATTTTTTATAGCTTTTTTTGAATATAGAGGGAATCTTTAAAATTAGGGATGTCTGCCAGAATAACAAAGCGAATTATGATTAAAAATTTTATTAGTTATTTTTTGCTCAAAACCCAGTGTCTATTCAAAGTCAAAGATATTACAATATTATCTATTCATTCGCATTACACAAGAATGAAATTTAGCACAGTAAAAACGCCTTTTATTGCGACATGTGCTAAATTTAACAAGATAGATAGAATTGACAAACAGAATTAGCAGGTTCTCTAAAGAATACATAATTCTTGACACAATTACAATATTCGTTGTTCTCGTGTGATATTAACCGTTCCAAATTCCCAAGATATCAGGTCAAGGTCTTAATTACTTTAGAATCACGGTTCTCCTACTTTTCAACCCGGAATGAATGAATGGGAGCCGGCGGTGAACCAACACTAGTGTGGTTACAACACATACTAACATTACTAACATAATGCTCATTTGATTTAAATATAGAAACGAGTAGAAAAGAGATATATGTCAACCGACTCAGACCGCGGGGTCATGCAAAGCCGCCGACATCCTAAGAACATCTTATCGGATCCTCTCGATCCGCTCTGGGTGCTATTAGGTTCTCCAAATACAGGTCACTGCTCTCGTCGAACTGGTCGAATACGACGAAGAGTTTAACGTGCAAATCCCTGAGTTTCTCTTCGGGTCTTATCAGTGGGTCGCAATTCCGATCCGGTGGTAGATTCAGCGAAGCACTGCTATTCCTAGGGTTCGTGTTAGCAAGCTCTCTCAGCTTGAGTCCTGTGAGCTTATCTATATCGTAATTGGAATAGCTCCTTAGGCTACCAATGATTAGGTAGAAAAAAAGTATATGAATGATATTTTAATCGAATGGATAATAAAGAAAATGAAGTAATAGCTCAAGTAAGCCAAGAGTTTAAAAAATATACGGACCGATTTACTATTTTTCGTTAAAAAACTTATAGATTCTGTGTTAAATATTATTAAAACGAAGATCTCTGTAATAGTTTAACCATCTTATTGCTATAACATTTAAACCACAAAGGTCAGCGTCTAATTTGGCGTAACCCACTGTATTAAATTGTAGTACTGTGGCCTTAAGCGGTTGTATTCAGGGCAACAAAGCGATTACCATCCACCCGTTATGTGTAAAGGACAGTTCGCAACGGGAAAACCAGTAAAGTTGTCCTGAATATTAATTATATTTTGTCAAATAAAATCCAAGCGCTTCGGTATTTGATACCGTTACGCTGATATTTCGTTCTATACTAAAATATTTAAATAATAGCGCGTTCGCTGCACAGTAAATAATACGGTCTGTTGATAATATATTTGGATTACAGTTCGTGTAAACGGGATTGTTTATTGGTTAATTAAAAATATGAATGTGTAAACGCGAGAGAATTCCGCTTTTGTTCACGGAAGGAAATTCGTTTTTCGTTTTTCCATTTTTTTCTTTTTTTATTGCTTAGATGGGTGGACGAGCTCACTGCCCACCTGGTGTTAAGTGGTTACTGGAGCCCATAGACATCTAAAACGTAAATGTGCCATCCACCTTGAGATATCAGTTCTAAGGTCTCTGTATAGTTACAACGGCTGCCCCACCCTTCAAACCGAAACTCATTACTGCTTCACGGAGGAAATAGGCAGGATGGTGTGGTAGGTACCCAGCGCGGACTCACAAGAGGTCCTACCACCAGTAAATACGCAAATTAAAATTTGCGGGTTTGATTTTTATTACACGATGTTATTCCTTCACCGTGAAAGTCAATCGTGAACATTTGTTGCGTACGTATTTCATTAGAAAGATTGGTACCCGCCTGGGATTCGAACGACTTATCCTTAAGGCCACGACGACTTCAGAAATAGGGAATAAAAATTACTAGTACAAATTAATTCCTGGCTGAGCCCGTGCACATTACTGCTTCACGGCGGAAATAGGCGGGGTGGTGGTACCTACCCGTGCGGGCTCACAAGAGGTCCTACCAACATTAAAACAGTGACTCTTGAATACTAAAAATAAAACTATAATCCAATAGTGAAATATCTATTCCAAAATAGATTTTTTATTACAAAACGAGTGAAAGCAGGCTACGCTTCGAAGGATCATCGCGAGGTATTATAATAATATAAAAATTAAATTTTGTTTTAAAATTACTCGCACTCCGCGTAGATAGTATCTATAGTTACATCTAAATGATTTCTTGAAATACTAATGATAAATGAATTAAGTTGGAATTCACCAGATCGACATGTGCATAGAATACGAAGAAATGAAGCTGAAAATTTGTAAATTCTTGTCGATAAGATTCTACGGATCTATTCTCGAAACATTTCAAGTGCCTTTCATATTATTATTGTTACGACTAAAAACTCAATTGACCGTTCCGGGCAATAAATAGTAATAACTAGTAGTTTAATACGCAATGGTAACTGGGCAATGGCCGTGTATAAACGAATTTTCGCTTTCACCCGGACGATTCGGGACCTTGCTTGAGATATATTTATGAAGAAAGTGAGAGGCCCGCTTTTTCTTTGCTCAAGATGTTTGAGCATTTAAAATATGCAGTCGGAAATAAGTGTCGGCCTCCGTAAGAGTTGTAGACTCGAATGAAAGTTCAAATATCGTAACGATTGCGTGAGAATGTTAGTACGAACCACAGATATTCCTTGTCGAACTCGTCGATTACGACGAACTAACCCGTAGAGACAGCCCACTGAGTTTCTCGCCGGATCTTCTCGTTAGGTCGAGATTTTTTTTTCTTTTTTTTATTGCTTAGATGGGTGCACGAGCTCATAACCCACCTGGTGTTAAATGGTTTCTGGAGCCCATAGACATCTACAAGGTAAATACGCCACCCACCTTGAGATATAATTTCTAAGATCTCAGTATAGTTACAACGGCTGCCCCACCCTTAAAACCGAAACGTATTACTGTTTGACGGTAGAAATAGACAGGACGGTGGTACCTAACCTACTAAGCTGACCTACCCGTCCGGGCGTAGCTTGAATAGGCTCTTAGGCTATCAGCGAATAAGTAGGGACTTAAACTTGCCCAAGATAATAATCTAAACATGGATAAAGCGATTTTTGCTATGACTTATTGTTCGATACCAAAGTCTCTGGTTTAAGAACTAGGGATTTTTTTTTGATTTGGAACATTAAGCATACATGTATTCACTACAAAATCATGATACAGTTATTTCTGCATTCTTTCGAACCATAACGTCACCGTGCTAACGGTTACAACGGCGCTTCGTTTGATTTAGTATGTATGAAAACCGCTGCTTGATCTACCTACGACTGTACAAGCTCTCGGACCGACATATATTTGTTTAGTTAATTGAATTATGAAAAGATATCACCTCATTTTATGGAGGTTAGAGGCAACGAGCACACTCTCTGTACAGTAGGTTGAGGGGAATGGAGACTAGAGTTAGAACAGGGACAAATCTGGGATATCACAATACTTTATTTAGTGTTTAAGAATATTAAATAGTTTAATTTAGTCATCACAGTTTTGTAACTCATTAAATGTGTTAAAAAGTTAATTACCTAGTTAGGTACCCACCTAAAAACTAAATAGTGCCAGCCCTAACGAAAAACTGTATTGTCCCCATACGTAATCGGATTCACTCCAAAGCCAAGGAGAATCGGGTCAAGCTAGTTTTTTTAGTTTTTGTGTATGTTTTGTAATGATCTGCATAATAACGCATCGTATATAAAAAATTTCAACCGCCGGAACCATTTTAATCTCAATTTTATTGGTATTACCCTAATAAAAACCATTGAAAATTTGTGTTGAATTTGGAAAGGGTCCCGATTCCCCCCAATCTACGGTATATGAAAAAGTGTCCTTCAAAAGCGATTAGGGTAGCGCCACCGTAGCAAGTTCTATTATTATTTATTTATTTATTTATTTATTACTGGTGGTAGGACCTCTTATGAGTCCGCGCGGGTAGGTACCACCGCTCTGCCTATTTCTGCCGTGAAGCAGAAATGCGTTTCGGTTTGAAGGGTGGGGCAGCTGTTGTAACTGTACTGAGACCTTAGAACTTATAGTGGGTGGGTGGCGCATTTACGTTGTAGATGTCTATGGGCTCTAGTAACCACTTAACACCATGTGGGCTGTAGCTCGCCCACCCATCTAAATAATAAAATTATAAAAAAATTATTATGAAAGTCAAAATAACTTTATTCGCTTTCGTTGTCATGATAGGCTTCGAGAATATCGGCAAGATAATTATCGAGGTTTCTATAATTTTATTTTTCATTGATGGGTGAATGAGTTCACGGTTCGTCTTTTGTTATGTGAGTAATGGACCCATAAACATTATAACGTGAAGACTGCCTTGTAATTTAGGGTTCACGATTCCTAATCTCTGTGCAACACTTATACATAATCCTAAACACACAAAGCTAAAGATAGACCATTGAAAAGATATTCCTGGATACCGTGGGAGTACAAACACTGTAGACTCTAGTATTTTAATTAATAAAATACATGACAGCTTTGGGTTAGAAATGGTCAGGTACATGGTACCTACTTTTGATATACTAAAAACAGTAATAACGCTAATTTGATCCGGTGGTAGATTCTGCGAAGCACTGCTCTTGCTAGGGTCAGTGTTAGCAACTCTGACCCTAGCAGTAGTCAGGGTTTGAGCCCCGAGCTCACCTACACACGTTAGGGTGAAGCTGAAATAGCCTCTCAAGGCTATCAGCATAGGTAGAAAAAAAAAAGAAAAAAAAAAGCTAATTTGTTAATTTTGAAACTTTGATTTTTATTTAACAATGTTATTCATTCCTCGTGGAAGTCGTACGTGAACACAAAATGTATTCTATTCTTTATTCTTTATTGTATGCACAGTTAATACAATACAATAATTGCGAAAAGTTATAAAATGGCGAGCTTAATTCAACAAAAGCATAAACAAAATTAATAATAAATAAGTAATCGTGTTCTATTAAGACGCAGTCATCTGCATTCCCTTTTTTATGGGAATCGTAGACTATTATATTTGCTTTAAATATGTTTTAAAATTTATGTCATGTGTGTTTTTAAATTTCATTTTTTTTCAAACAGGGTGTCACGTCTCGGGGTAGGTTGCAACAATCGTGCAGTTCTATCTATGGGCTTGTATAACTTCTTTAGAATATTGTTCACCTATCACAAACAATCGAAATGTTCCGTTTTGGTTTTTTGAGTTTTTTTTTAGAACTATTATTAAATGTGCTTATTGTGTGGTTTACTGTTACCAGGTACATGCAAAATTTAACTTTTAAGCCTTTTAAATACACTTGAAAAGTAATCATAAAAACAAAGTATATTATTGTGTTTAGTCCTAAACGGGTGGCAGATAAATGCTGACAGTTTTTTTTTTTCTATAAATTCCTTCCATATTTCAGTTCGATTTTCTATTCCCAAAACTAATGGAATTAGTCCAATGAAGATTTTAGGTAAAAGTCTAATTGATTATTAATTATAAATATTATCAGGAAAAACTTTCAAGTAACAACGAAAAAAGTGAAATTGAATGTACTTACGAAAATATTTTTCTAAAGATTTAATACAGAGATAGAACAGCTTGTGCCATAGAAAATTATTTAATTGGTCAGGTAATTATAATTCAAATTGTGGGCTGGCAGAACAAAGAGTGTCGCAAGTAAAGCGCACAATCGCATTCGCACCGAGATGTTATCATTGTACGGTAGGCGAAACCGCTTCTGTGACCTAGTTCGCGTAACCATACTAGATGCAATACGTTTTGTTAATAGCCACCGACGCGACGTAGACGGGGGAGTATCGGCGACAGGTGGATGTATGTTGAAAAATACACAAAATCCATCCACGTACCCGTCTGTTATGCACAGATGTTTACGAAGCGAACGAAATTTTTTGTAAGTTTTTTTTCTTTTTTAAATGCCTTCAAAATGTATTTCGAACACGGAAACCGTACAAAGATTTTTCATACCGTATAAATAAGAGTTTTTTACATGTACTAGCTTGATTTAAGCGGTAAACAATATGAAAATATAAACGAAGTTTTCTTTTTAATTCTTTACGATAGTAGATCGTCTCACAACCCAGCTGGTGGTATGTGGTTTACGAAATTTCGGAAATGCTATGGGACTACTTAACAAACATGACTCAATTCGGTTTTCTGTTTGAACAATGCTATATTATAGCGGTCGGAGAATACCACGGAATAGATAAATAAGGGAGAATACGGCCTGAGGGATTTCAGTACCTTTTTTCTGATTTAATTCCGAGTTAATTTCAAAGAGCAACTCCCCATAGACACCATAGTGCAAAACACAGCGGTCAAATGTATTTTTATTGACACAAACTATCCATATTTGATTGTTTGTTTTCACTCATTTTTTTTTAGTTTTTTTGTGGATCAAAAACTATTGAAGGGTCGTTATTATTTTTAATACGCTTTTATTACTTCAGACGTATGTATGTTAGTATGTAACGGAATCCTTGAATATGATTTTGACTCCCTTCAAAACGTCGGATTAACTCGAAATTTGGTATACTTATTAGAGACCGATGACAATTCATTATTAAAAATTGAAATTCAACTAAAAAATGACAAATAAATAATAGTTTAAAAAAACTTTTTAATAAAATTTATTCTCTAACTTTTAGTTCGATTTTCTATAGAAGCGTATATTGTTAGTTTTTATAAACTATTATTTATTTAATTTTTATCTGAAACGAAAACCTTTTAGAACACTTAAAACGTTACCGTTCTGGCCTTTTGATTGTAGTCTACGGTACATGAAAATCTAAAAGCTGAATTACTGAGACAGAATTCACAGCGAGTTTCCAAATTAATATTCGTTCATACAGGAGTAGCGGCAGGCTTCGATGAAACAGAAACACAATGGTTTGTTGGGCCAGTTCATGAGTCGTTTGCGCTGTATTGGAAAGTCGACCGGGGTGAGTGCAACGCGTACTGAATACGTGACAACACTCTGGTACAAAAGAGAATACAAACTCTGTACATGTGCCACTGCTGACACCTAAAACGGAGCGCGGCGCGTCTCCCATTGACTATTTTACAGCTACATTATGTTCTGTCTGTACTCAAAGCCGTTTTTGGATGGGTAAACGTTGTTAATATTCATCAAACTGAAAGTTCAAGTCAAATGTTTGCGTCAAAATTGCGTCGTTCGAGGTAAATGAACGAATGTAACGAAGACTCGTTTAATACGCAAATCCGAATAAATGTTTTCAAATAAAAGAAACTCCACTTGGGCTTCTTTTTGTTACTTATCTAATCGTTGGCGGAAGGGCTGTCAGAACTACGAGCGGACTGATAGATGAGGTCAGGGGCTCAACCTGAGAGAATTGTTAAGTCTAACCCTAGCAAGAGCAGTGCTTCGTTGAATCTATCGACGGATCGGAATCGCGACTGGGAAGATCCGGCGAAAAACTCATTGGGCTTTGCCTATGGGAAGGCGTTTTATGAGCGGCATCGGTATCACCATTCTCCCTTTAGTGTAATCAAGACTTTAACATCATGTCACAAAGTTGCATAGACTTCGCGGGGCTAACATTAATATAACTATAAATGGTTCGTTCGGTGTCATCATCAACTTTCAACCTTAAAAAAGCGTGTGTTGTGGAGTGCTTCCATATCAGAAATTATGATTATATAATACAGATTATATATTATCCGGAAGTATGGATATACTTCCATTATTCCATATCAGAAAAACTTGGTGCAGTTGTCGCATTATTATCAACTACATGTTGCTTTTAAGTACCACAAGCACCAGTCACCGTTCTCGTCGAACCCGTCGCTTGCAACCAAGGGCTCGACGAGCGAATTAACCCATAGACACAGCCCACTGAGTTTCTCGCCGGATTTTCTCAGTGGGTCGCATTTTCGTTCCGGTGGTAGATTCTGCGAAGCGCTGCTCTTGCTAGGGCCAGTGTTAGCAAAACTCCGGTTTGAGCCCCGTGAGCTCATCTACATGCTAGGGCGAAGCTGAATTATCCTCTCAAGGCTATCATAATAAGTAGGGTAAAAAAACCCAGAAAAAGGACTACACGGATCAATGTTCTTTTTCTGCGGACATTTTACCATTTCAGAGACTATATTGTTTGTTAGACGACGTACGCACGTTTTCTGTTTGTTCTGTGAATATTTTATTAGGCCCCACAATAACGGGCCAGCTTTTAAACCTTATTATTTTCTGACAGTTTCGTATGTAACGAATGAAGACTGTGTGAGAAGTATGTTTTTGTGAATATTTTTGCTGTATCACAAAGATGGTTCTAATAAAAGATGTAATTTAATGTTCGTGGAACCACTGTCCCCGATACCCACTTGTGGCTTGTACGAGCGTCTTAAAAACAATTATCTGTACATTGGAATTTTTGAAACAGGCTGTAAGTAATTAGTGTCACTAGAAAGTCTTGCGCGAAAACGCTAAAGATTAGCAATCGTCTACGATCTTGACGAGTTTATATTTCACTAAATATTGTTTTTCACTGTAGCTACATCTTTTTTTATTCTTTAATTTTTTTTCTTTCTGAATTACTAATTGTTTTGTTTTGTTCTTTTTTTTTTGTTTTGTTGTTGTTGTTTGTTATTCTTTTGTTAATGCACCTACCATGCGTTATCTCTGCACCACTCTATGGTCGACTGGAAGAGAATGCCCATGGCATTAAATCCGCCTGTGTACAAGTTTTGTTATGTGCATAAAGTATAAATAAATAAATAAATTATTGTGAAGCAAGTATACGTCGTAGAGCATGTAATATTTTGTAATGCCTAAATTATTTATGATAACAGTTCTTTTTGTCCATAACTATTTTAAAGTTGTCAATTTAGCAATTACACACAAAACATGATTGTAGGAAGAATGGAAATATTGATGCTAAAACATACCTCATTGTTTAAAAGTGGCCAGTCGTTTATTTAAGCCGTTGTTTTAAGGTTAAAGTTGCCTAAGGATTCTTGACTTTCATTAGCAGATGTCACTAATTCGATTGATGTATTGAGAATAATATTTACTATATTTATATCCTCGGGAAGTTACTGGCTATATACAAAAGACTTCCATGTTACAGGAAAAACGACGTCTAATAGTTCTAATACAAATAAACACGCATTTTACCTTACATTTGGTAAGGAATGCTATGGGTACTTGGTATTAACTTAGTACCGCTTTATAAGAATGTACCTATCATTGATCAGGAAGTCATCGTCAATTCCAATTTGATCATTAAAAAAGTGAGTGATTGTGTCGTCAACCTCACGAGGTACTTAGTTAATGAAGTCTATGTATAAACACAACACTGTATTCAGACATAATGATAAATGATTCGTATTTATTTATTTATTTCGTACACCACCCCGCCTATTTCCGCCGTGAAGTAGTAATGCGTTTCGGTTCGAAGGGTGGGGTAGCCGTTGTAACTATACTGAGACCTTAGAACTTATATCTCTAGGTGGGTGGCGCATTTACGTTGTAGATGTCTATGGGCTCCAGTAACCACTTAACACCAGGTGGACTGTGAGCTCGTCCATCCACCTAAGCAACAAAAAAAAAAAATTATTGGCCATGGGCACAAAATTTGTATAAACATTATGAAAACGAAAAAAAAAATGACAAGAAATTGATAAAGGAGTTCACTCTCTTGCAAACTGTATTTTTTCTCAAAGAATTTTCTTTCGAATGTGTATAAGTACATAGTGAACGATGTACGATCAATGTGTATTGGCGCGGAAGGTAACTAAACGAGATTCTATAAAGAGGAAAAAATGTCGTTAGAAAATGGGAAGTTGCCGGTAACGTGTGGAGCCGGTGCGTTCTAAGTAAAAGCCCGTAAAAGTATTCCGTATTTAATCATAACAATATACAGAAGAAACTTCTTTTAACATCTGTTATTGATCAGTTTGTCTGATTGAATTGAAAATTTGTGCTGTTGTCCTTGAGATTTTTCAAAAGGTTGTTGCGGCAGAGAGGCGCATCGTTTGTTTCAAAAATTTAGGCGTATTATTTTCAATACGCCTAAATTTTATTATTTAATTTTAAGCCACATTAAACCATCATTAAAACCACTTTTGAATCACAATTTTTAACAGAAAACGTTTCAGTGTCCGTTTAAAACATCGCAGAGTTCTATACTGAAAATATTTTAGGCGAAATTGAAACTTTAAGCAACTTTTAATAATTCTATTGTAGTTTCGTCGCTAAATAAAAAAAAACGAAAAGTAATTTGAAAATTTCACAAAAACCGATGACGAAGCAGTAGACATGCTATTAAAAAAAAAGCGGCAACTGCTTTTTTATTTGTCCATCCGCTGAGTCAGACCACGCACGACCCAAAAAAGTAAAAGTTGAAGTGCTTAAATAGTTGGTGGCGAAGAAATGAAAAGTATGAGACATAATGAAAAGACGGGGTTTCGCGCGGGCCACGCCGGCTGCTAGCATCTGGCAAGTGGAGGACACAGAAACCTAAATTCACACCTCACGTATTGTACAAATGAATTTTTGAAACTGCTGTCTCGTAGATGTTGCAGATAATATTGCCTTTTTACGAGTATTGTACGTTTCCTCTCGAACGTGCGGCCGGAATATTTTACTGGTAAGATTTGAAAATGTTTGTAGGATTCGTAAATAATTTCGGTCGCGTAACAATGTCTTTGTATAACCAGTTGTGTTTGAGTAACCAATTTGTTCTATTGGCATCTAAAACAGAAGAAAATTATTATATTATATAATTTTCACTGGTGGTAGGACCTCTATTTCCTATTTCCGCCGTGAAGCAGTAATGCGTTTCGGTTCGAAGGGTGGGATAGCCGTTGTAACTATACTGAGACCTTAGAACTTATATCTCAAGATGGCTGGCGCATTCACGTTGTAGATGTCTATGGGCTCCAGTAACCACTTAACATCAGGTGGGCTGTGAGCTCGTCCATCCAACTAAGCAATAATAATTTTTTTTTGATATTTTAGCGAAAATATATTGTGTTTAGTTCGTCTTTCGTAGCTTGAGAATTTTATGAAAGAGTGCTGCTATAAAAAATTAACCCTCTTATATACGACGCTGCCAACTAATGATGTCAGATTACCCGTCGCAGGTTCATATTCGTCGTGAGGCGTTCTCCCCTCATCGCACTTCCTTTATCAACAAGGATGCCACAAATATGGCATAGACGTCGACCGTACTTCCCTTATAGAACATGTGGTGATTATTATTACGAGCACCACTTTTCGTTCGTTGAACCGACACCGTTATTCGGTTTACGCATTTTGTTATCGCCGCTGGCGTACTACATGACACAAATAACAATTGGTCAATCTTAACGCTTCAAGAAATAGAGTAGAGAGCGGCCGTCATATGACTGACCGCCTGGCTTACAGTACGTCACGAATATGATTAGGTTCTCTCTTCTATATCGTTCCCTCACTACTGAGGGTCGCGACCATATGTGACGTTCTTCCACTGTGCTTAATCATGGGTGGCATGGACCGCATGGTGCAGACTACTACCAAGTGCTTTTCTTACTAGATCTGACCATCTGGCTGGTGTTCAGCCCACGGCGCGCTTGCCTTCCACGCGACCCGCTATTACCCGAGCTTCTCTAAAGCCTTGTTCGGACTAGGCGAGTATTTTAGTCGAGTACCGAGTAATTTAGTGGCTAAACTACTCGCTACTCGCCCGAAAAAATAGAACAAAATGGATTGACTTGACTAAATGATTTACTAACCTACTCGACTAAATTTTTGGTGCTCAGACACATTTAGCCACTAAATTACTCAGTACTCGACTAAAATACTCGCCTAGTCCGAACAAAGCTTTATTCAAGTCTGGGAGACCGCATGATGTATCCGAAGAAGTTCATAACACGTTCCCGGCAGATGGAAGAGAGCCTTTTTCGGATGTTTAGTCGGTTATGATTAGGTTAACAACCTCGTAATAAGCGATTACGAGTAAAACCGCGACAATCTGTATACCGCATTGTTATTCAGACGTCACATTCACGGATGCGTCCGTCGCTCGTTGTTTCGCTGTTTTTTTCGCGCCGCCATTTTGTGTTTCTGTAGTATGCAAGCGTACCCAACTAAATTGCCTGGTTTTATGGTAAAAGTGAAACTGTGGTAGCAAGATTACAATGTACTCGGATGGCTCAATCATTCTTAACGCCGTCTTTCTGTGGTATGACTTTATTTACCCTTAACACTGTGATGTGGTTGTGTTCATATAAATCTTGGTGTCGTTATAGACTTTCTCTTTTGTTACGCATAACTTTTTGACCTCGATGACTCACATTAAAACTTTAGTTATACCTTTTATCCTCATGCCCGCAAAGTGACTATAAAATGTGGCTGAAATGGAAATATCCTAAAATAATACCTACAAACTTAGACGAGTTTTTGATTACAAATATTCCAAACTGTCATTATAGAGCAATTAATAACAGGTTAGATTAATGTGGAACGATTTATCTTCAAGAACTCAGTTTGCTTATTTAATCGACAAGAACAATTTCGACTAGAATCATTAAAGCGTTTATAGCTATGAAGGGTAGTGCTATGAGAATTTTGATTTATCCATAGGATAACAAGGTAGAAGTGAATTTGCGTCGTTGTTACACATGATGGATCAGAGCCCCTCTCTTCCGCGTCGGTTGCTCTGCTAACGGGGCGTTTGCTCGTATCACTGGACACACGGATAAATAGAACCGCAAACAGCTCATGTGTCAATGACTGCTTTACGTGCTGTGCTGTATAATGTATCTTTTTTCTTGTACGCTTGTTAGTCAATGTTTGGTCAGTGGCAATTAAATTTAATACCAATTAAAACAGCTGTACAGTTGTCCCGAATTACTGCTCGGCATAGATTATCGCACACTCATTTTGACGAAACATATTATTTATTTATTTTGGTATAATTTTTCCTTATTAGGAAAGGCAAGAGAATCTAAGCCCATACAGCCTTGTCTGTTCTATATAATTCCTGAAATCAAAATTTCATTAAGGCCGAAGCCAAGTTCTTAATAATTTCTTCCTGGAAACATGAGTATCTTAATAATCTATATTTATATTTCTATATATGTGGATATTTACATACACACTTCTAACTCTTTAGCTAGAATGATAGTAGTATTTTCTAATATTAACAGTATTCCGAGTTATTTCCGTTTCATTTTAAAAATCCCTGTTCGTTTCATTGCAAATGATTAGGTATATTAGTAGCCGGTTACAGCTGAAGTGCATGGTTGTCTGTTTAAAATGTATACGGACCGTGGACATGCAAAATACGGGTTTTTACATTATTAAATTAAAAACTGGTTTTAATGCTCTTAGTAATTTTATACTGTTTTTAAATCATGGCTTTAATGAACGGGTAATATTAAAAATGCACGCAGTGCCGCTTCAACAACTTCGCTATAATAGTACAGGAGAATGATAAAACAAAATATTTAACGCGAAGTATTGTTTTTGGGTGAAACCTTTTAACGTTACATAATGGATGAGTTGAACAGTTAATGGCCTGTTATCGTGACGAGCAGAAAAATGTTTTTAACGTAATTATTTTTCGACATAATCAGGCAATGATGCGCTGGGCATTTCTATTAGGGGCATCTACTATTGTTATCCCATAATTTGTAGACCGTTAAATCAGGACAGGCGATTCTTTTCGCTGTCTACCTGAGCACGGTTGACTCACCAAAGGTTTTAACCGATGTAATCCTGAATGCATTGAAAAGGAAAGGCACTTACCTGTCGGGCCTTCAAAAGATTTTGGGGAAATCTTGACCTTTATCACGTTTTGTCCACCCCTGCGTAGATAAACCCGCGATAATATATGTATGCTGGAAAAACGTGCCTTTTTGTGATTCATGTTTTTATATAATGAATTCAAAGCGCAAGGTCGGGACTGAATACTTCCTCCTTTTTGAGGTTACACATAAAAAAAGCCAATTTTTTTGGTATGTATTTTGGTGAATCCGTTATATTTATAAAAAAAATCACGATTTCCACACGTTTAGTTGTAGTTAAGATTGATCGTCTGTTTTGTATATACATATTAATTGAATTAGAATTTGTCATGAACAAAGTTGCTTTTTGGACAATTTAAAACTTGGATTTTAAACATCCAATGAATTTAAAAAGAGGATGCAACAACAAAAGGCGAAAAAAACATTGTTTTTACAAGAGGACGTATGTAGTTATACATCAAGAGAACAACCGGTTTTGATGTTCCGGGTCTCGTCAGAAACGTACAAAAAATCGACCAGGTATAGTTATTATCTGATGATTCATAAACGAAAAATGCTTACGATAGTCAGATGTTACAAGTAATAAATAAATGGTTTATAGTATTTCGGTATTTAAATTATAGGCAATTTTTGTATAAGCGTTTAATAGTGCTTCGTATTTTTATTTTAAATTTAATCCCCCATTCGCTAACACAAAATAAAATAAACTAGGATTAATAAATACATTAATCAAAATCATTTGTAGAAATTTATACTGTAATTAGTGACACATTGTGGCCTTCATATTTAGATTCAATTTAATTAGTCCTTTGTTATGGTTTTGTATGTTTTTCTTGTAAATTTAGAATTTTACCTAAATGTCTTTTATTATCACACTAAAACTCGTTAATAGATACCAAAAAAAAAAACAAAGATGTTTCAAAATTGCGGAGAAAAAGATACCGAACTCTTTTATTTTTGCCTGTTTCAAGTAATAAAACATTATCTAGCTGTTGGGTTTTTCCCATGTGTCAGATGGTTGATCATCGCATTCCTCTAACCTTAGTTCACGTGTTTTTTGAAAATACTAAGCCAATTTTGTGTCTTAATTTTGAACAATGATACTCTTCATACTAATAACAAAAGTTTTATTTAAATCAAAGCAAAGCAAAGCCCTTTTGCACTTGAGCTTGTATTTTGACAATCACATGGTTCACAATACATTATTTTATTACACATTATCATATTATCACGCACAAAAATTGACAAAATATAACGAGATTGTTTATCAAATTGCCTTACAAAGTAAAATGTATTATAAACAAAAGTAAATGAGTGCTGATTTATGATAAATAATTGACCTTGCTTGCAAAGTCGCAGAGTTTATAAGAAGATTGCATGCATGTATATATAAACATAAGTAGTATGTACGGCGTTGTTAGTACTTGTCCATGAATTGGCACGTACTGAAGTAGGATTTAATTTTGTCGAATGATAAAGTGTGTTAGATGTTTATTTGTGATTTGAAAAAAAAAAAAGGTTGCGTTGCGTTCTTCAGCCGACGCGGCGACGCTGCGTACCACAACATGGGACACATTATTTTAAGAACTATGTGACAATGTACCTACTATGTATATTTTTTGTCGTACAATTGTCGTAAAAAACGATCTGAGGTTAATTTATCTTTAGCTATTATGCAAATTAGCGGGCACAAATCTATGGACAAATTCGTATGAAATTTGTCTACAATTTTCCCTTTTTTTATTGCTTAGATGTGTGTGATGTGTGTGGTGCTCGCAGCCCACCTGGTGTTAAGTGGTTACTGGAGACCATAAACATCTATGACGTAAATGCGTCACCCACCTTTGAAATATAAGTTCTAGTCTCAGTATAGTTACAACGGCTGCCCCACCCTTCAAACCGAAACGCGTTGCTGCTTCACGGCAGTAAATTATCATATATAACTATTGAATTAGCTCAAAAACTATTGGTTTTCGCGATTTTATTAATTTTCACGACACTAATCGTATTACGTAATAGAGTCTTCGAACCGTTGAGAAATTTAATTTCGAAAAACAAGCCCCCGTAGTCGGTTAGACGTACAATAAGGTCCAAGAATGTCTAGAACTTTCGGCAGTTAGGAGAATTGCGCAGATCTACAAAGAGTCGGGACAAGCGCATAGTTCGTAAAACTTAGTACGAGTTTTGTATTGCATTGTTGTGTCGTACAACGCGGAATTCAATGATCGACTTCCTCCCTCGACTTGAAAGAACAGTGAATTTATTTTATAAAAAGAAAGAGAAAATATATAAAAATGGATTGCTGTTCGTTAGTCTTGCTAAAACTCGAGAACGGCTGGACCGATTAGGCTAATTTTGGTCTTGAATTACTTGTGGAAGTCCAGAGAAGGTTTAAAAGGTAAATAAATATAAAAATGCTCGGAATTAAATAAAAATAACAATTTTGTTTTTCCTTTGACGTGTTCCCCGTTGGACGGATTCCTTTTGTTTGCTTTAAGTTTATTTTATACAAAAGTTTATAGACCTTTTATTTATCGATTGAGGCACTATGAAGTCTGCCGAGTCAGCTATATATTATAATAAATTAAAAGAAAACAAGACAGCCCGCTGGGTTTTTTCTTAGGTTCTTCTTAGAGCTGTGGTTATTTTTAGAAACGGCGGTAAAGTTTGCTATGGCATTAAGGAAGCATATATCACCCTAGGTGAAGTAAATTGTTTTACTTTCTTTTCGTTACTTGTTTTTATTCTGTATAGTTTTCAATAAATGGCCCCATTCGTATTTGTGATAGTAACAGTAACAATAAAGTGTGGCCGGATTTCACTAGTAAATTCTATTTCAGTTCCAAATTTCTTTGGGAAATTTTCAGAAAGATAAGTTTTGTTTAAAATTAAAATATCCAACAACAACAACACAGACAGTTAATCATAACTTTTAAAACCGATTTACGTGTTTTTTTGTCTTGATTCGTTCACCAACAAAAATAGACTCTAGTTCCAAATCTGAAATCGATTTGAGCTATACCAAATTTATAACTGAAAATTTGAAAGTGTTTGTCGTCACGCGATCAATTATAAATAGCATTGAGTTTTATAGGTCTCCTTGTTGATGTGTTGAAGTCAAATAATCAATTTATGAATGGTTTATTTTATCATAGTACTTAAGTCCGGGTAGGCAGATTTACTTATTGCTGCGAAAAGCTGAACTTAAAAAAAATACTAAAGATCAATGAGGTATCTTATGAAGCTATATAGGGAGGTGAGAAGGTTTTTTTTATTGCCCTTGTAGGCAGACGGGCATATGGTCCATTTGATGGTGATTGGTTACCATCGCAAATGGACGTCAGCAATGTCAGGGGCAGAGCCAAGCTACAGCCTACCGTTAAGTACTCTTCACAAGTCTCGTTTGAAGACGGACATAGCGCTCGGAAAACACCCTAGAGGCGAGCTCATTCCAAAGCCAGATCCATTCAAAAGAGAGCAGATCGGAACTATAGTTTAACCTAGCTAAGATCATATCTGTGTAGCCGACTACTCGTGTTTCTATTTATATATTGGGTTGGACGCCAGGACGGGAGTTACAAAGGAAAAAATATGTGTGGTGTCGTGGGACACCGGAGAGGAACGAAGTTCCTTATTACAAAAAAAAGTTCTATTCGAGGAATTGTTGAATTGACGTGCAGCGACATCTGTTGATAACAAACTAAATATAATAAATCTTACGTTACGGACGTTTTTTCCCGGTTAGGGTACTCCTCCGCATCGTTCCATAAGGAACTTCGTTCCAAAAATAAGTATTACATATGCTGAATAAACTTAGTACGATAAAAGGAAAAAGAAGAAGAAAATATGAATCTGAAAAGCAGAAGTAGTATCCGTTTTATTCAATCTTAAACGTTTATACACGATCCCATATATCTACGATCTACGTGGACAAAAACATAAGTACGAGGTTATTACATTATAAGATATTTAAGTATTATTTTGTATTCAACGGCCGTTAGAGAGTGCTGTGGCGATATCGGCAGTTTCTTTGCCGAATGGCTATGTAGTGTTAACATTTATTATTCTGAAGGAGCCCCCTCAGGCGACTGTAGAATAATAAGCGGCTTATGACTTGTTAAATCTGTAGGTCTAGAAAGAAAGTTATTTGGAATGGCGTGATTATTACTTGGTATAGAAATTTATTTATTTATGTCCACAATAACTGCTCAACAAATGCTCACGATTGACTTCCACGGTGAAGGAATAACATCGTGTAATAAAAATCAAACCGGCAAAATTATAATTTTTGTAATTACTGGTGGTAGGACCTCTCATGAGTCAGCGCGGGTAGGTACCACCGCCCTGCCTATTTCTGCCGTGAAGCAAAAATGCGTTTCGGTTTGAAGGGTGGGGCAGCCGTTGTAAATAAAACTACTCGAGACCTTAGAACTTATATCTCAAGATGGGTGGTGCATTTACGTTGTAGATGTCAATGGGCTTCAGTAACCACTTGAGGTGGACTATGAGCTCGTCCACCTATCTAAACAATAAAAAAATACTTTTTCTCTATAATGGTTTTTTTATGACTAATCGAAGCTGTTTAAGAATTTTGTCATTTAATTTCATTTAGTTGGGCACCGGAATGAAACCTGCGTAGGTACAATGGTTATGGTGAAACTTCGCGGAGGAATATGTTGAACAGTGAATATCTTTGTACTGGTAACTATATAGATAGATACATTCCAATAAATTCCATTTTAAATTCATAAGCATAATTTAATAATCATTAAATTCTTCTGTCAAGGTTGAATAGCTAGTGACGTTATTGATGTCTCTTCTTGACTTATGATCCAAATGGCAGACTATAATTTTAAGCGGCAACAACACGTATGCGGCATGGTAGTCACGTCTTCGAGAAGCTGTTATCGGGTAATGTAGACGTGAGAATATTTGTTTAACTCGCATTCATCGCGTGTCAGATTTTTCTGTGACTAAAAATCAGCTAACACTAAGTTCAATTCTCATTGCGTTACATCTAGATATTAATTCCGGGCTTGTCCATGATTTGAAGCAGGGTATTGTGTTATTTTAATAATTAACTTTGTAGGGTAAGTTGAGAACTTCAATTGAATTTTTACTTTTTACTGGACATTTTTACTGGTGGTAGGACCTCTTCTGAGTCCGCGCGGGCAGGTAGGTACCACCGCCCTGCCTATTTCTACCGTGAAGCAGTAATGCGTTTCGATTTGAAGGGTACGGCAGCCGTTGTAACTATACTGAGATCTTAGAACTTATATCTCAAGGTGGGTGGCGCATTTACGCTGTAGATGTCTATGGGCTCCAGTAACCTCTTAACACCAGGTGGGGTGTGAGCTCGTCCACCACCAATAAAAAAAAAGTGTTCTACATATATTCTTACGGCAGCGTTAATTCATGATTGAAATATAAAATTAAATCGCGCATTAAGACCATCTAGTTAGCTCATTTTGACAATGCAAATTGATTTTATTGACAATAAAATATTAAATAGCTTACTTGATGAAGTTTTCTCACAAAATCTATGAAATAAGTCTATATTTAATAGTTGAAGCCCGTTTTTTAATATGATGATGAAGAATTTAACTTAAAATTAAGTAATTTAGTACTATTTAGGTGACCTCGGCCCCTACGGTGGGTATACGGTGTGTAGACATGATTCTGTGCTATATTATTTGTGGTTACTTAACTGTGAAATCAAGTACAACGTAATGTTACGTGAGTCGCTGTATTTTTTTTCCGATTCATTAAAAACAAGAAAAAATTTGTCGCACGCGTTCCTGTTGTTGACCTGAATGAAAAATCATGAAGTTTATTATAGGATTAAATTTTTTTTTAGACTTTTAACTCACGCAATCTGAGCTGGCAGTAAAGTTTTTATTTTTATTCAAATAAATACTTTAATACACTTAAAAGTATTTCCTAAATTTAATTGAAAAGAACATAAAATAAAATAGCAAAATAAAATAAAATATTTAGTAAGTCGCGACAGTAGCGAAAAGGTTTACCGAACCTTTTTGATATAAAAAGAACCAAAGCGGAAAACACGTTTAGTCAAAACCTCAAATTATCAGAAGCTCGTTTCGCCAGTGAGATCAACCGGGCCGGATAACCGGTCCGATATTCGATTTCACGATATCCATTCCGTAACAACCGTTCGTTTCACGACCGCTGAAAACGTTCCGCCAATACAGTTTTTTTTTCTGCGTTCCGACTCTGGATCCCGATACGAAAATCTTCGCAGTCTCATTTGAATTCGTGAGACTGAATTCACGGTTTTTATTGACGCATTCACTGAGAATAAGAATGAATTACAGAAGCATAAAAAAAAAAGAAAGAAACTACTCGTACTATTATTTATTCTATTCGTATTGATTTTCGGCCGATAAAAATGGAAATCATTTCGTTTGTTGTATGTTGCAAGTTTTTTTATTTTTTTTATTGCCTTAGGCAGACGACATACGGCCCACCTGATGGTGAGTGGCTACCGTCGCCCATGGACTTCAGCAATGCCAGGGGCAGAGCCAAGCCGCTGCCTACCGGTACCTACAAAGTACGGTTTTGGGTGTGCCATTTTTTGTTCGCAAGCAAGTGTGGTGAGTAAGTTTTAAGCCTAAGCTACAGTAAGACAGCAGATAGAGCTGAAAATTGAAGCGTGAATATTTCTTAGCATTTACAATAAACCATTATTGTCTTGAGCCAACAATGCCTGATAAGTATTTACTGCACTTACTACTACACTACTGTACTTAATTCGGGATACAAAACAATGACAATACAGTATTTTCGGTATATAGATAATACGGTATATTTCATTTCGGTTTTCACGAGCCGTAGACATAATTAAAACTACTTTTACGGCTTTATCTCACGTTTTCATTGTCATTCGTCTTGGTTATCCTTCGTTATTGTTACAGCGTCTTCGTTCAGTTCCCGAAAATATATTTTCATGAGTATCACAATTAAACGCAATGCATATAATACATTGGTACGTGTTTGATAATACAAAAGCTTTGTCAGTTATTGCGTAGGTACATTAGACGCAGGCTTTTCGACTCCCACTTGACTAGTTCATTTGGCAACATTACGACATTTTCAGCTGAGGCCGCCATTCGACATTCTAGCTATAGACAATGAATTAATTGGTATTTATGATAGTGTGTGTACGGATTTAGATTTGTATTTGTTATTCATTGAAGAATTTAAGTTAATTTTGTAGTGACGAAATCCAATATGGATGCAATGTTTGAATTATTTAAAATGTCTATTATTATTATTTTTGCTTAGACGGGTGGACGAGCACACAGCTCGCCTGGTGTTAAGTGGTTACTGGAGCCCATAGACATCTACAACGTAAATGCGGAACCCATCTTGAGATATAAGTTCTAAGGTCTCAAGTATAGTTACAACGGCTGCCCCGCTCTTCAAACCGAAACGCATTACTGCTTCACGGCAGAAATAGGCAGGGTGGTGGTACCTACCCGCGCGGACTCACAAGAGGTCCTACCACCAGTCTATATTCTTTACTTGACTTTTGAGAGCAAATCATATTCTTTGATGTCGTTTTTTTGATACGGCTCAAGAGGTGATGATCTGCATTGCATGCATTATGCGAATTACTACGGAAAAGAATACATGAAAACAGCGTGTCTTATCTTAAAGGAATTTATTGAGGTTTGTCAACAAAGCTAAGTTGCGGTCACATTCCATCGAGGCGAACGACTGCCTTGCAACAAGACAAGGTCGCTTGTGAAGGGAGTCGGGTACAAAGCCGACACGACGAGATGAATTTTATTTTAATATAAAATTTCATTGTAACATCTATAGGTATATAGGTCTAGTTTTGCGAATATACTGCGAATGGGTGGCGCATTTACGTTGTGAATGTCTATGGGTTCCAATAACCACTTAACACCAGGTGGGCTGTGAACTCGTCCACCCATTTAAGCAATAAAAAAAAAAAACTCATAAAATAGGTCGTTCGGCGACGTTGACTTTAGATTAACTCGAAGATGATATGAATCCGATACTTATAGCTTTTTTGGTATTTTTAACAATGCTCCCAATTTGTTTCACTAAAAACATTGTCAAAAAACTCAAGATATCGTTTGTGATTTAAATTGAACTAGAGATCCCGCAGTAGTCGAAATTCGACTATAATTAATTGGAATTGTAAGTTTGTACACTATTATGATTGTATTTTATACTTCTTTAATCACAAATTCCGCCAAGACTACACTATAAAAAATATTAACAAAGACAAACAATATTTAAGTAATCTATTCTCAATTTGACAACAGACGTCAAGAACAAAAGTTTGACAATAAATAGTATGCATGTGTGTGTGCGTAAAATGCATGGTATGTAGTGTGTGTAATGTTTTCTTTATTGATTTAATGTATCTTTTATGCATTATTTAAAAAAAATATTAGCATTGTGCACTTCTTCTCTATATTTTCTATAAGTGTGGAAAATTTCATACTCCTCCGTCCGCGCAATTTTCGTAAAAAGAAGTTTTTGCTTCACGTATAGATATACACATATAGATGTGACCTTTTTTACCCAATTATTTTCTTATCCCCTATTAGCATAGCATCGTACAAGTAAAACATCAACTGCTATGATAATAAATCAGTGCTTATACGCATTTCCAATACTATAAGTTTACTGTAAATTAGGTTTGTGTATCTGCGATTGATACGCTACCGACGTTTGATCGATAGAGTCGCTACTTTGGTACTTGTTATTGACACTTCAGTGGTTTTTGTCAAAGTACGAGAAACTGCGCGGGTGTGGATTTAACTAATGGTCTTATTTTCATATACTACTGTTCAATTTATTACGATGATATATACTAGAGTTATTGGTGGGACTTTGAGTAAAGATTTCTGGCAAAATGATAAAATGAAGTCGCTTTTTTTTTAAATTGCTTAGGTGGGTGGCCGAGCTCACAGCCCACCTGGTGTTAAGTGGTTACTGGAGCCCATAGACATCCACGACGTAAATGCGCCACCCACCTTGAGATATTAGTTCTAAGGTCTCAGGTATAGTTACAACGGCTGCCCCACCCTTCAAACCGAAACGCATTACTGCTTCACGGCAGAAATAGGTAGGGTGGTGGTATCCACCAGCGCGGACTCACAAGAGGTCCATTTGTTTTGCAGTAGTCAGAGCGAAGCGTGAAAGTGCATTCTGTTATTTTCACGTTCTTCATCTGAATAAATTTCATACAAGTACCTTGCTATGTTAATGATAATGTCGTGCAAGCATTTTAAGATTTTCAAATCGCATTTTAAGTAAACCAATATTCATTTAAACAAATAAGTTACGTGCTCGTGTCGTGGTTAGCGTTACAATTGCAAAATAAACAAATATACAGTAGGTGTTATTTTACACAGTACACATTTGTTAATTTTGTGGTCACTATAAATGTCTCTATCAAAGAGAGCACTGACCTGGAAAGTGTCTGGCAAAAGGAAGAGAGGCCACCCCAGAACAACTTGGCGTCGCTCGGTGGAGCAGGAGCTAGGGGTCTTGGGCATGACGTGGGAGGAGCTAGAACAGACTGCCCAAGACCGATATAAATGGAAAAATTTGATTCGAGCCCTACACCCCAGCAGAGGGTAACAGGAAAGAATGATGATGATGATGATAAATGTCTTAGATGTATTCAATAATATATATATATATATATATAGGTGTTAGAGTTATTGTGTGTTCGCTTGTTACTCAGCTGCCTATTTTTGTCAGGAAACTGCCATGAGTACTAATTTGAAGGGTGGGGCAGTCGTCATACAAAATACAAAAACATAATTTAAAATAGTTCAATAAATAAAACAAGAACGTGCTTGATGAAGCGCAAATAAAATTCAGTATCACATGTAAAAACTGTTAAAAACGAACATCAAATTATAACAGTCATTCTTAATGAGGACACGAGGCTCATGGGTCAACCGTTACAACGATACAAAATGTTTCTTAAACAGTGTGATTTGAATTTGAGAAGACATGCAGATTAGTTTGTATCGAGACTAGTGGCCATTGTGGCGAATACTTCAACGCGCTTAGGAATCGTTTACATAACAAATAGCTATTGAAATCACGATTTGAAAGTTTGGTATGTCAGAAATTTTGTAGGCTTAGAATGCGGCTATTTGTAGTTGATTTAAGACCGACAATGACACGGTACTTAATTACTGGTAATTACTGGTGGTAGGACCTCTTGTGAGTCGGCGCGGGTGGGTACCACCACCCTGCCTATTTCTGCCGAGAAGCAGTAATGCGTTTCGGTTTGAAGGGCGGGGCAGCCGTTGTAACTATACTTGAGACCTTAGAACTTATATTTCAAGGTGGGTGGCGCATTTACGTCGTAAATGTCTATGGGCTCCAGTAACCACTTAACACCAGGTGGGCTGTGAGCTTGTCTACTCATCTAGCAATAAAAAATAAAATAAAAACGGTCCGACATTAAGGAATTTATATTTAATTTAATCTAGACTGAGATAGTTTTGCATAATTATCTAATTAATGAATTATTTTAGCTTGCCTCTTTAAGGCTAATTTGAAGTGAGTAGTGTGACGATAATCGAAATCATTGATATTTTGTAAAAACTCACATTTCATTTCTCGGATATCCCTAATTACATTCATCAACATTTTTGGGAAATTTTATTGGCACAACATCACTTAATACTTATTCGTGTATATGTTCACAATGACAATTTAATTGACAAGATTCATTGATGGTCAGTTTTCAACTTTCTATCTAATATTACGTGCAATGAGATCACTGTATGTAATAAATTTTAAACTAGATCTGTGTTTTTGCAAATTTAATGAATTTATTGCTAGCTTCAAACTTTCACAACACTGGTATGCAGTATACTCGTAAAATAAACAATGTAAATGGGTAGACGCCGACAAAATAAATGGTCTATCTTAAAATAAAAAAGGAAGTCAACGATCCTGCCAGGACTCGAACCTGGAATCTTCTGATCCGTAGTCAGATGCGTTATCCATTGCGCCACAGGACCTTATTTAGCCGGGACGAAATTTAAGGTAACAGTCTAAAATAGAATCATCTAATGACGAGAATGTCAAAAACCGTTTTTGCGTTCAAAATGATTTGGGCAAGTCCGTATTTCTGCCAAGCTCCATATAGGTGACGCGTCTGCCCAAAAAAATCTCCGTTCTCTCTCCAACGTAAGCATTAGAAGGAGATGAAAGATCTCTACGACGAAGTTAAGTAATGTAGTAGTAGGTATACATTTTGTCTATAGGAATGAGCTATGCGCTGATATTATTTTAGGTGCTTTAGCTATTTAGTGCTTAATTTCCTCTGTTGCCGCATAAGTCGTTTTTTTATTATTCCTTAGATTGGGGACGAGCTCACAGCTAACCTGGTGTTAAGTGGTTACTGGAGCCCATAGACATCTACGACGTAAATGCACCACCCACCTTGATATATAAGTTCTAAGGTCTCAAGTATAGTTACAACGGCTACTCCACCCTTCGAACCGAAACGCATTACTGCTTCCCGGCAGAAATAGGCAGGGCGAACATTCGTGAATCACCATAAAAATCTTAACCTAAATACGTGATTATTTGGGTTTCTAAGAAATATAAAATACAACTGAAAACTTTGTAAATAGATTCTTGGCAACTATTAGGTGCGCCAAAAACATTATTAAGTCACAAGAAGTCTTCCCGTTTCTTCTTAGTGTCTTTTTAATTAATAAAAAATCACAATTAATAATAAATCACAATATGATAATTCGATCTGCAACATCGTCTTCAAATATCAGTTACTTCAATAGGGCAGATTTTAGAACCACATAACATCAGAATTGGTAAGATGATCATGGAGATATTTAACATTAAGTAAGATACTTTTATATTCGGCCATCAGAATTTACAATCCATCTTCTCGAGCTGTTTTTCGAATTTTTCTATATCTGTAATGATATTTAATTCTCTTAGCCTTATTTTCCAACTAATTTCCCATTCTTATTGTTGCTTTTAATTGAAAATTTAAACAATAAAAATACGATTTAAACTTTGATATCAAATTGAGCAACGGTGCTCATATTGCGCATCTGTAAGATTTCTATTAATTTAGGTGAATAAAAAAAACACTAAGAAAACTTTCGGTGTATTCAATATTAGTTACATATACGTACATTACATATTACCATGAAAACACACGATTTTTAATAAAGATAATAAATATATCGATGGGTGAAAGGCTATTCATTGTTTTAAGCGACATTTTCACAACTTTACAGGAGAGCTATTTAAAGTTTAAAATTTGGAAAAAAATATCATAACAAAATAACTTTTTCAGCTATTTGAAACAGGAGTAAACTTCATTGAAGTTCAATTAAATACATCGAACTGGTGATGCTAATACCAAATAGAACGCTCCTTTAATTATTACAGAGATAAATTTCGTGCATTAAGCGAAATGGCGTTTGAAGCCTTTCGGTTCTCTATAATTGAGGTCGTCAGCGTAAAACTGGTCTAACCCACAATTTTTCATATTCGTGCTCTTATATTGCAATTTATTTGAAACATAATAAATGCTGATGGAAAACCGGCCTATCCCCAGTTTCACCCATATATAACGGACTGTAAACATTATTTTCGCGCGTTTTATTATTGCTTACGAAGCAGTGTAAAAGTAAATTCAAACCTCAATACCTCCATTTTTCCTACCTTTGCTGATAGCCTTGAGAGGCTATTTCAGCTTCACCCTAACGTGTAGGTGAGCTCACGAGGCTCAACCCGGAGTGTTGCTAACACTGGCCCCAGCAAGAGCAGTGCTTCGCAGAATCTACCACCGGATCGGAAACGCGACCCACTGAGAAATCCGGCGAGAAACTCAGTGGACTGTGTCTATGGCTTAATTCGCTCGTCGAGCCCTTCGTCGCAAGCGACGGGTTCGACCAGGACAGTGACCGGCTTACCTCCATACTGACTGTGATAAGCTTAGGCTACTTTTGCGCTGACGGTCTTATATGTATGTATAAATTTTCCAGGTTCACAAAGAACGTTGTTCTAGTCTGCCTCACTCGAAGGCATGCAGCGTTTTAGGTCGCGTTCTAACCAGCTCGTGTTGAAAGTGTGCGCACGCGAGCCTGACCCCCTTAACGCTAACGGAGCAGTAACCGTTTGCTAACTAAATTCATTGCGGTATCAATCCACTGTTATATAAGTGAAGTATGGACATTTAAGCAATTGTGTGGTGATCGTGAGCCGTGGGAGTTATTATATGTTGAGATGTAAATGTTTTTTAGAATCCGTCACGAGTTGATTATAAGATTTATGGTTTTTATGAATCACAAATTCGTGTATTGAATTAATAACGCCGTGAGAAAAGATCTGGAATTTATGTTTGAAATAAGTTAATTCAATGGCTAAGTCTGATGTAATATTAAATTGTTACCACCCTTCAGAAATATAATTTTAATTTAATTAAAAAAATATTGAAATATGTCATACCACCATTAATTATGCAAATTAATAAATTCTATACTCATATCTTAGACTTGCTTGAGCGGTTATTTTTACTATGTTATTAATCAAGCACAATATTGAATAAAATATAAGATCATGAAATCAAAATAGTTTCCCCAGGAAAATACTATTGTATTTTTGACGTGATAACGTCTTATAAATTGATGAACACCGTCTGCATGCACGAAAAAGTGTCACGTTCCGCCTGAACCCGAGCGTGCAAGCGAGAGCGCGAAACAATCGATAGAGAGGCACGATTAGCCCAAGCGTTAATTTATCGACAAAATTATAATTTTCAATGAAATCCTTTGTATTCTACAAAATAATGAGAATTCAGTGATAATATTTCAATTCAATTCATAAAAGTATGCAATTTTTCATCAATGTCCCTTTATGACGTTATCAAGTAAAACTATCGTCCGTAAACCGACTTTATAGACAACCAATTTTTTCAACCAAAGAAAGCGTGTTTGTGCTTACGTAATTTACGTTTACAACTACCCACGGATAATTAACAGGTAACTTACAACGCTTCATGCGGGTCAGGTATTAACCAGATGCCAATGAGTAGTGAAAATTTGCCGATTGTAAATAAGTATTTTACTTTCACTTCCTAATTTGGGGACGTAATCAAATGTATTTATTCGAATGGCGGTATGGAATGTATGGTTAACGATTTCCTTAGGTTCACAATTTGTAAATGTTTACTGTTTGGTAGTTTCAAGTTTGCTCAGATGGAATACGGCCTTGGATATAAGTAGGTATAAAAATTTTTTTTTATGCTTTTTAGGAATTCAAAGCTATTAAATTTTATTTATGGCTCTAATATATTAATCGTAATTTTCCAAAGCAGTATATATAGTTAAATAGCCTTTCTCGAAAAATACATTCCGTGGTAGCTGATAATATATAATAGTTTTTATTTATCTAACAATATACTTAGGAGACATCAAGTTCTTGTCGTATCCCCTGGATCCATTCTAGGTCCTTTTAGGCTCCCCAAATACTGGTTACTGCAAATCCTCGTCGAATGTCGAGTTCGACGACCGAACTAACCTATAGACACAGCCCACTGAGTTTCTCGCCGGATCTTCTCAGTGGGTCGCGATTCGAGGTCGTAGTGGTAGATTCTGCAAGGCACCGCTTTTGCTAGGGATAGTGTTAGCAAATTCTCTCAGACTAAGTCCGTGAGTTCACCTACTCGTCCACGCATAATTTTGTAATAAGATCCTTAGGTTACCAACGAATAGGTAGGAAAAAAGTTGTACAGGTAATTTTTGAAACTGGCACAATGATAACGATTTTCTGGTCTATACCCGAAAGTAAAAGTAGGAATGAAATAAATACTTAAACCAGTTAGAAAATACAAGATAGTTTTAAACGCTTCAGTACATAAAAAAATCCGGTTCAAAATTTTTCGAGAGAACTCCAACTGAATGATGAAAGTGTTGCTGCAGCATTAACATTGAATTCGGAACTAGGATTGTCGTTAGGTGGCCACCATACAGGTCTGATGTATAATTACTAAGTCAAAGTATAAAGAAACGCTTTTAGTAGGTACTTGGAATGTGATGCTATTGTCGCCTGGTTTTTATATCGTATGGATGCAAAATCTATTCATATAACGTAACTATTAACACTAGTGGTCCCTCTGTAGTCGAAATTATACTATAATTAATTGAAATTATAAGTTTGGACATTGTTATGGTTCTATTGTCAAAGACTATACCTCTACATTTAATCATATTAATCTATTCTCCATTTGACCACAGACTTTAACAATAAATATATATGCGCGTATGTGTCAAACACATGGTAGTGTGTGTGATGTTTTCTTTATTGGTTTACTGAATTTATTATGCACAATTAAAAAAATATTAGTTGTATTCTGCACTGCTTCTCTGTATTCTCTATAAGTGTGAGACATTTCATACTCCTCCGTTCGCGCAATTTTCGTAAAAAGGGGCACAAAGTTTCTACTTTACGTATTAATATATAGATAATTTTATTTGTGTACTTTTATTTTATTTGAAGATAGAATACGACCTGGACGGCGAAAGACGTCTTGAAAATTTGAAAACAGACTAATTTGAAATGAAATTTTAATTAGTGTCGAAAAAATATTCCGCGATCTTATTAAATACAACTGAGTATTCCAAATGAACATTTAAAAAAACACATTTAAAATCGGCGGTAGTGGAGGACTAATAGAAGAAATTTTATCAGTTAAAAAAAATTGGTTTGAAAGATAAGTACTCTTAGAAATTATAGTAGATCCAATGGTCGAGTTAAAAAAAGAACTGGTTTGAAAGATACTGATATTAAACCACAAAAAAAAGGATAAATTTCATTTAATTCAAGGCTAAAAACTCTGGTCACCGTCCTCGTAGAACCCGTTGCTTGCGACGAAGGGCTCGACGAGCGAACTAACCCATAGACACAGCCCACTGAGTTTTTCGCCGGATCTTCTCAGTGGGTCGCGTTTCCGATCCGATGGTAGATTCTGTGAAGCACTGCTCTTGCTAGGGTCAGTGTTAGCAACTCTCCGGTTGAGCCCCGCGAGCTCACCTACAAACGTTAGGGCGAAGCTGAAATAGCCTCTCAAGGCTATCAGCATAGGTAGGAAAAAAAAGCTAAAAACTGTAAAACCAAATTAAGTGTGTGAGCGAAATTCAAGGAAAAATATCAAAATAGTTACATAAACATTAAATTGAAGTATCCAAATAATATTGCAACAATGGCCTCTGGGGTGGCACTCAAATTTTGACATCGTTAAAATTTAGAACAAAATATGAAACACTTTTACTTAGTAGATATGTATCTACATATATATGAAGCTGTTATTTGCTTACGTTGATTTCTAATCAATCCATTTTTGAACCATTAACACAAGAGATAAGACAAAAGGTGTTGTTTGACATAATTTTAGTATGTAAACTGTGCTTAATATCGCTTTTATTATTTTCATTTAATAATTTCTGACGTTTTGAATAAAATACAGTTGCTATCGTCACGAATGACTAAAGTGCTATTTGTTGATATTTCAATTTGATATTAAATTATTGACGATCGTGTAAAAAATATAACGTAAAAGTCCGTTTGATGACTTAAACCTCAAAATAGTATAAATTAATCTTATCAATCAACTTTATTTACTACTAGTATTCACAATAATTACGATCGCTAATCAGGTCTTTAGCTGCTATAAAATATGTAAATAAATATTCAGAAATGAAAATTTAATTTAATTTGATTTTAAATCACCACCCTCATTGGTGGTTGGATTCTTTATTGCTTTACTGACATTTTAGTCGGAGAACAGAACCCAGTATTTTTACAGTTGAATAGTTTTCAACGCTTAAGCCGCATGTGGCGCGTTATCGTTCTTGAAGAAAAGAAATATGCGTTTCTAATAACGTGGTAGAGAGTGAGAGAGAATACACTTTATTGCACACCAAAACACAATTTACATTAAAAACAGTCAAAAAACAGACACGTTTGTACAATAGGCGGTCTTATCGCTAAAAGCGATCTCTTCCAGACAACCGTTTAATTAATAGAAATTCTATGTAATATAGACAATACATTATTATAGACAATATATACATATACCCTTTACATATAATACTAGCCGCACTGGCCCGCTTCGCTGGGCATTTAAAATTAACATTATTATTTATTGTCATTATTATTAGGGAGTTCAACACTCAAATAAATATTAGCCTATTCATTAAGTACATGTATTTTCTACATGGATACCAAGTTTCAAGTTAATCGGATGCATGGTTCAGTAGTTATAACGGAACATCCGTAAAGACCACTGTAGATTTATATATTAGTATAGATGAATTAAATAACTATTTGAGTTATATACGAATAAATAATTGTGGTATTAGTTTCTTAAAATGCAGATGAGAGGCAAGGAAGGCGTTCAGGCAGATTGTCTCGCGACTGACAATCAGAGGAGCGCGGGGTGAGGTAAGACCGGTTCCACTGCGTCACTTAGCGCTGTCCCCGTTTACCTTGCCTCACGTATCCTTCATATTTCCGTATAAAACGAACGAAAATTCACAATCAATGATTGTGTCCGAAAGAAAAAAAACAGTCTGCTTGTTAAGGCCAAAAGGTTAAGGTTGAAAGCGTTGGTTATGTTTCTATTTGGCTGATTTCGTAAAAGTGGATTTCGGTTAATGAAAAACAAAATAAAAAAAACCGTTAAATAAGTTCGTCATAACGTGTTATAAACGTGGTGTTTTAATAGAAATTTATGGTGATTGATAAACAGGTTGATAAGAAAATACAAGATCTTTTAATTCAAAAACCAAATACTGTTTAAAAAACCAATGATTTCGTTGTGGATCCTGTAAAAAAAAAGCTCAATTCAGAAAGCGTGCAGTGCGCGTTGAAGTCTTCCGTTTGGTGACCAAACCAATCGTGTGAATGCCAAGTTTGTAATATTTATTCATATATCGAATGACTATTTCGTAAGTTGACATCAAAGCAAATGTCAAGGTGAATTTCAAAGTGTTCCTACGGAACGTCACCTCCTAATCTGTCGAGAGATGAAAGTTGCCGGAAAGCGGTAATACAAGAATGGAATTTTGGTCGTATACGCGTAACTGACACGAAGACGGCGCGCCCACCTGCCAGCTACCACACCTGAACCAAAAGTGTGTCAACATCACTGACTCCTCGAACTCAACGATCGATCGTCACAACTTTCACATTACCTTAAATTAACACTCGACTGAGCGCAGCACTAGTGATACGTCTAGATAATGGGAAACGAACTTAGCATACTACCGAACCCACCTTTAGTACGCCGCGGGCGTTCTGTATTTAAAAAAAATCCGGTTAGGCACTATCAGGGGTTGGGGTTAACGCACGGGCACTGCTCTTGAACACAAATTCACCACACTTGAGTCACAAAGTCAGCCACATTGTCGGCGGGCCGGTGCGATCGCGACGGCCGCCAGGTCAGCACTGAGGCTTTCTTCGAGACACGACAGTCGTACGCGCACCGTAAAAGAAACAGAATACGGTTCTCATCGACGCGACGCTTTGATTGTGTGCGTTTCGATATGCCATCTACGTGTTCTGACTGATAATTCTGAATGACAATTAATAACAGATATCTTCTATACCTGTGAATACGGAACGATCGCTTTGACCTGCCAAATTATGATCACGATATTATTATCGGTTTGGATGGTTTACGAATGATTTGGTGCGAGCAATAGCCTGATTATGTAGATTTTTTTATTGCTTAGATCGGTGGACCAGCTCAGAACTTACCTAGTATTTGAGGTCACCGGAGCCCATAGACATCAACAACGTTAATTCCGCCATCTACCTTGAGACATGAGTTTCAAGTTAAAGAGGCAGCGTTGTGGTACATAGCCATGCGGCCTCACAAGACGACATGCCAACAGTCATTAGACAAATAAAAATTTTTGAGAGTTTGTTTTCTATGACACGATGATTATCCTTCACTGTTAAAGTCATCGCGAACATTTGTTAAGACGTATCTTATTAGATTGAAAACAATTGAGACCTGACTCGGGATTTCAATACCGACACAGACGCATCGCTCGATACCATTGAACCGGACTTCTTATCCTTTAGGCCACGACTTCTAAATAAATAGAAAATAAAATGTAAATAATAATATAAATGTAAAATCTAAATAAATAAAAATAAAAATAAAATCATATAAAACATAAAATGCCTGTTTATTTCTTGCAACCAATAATTAACAATTCTTATTATTTTCTTTTTTTAATATTGCTTATTACCTCTCGAGTGAAGGCCTCCTCCAACGAAAACCGATGTTGCCTCGTTGGCAGCTAATGATTTTGTTCCTAATTCTACTAGTAAATTTCCAGTTCTGGGCAGCGTAAGTTAGGTATGGTAGAAGACATCTATTCGTTGCTTTGGTTTCGTTGCTCATATTGCTTTTAAATATTTCTTTCATACTCCAGTATTTATTCCAAGTGTTTTGTATTCTTCGTACTACTTCTAACTCATTATTTTTGCTGTTAAACCCCTATTTGTTTACCCAATTAAATGTATTTATCTGTATAAGCAAGTACTTCACCGTCGACTGAAATCTTGAGACTTCTAAATAACCTGTTAAATAATAATGAAAATATGGAGCAAGTACAAAAGGAGGTCTTATCGTTGACGAGCTAATCTTTCTGACAGCTGGTGTGTATGAATCCGGATATTACGGAGAAAGGTAGAAAAAAGAAATTCTCTTCTATACTTAAAACCTGTGGCATCGATGCTCGGCGACGACGAGTCGTGGAAGGCGATGCTCGACTTCTGCGAGTGCACCATCTCGCAGAAGGAGGCGGCGGGGCGCTTGAGAGACGCACAATCCCGCCGGCGTCGAGCGGGGGCCATGGAAGCGGATCTCGCCCAAGCCCTGGCCCTCTAAGTGTTTCGGGTCCCCCTCACATGTCAGTCTGGGGACCGGCGAGGGGGGCCTAAGAAGACGACGTGCAAGCTGCTCTGCACGCGTTTTACGCAAGAGCATCCGGGTGATGGAAGGCCGGCTATCCTCGACCCACGCTGGTTCTGGCCCAGCGGGTTATTCCGAAGGGTAACCCACTCTAACCGGCGCCATCTAGGCGGGCTCTCGGTCTGCCGACCGAGAGGGCTGGTGGTCGTGGCGCCGACGACCGCCAGTCCGGCGTCCCGAGGGGGAGGGTGATGGGAGAGATGTGCTCCGCACTAAACGCTTCACTTTACCCCCTTTGCCTTGTCATGAGTTCTGTCTCATGCGAGGTTTGGACGTTAGTTGTTGAGCGACAGGAGGTTTTAGACAATTCGACTCTGACATACCTCACCCAGTATCCCCAGAAAAAGGCGGAAGTCCGGCGATTTCCTCCTGAACAAAAAAAATAATACTTAAAACTTACGTATGTAACTATGTATATTTAGCACGGATATATACAAATTCAAGGCTGGATTCGTGCTTCGTAAAGCAAAAGTCTTTGTCTAGGCGTGAAGTATACAATACTTGTGACAGGTTACAAGGACACTCCTTGGAATTGCGGCGCTTTGACAAAAGGGCACTTCTTCGCAGTGAACGCGCAATACTGTGTCTTCAATGGATCGATCTGAACTATGTTCAATTCACGACACTCGGAGACCCGCCGCAGAGGGCTCTCCACTTCAGACACAAGCTTAGATCTTTTCTCAAGCATGACGCTTCGAAAAAAGCTCTAATCTATGCCAAGCCTTATCAAAGGCCTTCGCAATATTAAAGCTCACAGCGACAGTCTCAGTTTTGCTTTCCAAGGCTAAAAAACCGTGACAGAAACTGTCCGTACTGTCGCTCCCTGCTCAGATGGCGATCCTCAAGATACCTTAGGAGATTTTATTATTCGCTCCAGCACTTTGAAAAGTAATGGTTCTTGTATAGAGGATATCCCCGTCAACAGCCCATGAGCTCGAAGGCACGTCTGCCCTGTATTCCAGGCATCACCAAGAGTCTTCCCTAACAAGGCATAGGAAAGAATAGAACTGGCTTTAAACCCATACGCCGGAACACAGCTAAGCTATTTGGCGGCTGTCAAGTTGGAAGGTGGTCGCCAGCCAGTCGGACAAGGTCCTAGTGGCTGTGTTATCGGCTCACGTATACCATCACCCAGGGGTCACTTGTAGGGTATCGCGGGCAAACGGAAGCGGGAATCATCAACGTCTAAATGATGCACGTGTACTGAAGAATTAATGAAAATGTACTAATAAAATTCTGAGAATCGAGAAAATTTAAAGTTTTGAGGTAAGAAACTGATAGGACATGCTAGGTCTCGCAAATTGAGTTTAAAATGAGGAATTTTCTTGGCAAAAGTTTCATGAATTTTACAAAATGAAATTGAATGAAATTTACAAAATAATTTAGAGCGTTTTTGAAATCAGTATAGTTTTTCCAATCTCTATCCAATCTCACTTTTAGTCCAGACACATTCCCTGGTGGAGATAGCACCGACTATCCTCGCCACTCCTTCAAAAATAAATGCAATAGATCAATCATATATAAGATTATATAAGAAATATATTGTAATCTTGAAAGCATAAAACAAAGTTTGTCGAACAAAATCACTTAGGAAGTTTCCGCCAATCATACCCATCGTGCGGGATATTCACCTCAACTTTGACTCCCGAAGGCTTGTATCCGGAAGAGTAATATTCGCGCACAGTTGAGAACTCGTAAGTACTGCAACATCGCCGAATAAAGGACTAATATGGTAAGTTTCGAGGGCGCTCCACACGATTTAGTTTATTTTAAGTAAATGTTGTGCAAAGAAGTAGGTACAATAATGTGACCTACATTTGGATGAATATGTCATTTAAGATTGCGAGAACAGTACTTTGTTAAAGCGAAAAAGGAATCATCATTATTTAGTATTTATTAAACTTATACCGTTGTACAACAATAGGAGAAGTTTTTAAACTTAAAACTTCGCTCTGATGTATTTTTAAGACAAATAAATATCACTAGATAGTAAAAACAAAGTTTCTTTCTCTGTCCCTATATATGCTGAAATCTTTAAAACTACGTAACGGATTTTGATGCAATTTTTTTAATAGATAGAGAGATTGAAGAGGAATGTTTATATGTATAATAACATCCATTAAATAGTGGAGAAATCAATAATAAATTACAGTTTCCGAAGCGAAGCGAGGGCGGGTCGCTAGTGTAGAATAATTGAAAACAAAAAAAAATTAAGGCAAGATTTTTTAAAATAATTGTACTTGAAAGGCCTGTACGAATGCAATGAACTTCTCTCTATATGACAATGGCTTCACCGCCTTAGTCGATTTTTTGGAATTTTATCAAATACTGTGGAAGCCATTTATTTGGTTGATCGTGAAGGATTTTAAGTTTTAAACTGTATCTCAGACCCACTGTTACTCTTGTGTTACTCTTCTCACGCGTTGTTGTATAAGCGATGATTAGAAGAATAAATTCGAGCTTTTAAGAGAGATTTACAGTTCACACAGTTTTTAATGTCGACGTTATTAGAGTTGTCGGCATTTACAATTCTAAGCGAAATACGTAAACCAATTTAGACCGTTGTAAAGATATTCCAGGCTATTACGGGAGTAAAACACTGTAGACTGAAAATATTTTTACGATATTTTTTGATCGAGCTTACGGCTCACTAAGTGGTTACTGGAGTCCATGGAAATCACAACATGAATGCCGCTCACCCACCTTATGACATGATGTCGAAATTTCAATTTTATAGTCTAGTGAGTGTTGCCCTTAAATCACCCGGTCGTCGCTATCGTCGAACCCGTCACTTGCAACGAAGGGCTCGGCGAGTAAATTAACCCACAGACATAGCCCTCTGAGTTTCTCGCCGGGTCTTTTCAGTGGGTCGCGTTTCCGATCCGATGGTAGATTCTGCGAAGCACGGCTCTTGTTAGGGTTCGTGTTAGCAACAACGTTAGGTATGAGCCCCGCGAGCTCACCTACTAGTTCAGTGAATCTAGAATAGCCCCTCGAGGTTACTAGAATAGGTAGAAAAAAAAAGTTAAATCATAATTGATTCGAATCAGAAATAAGCATGATGGTGCTATCTATCCGTGCGAGCTTACAATATGCCCATATAAGTATGTGCCTCTATGTTAGACCGGTCGCCAAACCGTTGATTGGATCAGGTAACCGCGCTCACCGGACTCGCTAATATGACCGCCCTGAGAGAAGCTGAAAACCGAACGAAATGGAAGCTGATAGTACTGCTATGCGCTGGGGTTCGGGACAAATAAGAATTTCACCAAAGTACAAGTTTAAACTATATTCATCACTTAGAACACTTAAACACTTCACAAACACTTTAAAACTCTAAATTCGCTTATTCCGTTTCGCTTCAGGTGATCCGTTCGCTGTTTCGCTTCGATAGTTCCGGTTACTGACTGACTGCGTGCCATCCCTACAACGCTTTTATAGCCGATACCTCATCCCTAGAATTATCGAGAATATTCCACACCTCTCCAGTAGCGGTTTCCGCTATCTGACAATAGATGGCGTTATAATTCTCGAGCATTCTGGGTACTCCTAGATCCTTCAATATTCGTTCAACTATTCGGCGATAGATGGCGTTACTCTTACCGGCGTAACAGTACAAAGAGCCCGAAGGGCTTTCAGGGACACGACCTTCAGCAATGAAGTATGCGACTAAGAAGAAGAATATGCTAGCTGTGACAACTTTGTGTATTAAAACGTGGTTATATTTAATTTTTATCATTATAGGCCTCATAAAGGTTCAAAGTCACAAAACTGTATAAATAGCAATACTTCCTACCTCGAATCAGGAATTAGAATAGTCGTAAAATAACGCAGGTAACTAACACTATCCAAAGGCTACTTGAAGTGGTAGCGGACGATCATTTTTTATGTAAAGTGCCGTTTGGGGCAAAATATTTTAGGAATTAAACACAAATGCCACAATAAGAGGAGAGTAGGGTGTTCATTAATACTGTGGAATCATCAGCCTATACCAGTCCACGGCGTAATAATAATACGAATTACACATAATAATATGTCCATTTGATGAAGTCGAATTTGTTCTTAAAAGTTTATTTCAAACGGATGTACAAAACAAACAAAATTACCGTTTCCCGAGTTTCTACCCGTTTCCACAGAAGAGGTTACCGCACCTCGTGAAAACGTTCGACAAAGCGAAATCAACGATACCTAAGTAAATCCGAAATAAATTCATTGTGCAATAACAACATTTACAAATTGGATTAGCTAATTACGCCGGTATATTTAGCGAGGTACCGGGGCAATCCGAGAGTTTGCACGCCGTGGAATTATTTCATTCTACGTTGTTATTAGGTAACCAATTGAATGGTAACTTTTAATTTGGTACAGCAATGTTTTGGGGAAATTTAAAGGTTCGATCCCTGTATAGATTTCGAATTTAAGTGAGATATCAACGCGAAATTGTGTGAATTTGCTCCGTAAAGTTTTCGCTTTTGGTTATTGGGTTTAATTCTTTTTTTTTTGGTCTAAAATTATGAGCGTACGTCTAGAAAGTATTTGTACATCGAGATATAATGCAAATGATATTATTTCTTTCGTGTATATAGGAGTGTCTCTATACTATATATGTAATGAATGAATGAATGCGTATACAACAATTCATTCAAGTCGATCTAGCCGTTTAGTTGCAGTATAGATAAATAATCAAGATACCGACTGCAGTGCCATCTTCCGGGTTGATTTTTAAATCTAAGCCATCTAGGGCACTACCCAAACGCATGCAAAAAATTATTCAAATCGGTCCAGCCGTTTAGGAGTTCTGTGACTTACTACACACGTACAGTAGAATTATATAATAATATATAAAGATATAATATGGGTGTTTAAAGACAGAAATATAATTGCTACGTACCATTTTCTCCGCTATTGTCTATTTTTTATGTTTATTGGTTATCAGTAATTCTGGAAATTGCTTTTATTCACAATGTAAATAAAAAAATAAAGAGAAAAATTCATATTATATCTAATGTATTAAAATTTTTATATGTCAGTTTCATGGTCGAATTTTCATTATTGAGCGAACACTAGTTAATAAATGATTAACTCAGAATACTAAGAACAGTAGTTAATGAAATAGCTAATGCTATATATTATATATTTATGAGTACGGTTAAATCAGAAACAGAAGGAATGCGTTAGGAAGACATTAAGGTATAAGTTTAATTTACAATTCAGGTTGCTTAGATCCGAGCAATCCAGTGGTTTGAATATAATTTACTTTGATTTGTTTACGATAAAGGATTTGTTTTTGACCTTAAGGATGGGCAAGCTCCAGATCTCAACTAGAAAGGGAGGGATTGGTAATAACTGCCCCCGCGAATTAATTTGGAAAATTGCTTCGCGAAGGTATTTTGAAAAAAAAAAGATGTGTGGTGTCGTGGGATACCGGATAGGAACGAAGTTCCTTATTATAAAATTTTTAACTTTAAGTTCTATTCGAGGTAATATAAAGAAAATAATTATTCAGGTATACAATTTTTATTATGATTTTTTTATTGATAAAAATAAAATAAAAACTACTGTATAAAGTTTCACAATGTTTTATAAAAAATATATAATAATAATATACAAAGAAACAGCTATTTATATGATTAATAATAATAACCGTCATCACGTAGACAATACATTAGACACTGTATAGCCATCATACTAAGACTATACATAAATAATAAAATCTTACGTTACAGACGTTTTTTCCCGGTTAGAGTACCCCTCCGCATCGTCCCATAAGGAACTTCGTTCCAAAAAGCCAGTGTTTTTACTACTACATGATTTTTACAACGGTTCTTGATTCATTTGTTTACACATACACTGCAGGCCAAAAGTTTCAGACCACCTTGAAACTAAAACTTTAAAATGAAATAAAACTCCAATAAAATACTAAATGTTTAATTAACCAGTTTAATCATCTAATAAAACATTATTTGACAAACCATGTAGATATTATAACGCTTTACATTAATACGACCTAAAAATGTCACAACGTTTTTATTTTAATCTTATAATTTAATTAAAGTGGGTTTCACCGTTTTTATTGTTTCGAATTTAATGTTTCTTGCATCTTGAAAATTTGAAGGTCTCAGCTCGACATCTCAGTTCGTGTTCTGTGTGCGGGATAAAATTTCATACTCGCATTTACACCTCTTAACCGAAGTCAATCAGCTTCCGTGCGTTGCTGTTGATCTCAGTGAGTGATATATCGGAGTACCTAGGTATTTTTCCTGGGAGTCTGCAACCCCATTACACTGTAACAAGACATAAGCTGCTATCTCAGCTAGTATTGCCTCCATATCAGCAGTACATTGAAGGAATTCTGTATTGAATAATTAAATTAGCGAACAATGTCTTTCCGCGTGTTTTAGAAACGTTTATACAATAGCGACTACATCTATAACAATCGTTACTTGATTTTGTGAGAAAATTTCGTAACATGCAGGAAATATTACGTGTCACTAGCAAGAAGTATTTCCTATACTATGGTATAGAAATGTTTTGTTATTTATAATGTTAATTACTATTATTTTAGCGTATGAATGTTACGAACTTGACGAATTTTGACGGCTTTAATACCTTTTGTATTGTACACTTTTCCCCTCTTATACATCGTATTTCTCTCTGCTAATGGTTTGCTGGAAGAAAACTCATGAATGAGTTAAGCTCGCCTTTGCACATAGTATTTAGACATTCTTTTAAATCTGTTTTTATTGTATTTTCTTTTTTGTGTACAATAAGTATAAATAAAAGAATTTATACAAATCCCTTGTCTGTTTCTGCGAAGTCCAATAAGATATGAAGGTGGATAGTCGATATTCTAATTCAACTTATATTTTGTATGATTCATTCCTATGGTGTGGTGATGGTTCTGTTCGGAGCCTTTGTAAGGAGTCAAATCTTGATCTTAAGAGTGACGAATCTGCTGCAGACGCTGCAGCGTGCAATCATGCACGCTCGACGCACTGCCCCACCCACGCTGCTTCTGAGCTATTTGGGCATCCCGGGAATAAGAGTTGGCAGCATTGGCATCGAGGCTCAGTTGTTACGGCGTCGACAACCGCCAATTCGACATGCCGTAGAAATAGCATATCAGGGGGAGATGCGCTCCACGCGAAACGCGTTAGATTCTCATTCGCATGGTTCAGGTGAATTCTTCCTCCCCCCAGCTTAGAACGCGGTTTGTTGAGGAACAAAGGGTTTTAGCATACGATAAAAAAAAGTAAATGTTTCAATTATTTTTGTTTCTATCTATGCTGATAGCCTTGAGAGGCTATTTCAGCTTCTCCTTGGCATGTAATTAAGCTTACGGGGCTCAAACCGAAGTGTTGCTAACACTGGCCCTAGCAAGAGCAGTGCTACAAAATCTACCACCGGATCGAAAATGCGACCCACCGAGAAGATCCGGCGAGAAACTCAGTGGGCTGTGTCTATGGGTTAATTGATTCGTCGGGCCCTTCGTCGCAAGCGACGGGTTTGTTTCTTTGAAATCGAATAACTGGTGTCTATTATTATTTTTTCAAATTAATTTTATAAAAATCCGTTCAGGTTCAGTGTAAGTTTGAATAACTTAATTTGTCTTACTAATAATAGATTCTAAAAATAAGTATAGTACGGTCGGGTTCATAGTTAAAGTCCACATATATGCATATTATGAATTTAGGCTTTCGTCGGGTCGCGGTCAGCCCATGAGAGGCTATTCCACGTTGACCCAATTACGCACGGGTTTGCTCCCGTACAATATTTTTTTTTTGGTAAACGTCAGAAAAATACCGTTTGTAAAAATTGATTACCCACGCCGGAAACTCAACAAATAGGACCCGTGTTGTGTTTGCTAAAGTTTTATCGTGTTTTTTTTTTGATTTTGATTATGTTTAAAAATGTATAACCTAAATATTATTTTAAAAATGTGTATAGTATTGGAACATTCATATTATAGCTAGGAATTCTTCGTGTATTTCAGTAAATGATTACTGTCTAGTCGACAGTAACAGTTTCACTGTAGTATTTAAAAAGAAGATTACAATTTTACAGCCAAGTGTAAAATGCCCGTGAAAGATTAGAGAGGCAGTTCCTAAAAAAATGTTTCAGAATATTTATTATCTTCGTTAAGGTGTACCCTATTATCACAGCGGAGCTCCCAAGAGCAAGGTCTGATTGAAGATTTATTTTTATAGGGGAACCCTCCCTACCTGTGGCGAGTTATGGTGATGTTAAAACAAAAATTATATACATACCCCCATCATTTTTACCCGTTTCGTTTCACTAAATGTTTTTGCAACAGAGTCTCGTGCTTATTTTTTTTAAGTTTTCCTTTTTTCAAATTGATGGTAGACTTCAATTATTTCAAAACAGAATTAATAAGTGATTATCAAGAGCGAATAGATTTTTTACTGTTGTATCTGTTTTTGGTTTTAAAAATTTGTTATTGACTGAATCGAGGCGATTTTTTAGTTTTAAATAAGCCACGAAAGCTACTCTCATGCACGGTTAAGAAGAAAAATCTAGGTTCAAGGCTTTCATTCTTTTTTCTTTTTCTTTTCCTACCTAAGCTGATAGCCTTGAGAAGTTATTTCAGCGTAACCTTAACTAGTAGGTGAGCTCACGGCCTCACCGGAGTGATGCTAACACTGACCCTAGCAAGAGCAGTGCTTCGCGGAATCTACCACCGGATCAGAAACGCGACCCACTGAGAAGATCCGGCGAGAAACACAGTGGGCGGGTTTCATTCAAGATGATTAAACGTTTATTAAATTTTTGTCGTTAAAGCCATTCTTCGATGATGGCAGGAGTCCAAGATTTTATTTAAACCTTGTTTGAAAGAATTTACAAGAATGCTTATAGCGCTGTGGTCTTAAAATTTTCAACATAGTGATTACTTTATTACTTACGATTATTATGATGTACACTACCTATTCTCAAAGAACAATATAACTTCATTTATGACGTATATTATGTGTATTTTTATTTTATTTATACTTATTGTACACAAAAAGAAAATACAATAAAAACAGATTTAAAGAATTCTAAATACTATGTACAAAGGCGAGCTTAACTCATTCATGAGTTTTCTTCCAGCAAACCATTATCAGAGAGAAATACGATGTATAAGAGGGGAATAGTGTACAATATAAGAGCTATTAAAGCATGATTTTTAACTAAGCATTAAAAAAATAATCTAATATTAAATGAAAAATACATATAAATAAAAATACATAAAACAATAACTTAAATACGATTAAAGTGACAGGAAATGTTTCTTCATTTGACTCTTAAAAACTTCTAGAGAGGAACTAGCACGAATAGGTTGAGGGAGAGAATTCCATAATCGCACTGCTTGTATTGTGAAAGAGCCACTATAGCGACTAGAGCTGTGTATGGGAGTTTTTAAAAGAAGAGAAGTGGCTTGTCGACTAACTTTGCCGTCATGAATCAGATATTTAAAGCGTTCACGGAGATAGATAGGGGCATCAGGATTGTGAAGAATAGAATAGAGAAAAGAGAGAATGTGGCAATCTCGACGTCGCCTAATCGGCAGCCACCCCAGCTCAGCCCGGAAATCAGAGACATGGTCATACTTCCGGAGACCAAAAATGAAGCGGATGCACAAATTCTGCAGACGTTCGAGTTTATCTAAAAGCAATTCAGAAGCATCTAGAAAACAGATATCAGCATAATCGAGAAGAGGAATTAAAAGCGTTTGGGCAAGATAAATTTTAGTGCGAAGAGGCAAGAATTTTTGAAGGCGTTTCAGAGACTGAAAGGAGTAAACTGTTTTTCTGCTTACTTCGGAAACGTGATTAATCCACGAGAGGTGACTGTCGATGTATAAACCTAGATTTTTGACACATTTCGAATACGCTATCGGAACGTTGTCGTAGAGGATGGGCGCTAACGAGCTGTAATCGAGAAGGCCGCACATATACCTACCACC
>NW_021011488.1:3692487-3845112 GCF_003987935.1 Bombyx mandarina | reverse complement strand
AGTGACAGGAAATGTTTCTTCATTTGACTCTTAAAAACTTCTAGAGAGGAACTAGCACGAATAGGTTGAGGGAGAGAATTCCATAATCGCACTGCTTGTATTGTGAAAGAGCCACTATAGCGACTAGAGCTGTGTATGGGAGTTTTTAAAAGAAGAGAAGTGGCTTGTCGACTAACTTTGCCGTCAGGAATCAGATATTCAAAGCGTTCACGGAGATAGATAGGGGCATCAGGATTGTGAAGAATAGAATAGAGAAAAGAGAGAATGTGGCAATCTCGACGTCGCCTAATCGGCAGCCACCCCAGCTCAGCCCGGAAATCAGAGACATGGTCATACTTCCGGAGACCAAAAATGAAGCGGATGCACAAATTCTGCAGACGTTCGAGTTTATCTAAAAGCAATTCAGAAGCATCTAGAAAACAGATATCAGCATAATCGAGAAGAGGAATTAAAAGCGTTTGGGCAAGATAAATTTTAGTGCGAAGAGGCAAGAATTTTTGAAGGCGTTTCAGAGACTGAAAGGAGTAAACTGTTTTTCTGCTTACTTCGGAAACGTGATTAATCCACGAGAGGTGACTGTCGATGTATAAACCTAGATTTTTGACACATTTCGAATACGCTATCGGAACGTTGTCGTAGAGGATGGGCGCTAACGAGCTGTAATCGAGAAGGCCGCACATATACCTACCACCAACAATGAGAGCTTGCGATTTCGAAGGATTCACCAAAAGACCAAAGGACTTGGCCCAGTTGTAAATCGCAGAGAGATCCACGTTGATTGCCGAAATGGCAGCCCCAACGTCAGCAACCCTCGTATGACGATATAGCTGCAAGTCGTCTGCATAGAGATGGAAGTGTGAAGATAAAGAATGAGAAATTGTGTTTATAAACACAGAGAAGAGGAGAGGAGAAAGTACGCCACCCCGTGGAACACCCGCAGTGAGGTCACACCACTCAGAGAAAGACTCTTTATAGCGAACCGACTGCGAGCGTCCACGGAGGTAAGAATTAAACCACTGAATTACCGGAGACGAGACATTAAGAGAGGATAGGATACCGAGAAGAATGTCAAAATCAACTGAATTAAAAGCATTGCTAAAGTCCAGTAGAACCAAAATAGTAATTGATTTTCGCTCCATGGCCAAGCGAATATCATCGTATTTTTGTATTTTTTATCGTATTTGTATATGTGTATTTTTAATTGTGTCATAATGAACCCGTGAAAATAATATTTGATCAAAAATGGAACATTGTCCTTGTTATTTTTCATAATACGAGAAAGATACTATGTGTATCGTTACAATTACTTTGAATCTGTTCTTTCAGATTTTGGCTTTGACCTGCCGAGTATGTACAATACTTGCCGAAGTAATTTTGAAGTGATCGTCACACACACTGTTACTTGCTAGTACGCCGACCTGAATAACAATATCCTTTGCCCATTGTGGACGACCTTTTTGACAGAATAACGGTGTTAAAACCAAAACGGATTCCAATGGAACTGTTGTTTCGTGACGTCATACTTTGGTACGAAGCGTGTTCTAATGGAGTAGCATAATCGCGGCTCATGTATAAAATTAATTATCTAATGAAATATATTTTGTGTAATAGTGGTCTCAGTGAGCCTGCAATTGTTTATTTATTTTATTCGATACGAAGGTATATTCAAATGCAGATAAATGACATATTATTATAAGATGTTCTCGAGTACGTAAGCTGTGAATTGTCCAAAATGTTAGAAATTCTTGAAAAACGATATCTAACAAGTAGATGAATCAACTGACCATCCTATGTAGGGTTGCCACCTTTTTTTTGTAGATAAAGTACATTGGTAATTGTAGGTAGGAAAAAAATACATAGTATTTAAAATAAAGTGAAATTTATTTATTATTATTTTTATTTTTAAATACATTTTTTTTATTACCATTGAAAAAATTACACAAGACTTTGTGACAATTAATGACAGTGACATTGTTGACCTTTGAGGTTAAGTTGCGGTCAGAATATTTGTTATAAAAAAAGTGCGTTGATATAACGTTGGCAAGTGGCAACAACGATTGAGCAATAGATGTATTTCGCTTAAAGAAACAATACATATTATGACAAAACTTTTCAAAATCCCAAAGAAACCAAATTATGCCAAATAAAGTATTTTCGTGTACTTTATTGTTCACATAAATTATAGAGTACAATTACCTGAAATAATGTACAATACTTTATTATAAATTACGGGTGGCAACTCTAATTCTATGGTATGTAGATAGTTATCTTGGCACATGGACACTAGCAATGTAGGCGGCAGGTAAACTAGTGCCCACCTCGGAGGACTCCTATCTTATGCTGTTTGAACTAGGATATGTTACAACGATTGATAGGATAACCGCGCGAGAGAAAGTGGTACCTACAGAAGAAGGATGCCCTGGACATGTTCTTACGAATCCATCAGATCCAATGACCCTTGCATTAGACACCTTTAGCTTTAACACTAGGAGTAGGGACCCCGGTAGCTGTAGGTACTCGTCGAACTCGGCAAAGAGTTCGACGTGCAACCTAACCTAAACATCAGCTCGCTGAGTTTCTCGCCGGATTTTCTCAGCAGGTCGCGATTCCGATCCGGTAGCCCTTGTTCGTCCACCTGACCTGGTAAAACTGGAAAGGCCTCCGGGCCACCAGTGTTTCTCAAACATAAAAAAAGAAGAAGGTTGGTCACGACCCTTAGCGTTCAGGAATACTACGCAAGGAGGAGTAGGATGTTACAACGCTCAGGGAACAGCACAGAGGGGTATTCATTATAAAGCTGGTAGATACGAGCCGAATGATATGAAGGACAGAATACATTAGATACTCTTCGTAGTGTAAAAAAAAAAGGTTTTTCAAAGAAGTTTTACTTTATGTATATTCAGTTCGTTCGCAGTGGTTATCAGAAGGCCCGCATTCGTTACTTGATGAATATTAATGCGCTGTAGGTAGGGTCCGCAAATATGATCTACGGCGTAATCGACTTTCACCTCACTAACCCTCACTTTAAAGTGCTGTGATAATTGACTAAATATGTATGAGCGGTCGTTACGTGAACTACGTATAATGAGATGTTTAATTAGAATAGTTTTATTTCGGGTTGTTTAATCACTTTCGACTTGAATTAATTTTGGCTTTATCACGACACATTGAACAATTAATTTTTATTTGGAAAACAAACGGTCACATAAATACGTATGGTTTTGGTTATACCTAATGAAACTTAGGTATAGATTCTGCAAAACACTGCTCTTGCTAGGGCCAGTGTTAGCATCACTGCGGTTTGAGTACCGTGAGCTCACGTACACGTTAGGGCGAAGCTGAAATAGCCTCTCAACGCTATCAGCATAGGTAGGGAAAAAAAAGGTATGTCAAAAAATAAACAACTTTCCAATTTTAACAAAATCATGAATAAAACACCATGGGTAATATACGGTGTGAACATACGGTGTTGCCAGATTTTTTATAGCGTCGATAGGTGAACGAGCGGACTGTCCACCTGGCGTAAAGCGGTTACTGGAGTTCATAGACCTCGTTTGAATGCTGCTTGAATTTTGTGCGGGTTTGAATTTCATTCCACGATGTTACTCTTTCAACGTGTAAGTCATTCCTGAATATGTGTTAGGTATGTATTTCATTAGGAAATTGGTACGTGCAATCCCGCAGGACATGAAAATTGACTTAGTGGCATCGCTCGATATGAGTACACCGGACGACATATATGTACATACTTTAGGCCACAACCCCTTGAAAATGCCGTTACACTTTATCTGAAATTTGACCAATCGAACGTGGCACCTAGTTAATGTTATCTATATATTAATACGTGAAGCAAAAACTTTTTACCTACCCCTTTTTACGAAAATTGCGCGGACGGAGGAGTATGAAATTCCTCACACTTATAGAGAATATAGAGAAGGAGTGCACAAAGCTAATATTTTTTTTAAATAATGCATAATGTATAAATAATGTATTTGACACAACACATACATAAAAATATACTCTTTGTTTACTGTCAATTGGGAAACTTTACAATAAAAGTATGTGGTCGAATTGAAAATAGATTAATATTGTTTGTCTTTAATATTATTGATCTATAGTTCAGTTTTGGCGAATACTGTGATTATATTATAGAAATATAATAGTGTTTAGCAATAGAACCATAATAATGTTTAAACTTATAATTTCAATTAATTATAGTCGAATCTCGACTACTGCGGGGCAATTAGTAGGTACATACAGATCATCATTCTATTAATTTTGACAAAATGTATCTTTGACACGACTTGAAATGACTTTTTTCTATTCTTTACGTGTCTAGAAAACTCTTAGTGTTAGTTTAGCTTGCTAAAGCGTTTTGTTAGTATTTAAGAAATTTTATTTAAATTCAAATTACTATGAATGAATCAGAATAAAATACGCTTTATTTGTGATAACGATGCGATTTAATTAATTTTGAATCTTAATATCTTCTACATCGTACATGAAGATAGTAGTAGATATATCAAGAGATATATAAGTATAAAGTTTATAAGAGTGCTGATACATATACATTAGCAACGTGTACACTATATTTCTTGCTAATATTAAATTACTAGGCGTAATTATGATCGGACCGTTGACGATGGTAAGTGCCAAAATTAAATGAATTTATTTGATTAAATTATTTTTTATCATAACATTAGTAAAAGATATTTGAAAATTTTAATCGTCTTTTTTCTTTCTTTCTTTTTTTAGCGCCCATTGTCATTCCATTCTGGGCTGTGTTTAAATTTAAAATCTGCAACTAATGAGGTAAGGTTTACTGGTGGCAGGACCTCTTGTGAGTCCACATGCGTTGGTACCACCAACCCTGCCTATTTCTGCTGTAAAGCAGTATTTTTTTTCGGTTTGAAGGGCGGGGCAGCCGTTGTAACTATACTGAGACCTTAGAACTCATATCTCAAGGTGGGTGGTGGCATTTACGCTGTACCAGTATACCACTTAACACCAGGTGGGCCGTGAGCTCGTCCACCCATATATGCAATTAAAAAAAAAAATTATTACCTACCCGAAGATAAATTGTAAGCTAATAAAAAAAAAACTAGGTAAATTGAAACTGTGTATATTTTGTTCAACACGTTAGCTGCAGCGAAGCGTGCCGCGTTCCACTAATAGAAAATATAATTTTAATTAACTGTAACAATAATCATGATCAAATCGATTGGATTTTTATCAACTATGACGAAAAAAAAAATGTAATCACGTTCTCATTCAACAACTCCCATGTTTGCTGTCCTACTCGCACTTCTATTTGATGCAGATAGAGTAAAAAGGACAACATGCAGAGTCTTAGTCCTCTATTAAAGCACTGAATTCATTTTGTGTACTTCAGTTCGTAATTAATCGGTCAAAGGATCTCTCGTCTTAATCTGTATTACTAATTTTCGTCTGATCCAAGATTGTTTTCGAGAAAGCGAAGATACCCTTTTGGTTCCCCTTTGTTGCTAGTTATTGATGGATTTTGACTTTTAAATATAAATTAAATCCACACACTTAATTCGGAAAAGAAAAAACTACAAATTCTTGAAATTTGTTTTTTTATATTTTTTTTAGCGACTATGTTAAATAATATCAAAAATGGTAATATTAGCTTGAAGCCAAGGAATGTAAATCAAACGTAGCTCAACCGTATCGAGGACAAAATGCTCATGTCATAATATATTCGGAGGTTTTCAAACATGACCGTAACGTTCCATAAATACTACCAATTTTTTTCAGTCTTCTGAAGACACTTGTAATGCAAAGACATAGCAATAAACAGCTTGGTATCTGCCTGTCATCACAAAACAATTTAAAATGTATGCAGGCAGTAAAAAAACCGTTCATCGTGTTTTCGATAGTACCGATTTTTAAATCTTTTAAATTTAAAGTTGTCGAGGTCTAAAGGATGAGACACTCTGTGCATTTGTATCAAAGGATGTGCAAAGGATGGAAAGCAAGTGATGCAACGGTGTTTGAATCCCGCAGGCAGGTACCAAATTTTCTAATCAAGTACGTACTTAACAAATGTTCACGATTGACTTCCACGGTGAAGGAATAAAACCGAGTAATAAAAAACAAATCTTTTGTCTTATGAGTCCACACGGGTAGGTACCATAACCTAGCAAATTTCTGCAGTGAAGCAGTAATAAATACGTTTCGATTTAAAGGGTGAGGCAGCCGTTGTACTGTAGTCTTTTTTTGCGTCCTGTACGCTAAGTTACATAAATGCGAAACACATCGAATGTCATCTGATGTGAATTACTTTCAATCTACGGTCCAAATAACGGTTAATTTCGGTTTTATTCTCTACCCAAATGACGTCACACATAATGAACCGGCGCTTAGCCGAGTTTTGTAAAGTTTGCGCGGTAATTTTGAAAAATGACCGCCGTCCGAGTATGTTTGGCTTGTAAATTCGGAATCTAATTCAGTGCGAGGGTTAATTAGATAAATAAGTTTAGGGTACGGCTGCTTCGAACGTATGATGCTCAATAGTAGTAATCGTTTTAGGTGGTCCTAAAAACGTCTAATAAATTTATAAAATGAATAAAATGTCGGAGGAAAAAAAAGAATTATTTTTTTAATACTTAACCATATATATTATACAGCACACGTATAAAGCCTTATTGGGATAATTACAATTTAATTACATTAAACTATTTTTTTTTTTTAAATACGTGGTAATTTTTTACTGTCCTTATTGGCCACACGAGTCTAGTTCGTATTACATAGTCACTAACACAGTATTTTTATATCTTTTTCAAATTAATCATTACAGGTAATTCTTCATAGCGAAACGCAATCAATACGTTTATTACTTTTGTAGATATTCTGCTAAATATTGCATATTTAAGCTATTGGATAGCTTTTATCGCGGGCTTTGAGCGCGGCGACCGAATCAAGAAATTCCGTAACGAAAATAAAACCCAACACCCCCCACTCCGCCTACCATGTAGCTCGCTGTTAGTGAATAAGCCCGCGGCGTGACGTCGCACTGCATACGCATCATGAAAAGTCTGCCCATCTCTCTCGCGCGGTCTAGTTTATGCATGTGAAGGAGACCATTAATGTTTTGCTTTTGTTAATGTTTATAAATATAGAGTGGTCTTATTTTATTATTGTGTTAATATTAAATTATTATTGTCTAATTATAATTGCAGAAGTTGATAAAAAATGCTATGTAATAGCTTTATCGCGGCAGTCCCCGAGTGCCACACATTTTTTTTTCCTGTCATGTATAATAACTATAATTAAAGTACAGCGATCGTCTTACTCATGATAACGGGCGCTTCAATTCCAAGTCATTCTGACAAAGGATTGGTTAATCTCATATGATTTGATATTTTTGTAAATATTTGACTATTTTAATAATCAACAGGTTTTTAATAGTAGTCAAAAACCTCATGCAAAACTTCGAAATATAAAGTACTTTTTCTCTGGGGTTAGTTGCATATGTATGTAACTTGTTGTAATTTTGAGGTTTCCCAAAAAAGAAGGCGTTTTAACTTCTTTCAGTAATTTGTACTATGTATACTAAAGTTACTATTATTTTTTGGAAGTACGGTATGTGTAGCCGCATTATTAATTTCATTTGGTCTAATTATTCTCACTATATTCAAAGTACTTTTTAATCAAGTGTCATGGCCGTGGAATATAATAAAAGGTAAAAGGCCGTAACAATTATAGACAAAATCAGGACAGTAGCTGTAGTTTTCCTAGTACACTTAATACTCTGTCAGTCTCATTATAAATTACACTATTCTATTTCTAAAACATACTATCAGACTAATTACATAGTAAACGAGGTTTTTATCAAAACCAATATTCAAATTAACATTGATAGTAAACTGACCTTTGACTCGAACATTTGTGTCACGTACTGATGTTACAAATGTAATGAACATTTAATGTGAAAATGAGTTTGTTTGTTACGTTTCAAAATTTTAATTATTCAACCATGTAACTATGAAATTTTGTTTCATAATATGAGTCGCCTATTATCAAAGGTGGCAATCTGTGCTTTTGGACAAAAAAAATTTATTGATATGTCAATACAGATTGATTTGAATATAATCGTCTCCTTGAAAGAATACGGTTCAAAACCTGCATTAAATAAAGGTTAATACTTAACCTGTTATTTATCTAAGATGTCGTTCAGAAGAGTTTTGTGACTGCCAGTGGAATACAAAGTCAATAATTCGTTTTTCTGATTTACCAATAATTGTCCAAAAGTCACATTGCCGGCTTTGATACTAGTCGACTCATATCAACAACTAAAAGTACTAATCCAAATGGTGTTTTTTCTACATTAACGTGAGGGAAACTACGTGTCAGCTATTATTATAAAAATGAAGTTTAATAACACTGCTATATTTAACTCCGCTTAATGTCACCTGTGTTATGTGTATTGGAAATAAGTATACGAGATAAGAACAAGTAATTACACTCTAAGACCAAAACTTAAAATAACAAATACATCCCGAATAAGAAATATATAAAGACAAAATTACACCAAAACGCCATTTAAGTACTTAACAACAACACAAGATTAAACTATAATTGCAAAGAAATAATTAGAAGCCTAATTTACGTAAACTAATATCACGGCTAAGCCTAAGGTAAGAACCCCGAAAATCATTCGGTTTCTTTCTTATCAATTGTTTACAGTGACTTATCAAAGAACTATAAAAGTTCGTGACCCGAAGTTTACTTTCAAATTTCTCGCAGTGCTGGATTAATATTGGATATAGGTACTTCAATTCCGCGTGATCCAATGTGGGGAAGAGATGGTGCAACGCGTGATCCCCGAATCTGGTTAGCGATTTGAAATGATCGTGAGGAGTATCGATTCTCTCAACAACCGTGTCTAATTGGTGTATGCCCCAATCGATTGATTCTGATCTGAAATGTGAAAGATATTATTATGTTACTGCTGTAAATTGAGTGAATACGATGCAATTTGAATCGATTTGAAGTCGTCGTGGCCTAAAGGATAAGACGTCCGGTGCATTCGTATCTAGCGTTGCAACGGTGTTCGAATCCCGCAGGTGGGTACCAAATTTTTCTATTGAAATACGTACTTAATCAATATTCACGATTGATTTCCACGGTGAAGGAATAACATAATTTTTTTTTTTTTTTTTTATTGCCTTTGTAGGCAGTCGAGCATACGGCCCACCTGATGGTGAGTGGTTACCGTCGCCCATGGACTTCAGCAATACCAAGGGCAGAACCAAGCTGCTGCCTACCGCTTAATACTCTCCACAAGCCTCGTTTGAAGAAGGACATGTCATAGCGCTCGGGAAACACCGTGGAGGGGAGCTCATTCCATAGCCGGATGGTACGTGGCAAAAAAGATCTCTGGAAACGCACTGTGGATGACCGCAGTGGCTCCAGGTAGTATGGATGAACTCTACTCCGGTGGCGGGCGGTGCGATGNAAAAAGATCTCTGGAAACGCACTGTGGATGACCGCAGTGGCTCCAGGTAGTATGGATGAACTCTACTCCGGTGGCGGGCGGTGCGATGGTAAAAACGAGACGTTGGTATCATCTCGAACAATTCCTCAGAGCACTCCCCATGGAACATGCGGTACAAAATACAGAGGGAACCGAAGTCCCTCCGCAGACCCAGAGGCTCCATGTAATAAAAATCAAACCCGCAAAAGTATAATTTGCGTAATTACTGGTGGTAGGACCTCTCGTGAGTCCGCACGGGTAGGTACCATCGCCCTGCCATGTTTCTGCCGTGAACCAGTAATGCGTTTCGGTTTGAAGGGTGGCGCAGCTGTTGTAACTATACTGAGACCTTAGAACTTATGTCCAAAGGTGGGTGGCGCATTTACGTCTTAGATGTCTATGGGCTCCAGTAACCACTTAACAACAGGTGGGCTGTGAGCTCGTCCACCCATATAAGCAATAAAAAAAAATTAGTTAGGCTTGCTAAATATCTCCCCTTCTTCCTCTCAGGAGGCGCCGGAGTCCGACATAACCCGGTCCATTATCCCCCTCGACCGGGTATACGTAAATGGATTCCCCAGCGTTAAAAAAAAAAAAAAGGCTTGCTAAATATGTTTTCATTTTTGTGCTAAGCTTTTCAAAACTAATTAATAAGTCAAAATCACAAATAAAGAATAAAGCCAGAAACAAAAAAAAATACTTCACATACTTCTCTTTATAAAGTATTAGTAGAGGTTACTGACCTTGGTGTATCTCCCTCAAAGAAGTTCAGATGCGAATGATGTCCAGCAGTTAGTCCAAACATAACGAATTGTAAGCTTGTTAATAACGTCATTACAAACCAAAGCGCTAAGGTCCAAGCCAAAGAGAGCCCACCAAGAAAATACATCCATACAGGACCAAATAACACTAAAAGATTCGACCATTCCAATGTCGATTCCTTTGGATTCTGCAAGGCTGACAAATACCTGTAACATAAAAATGTTGTTATAGATTATTTTTTATATATCTCAGATTAAATTATGTTATTCTTCTTTTTTTTTATCTATAAATATGCGAATTGATTTCTTAACACTTCTATGCCAGAGCATCAAGTGTTTAAATAAAATATCTTTTTTCAGATATTGAGCAGAACTTGTTAGAGCTACCGCCAGTACCTAATGTCTGTTTTCATTCGATAATAGTGTATCCTCATTTTAATTAATTGATTTTGTCATATTTTCTTAAGTTACATGTTGTTTGCACAGTTTTCATATCTAAGAATAATTCAGGTAAGCCATGCGGAATAAACTTTAGGAAGAGTCAAAAGCAACATATTGCGGGTACTTTATGCATAGAATGTAAAAAAATAATAGGACTTGATAAAGATGTGACATTAGAAAGTGCATTTTATCCCAATATTTACAAGTAAGGAAAAAAAAACTCACATGCTTACTGCCATTCCTATGATAGAAAATGAATGTATAATGGGCCAGTAAAACGCTGCCATTTGGGCCCAAATAGATTTGTCTCGGCGAGGAAGATATTGAAGGAAGGGCTCCGCCATACTAATCTCTACGTCGTAAACAGTATTTGTGTAAATGTGATGTGACATTGAATGAGAGATACGCCAATCCCTGAAAAATAATTTATTGATATAGTTGGTCGAAAATATACATTTGGCATGATTAAATAGAATATTAAAAAAGTCTCTGAGAGCTCTGATATATTTTAATAGTTTGTGAATGAGAAATTAAAAGAACACGCTATATACCTAGTCAGGTCATAAATTCTGTCACATGTTTAATGTAAAATAATTGAAACAAGTTTATTCATTATGTAACCATTCATATACCAAAATGCACTTAAAAAAACATAGATTCTTATGACACTAAAGTTTATTTAAAATGACCTCCGTGATTTTGAATACAGGCCTTCAATTTGCGCGGCCAGTCGTCTATCGCAGCACGAACGAGGTCCATGTCAATATCGGCGGCTGCCTTAATCAAGGATGTCTTGAGTGACTCCAAATTGGGATGAGGCTTTGAGCACGCCTTTTCCTCCAAGTGTTGCCATATCTTGTAATCTAACGGATTCAAATCTGGACTGGAGGAGGGCCAGTCTTCGTGCCGGATGAAGTCGATTTCACGCGCCGCCAGCCAGTCTTGTGTGCTCTTCGCTCTATGAGCTGGCGCCGAATCTTGTTGGAATACCCAGTGCCTGTTATTGAACATGGTATGAGAAACAGGTTCCACAAGGTTCGTCAGGACTGTATTTTGATACACAACTGCATTCGTTTTTACACCTTTCTCACAAAAATGTACCTCTGTTAAGCCCCAATAAGAAACTCCCAACCATACCATGAGCGAGGATGGAAAATGACCTCGTTGGACACGCGGAATACGGTTGCTCGCTTCTTCACTACTGTGTGCGTACACCTTATCATTTTGTTTGTTGTAGCTCTCTTCTACGGTAAAAAATTTTTCATCCGAAAAAAGAATTTCCCGATATTTTTTTCCCGCGTACCGCTTCAACAAAGCGCGGCATCTCTTCAGTCTCAGGTCCATTAGACGAGCATTCAAACGATGTCCTGTTTTTCTTCGATATGCCCGAAGCCCTAAGTCTTCATTTAACACCCTTTTCACCGTGGTTCTGCTTAACCCCATCTGAAGGGCCAACAGTTTCTGCTTACGTTTGGGATTTCTTTGAATTCGCGCCTTCACAGCTTTTATCACTGCTGGAGTCCTAACAGACCGAAGGCGACCACTTCTTGACCTGTCATCTATACTAGAGTCTTCATCGTTTGATGGTACGATAAACGAATCTTTTAGTTATATTCAAAATTTTCAGTATGTTAAAATTTTGAATTGGCGCGTAACCGCAACGATGCAACGCATTAATTGCAACACGGTCTTCTTTAAGCGTCCGCTCCATATTTAAAAATGAGTAAAATTCTAAAAGTATACATTTTTATTTTCATGAACAATTCGAAATTCGAATTCAAGAAACTTTTTTGTGGCCAGCATTCTAAAAGAAAAGTTTTTACTGTCAATACTTATGACCTGACTAGTTATAATAAAAAAATGGTGGGTATTTATTAAGATGTTCGAACTGTAAGTACATAAACCCATTATAAACACAACGGTAAAAAAATAACGTAAAAGGAAGTACAGAAAGAATAATAACAAAATATAATCTTTTGCAATTTAAATACATAGCTAATGAATATCTAAATAATACTTAAAATAAATTCAATATTGACAGAAAATTATAATTACCATTTAAATAGTACTTACGCATAGGAAAGTCCTGAAATATTAAATAAATACATCCGCCAATTGTCTGCACGATGGAAATAATTATGAGCGCAAATCGTCAAACTAGTTAGTATGTAGGCATCTAGGATTGTCAGAGCTGCTCCAATTATAGCATTTTGTGTCCAAGCCCAGCTGCACAATGGAGTTACAATCAAAAACGCAATCAGCAAAGAGTCACTTACATAGTCACTCTTTTTTCTGAGGTCAGGCGGAATTTCTTGTAGTTTTTCGATAATTTTAACTTTTAATGTCTTATAAAATCCGTCTTCATGGAATGTGAAGGGTTGGTTTCTGTGTGCTGTCGTTTTTCTAACAAAGTATTTCGGTAATAGTGATTCGGCGATTCCTTTAAGGTGATGCGTTTCGAACTGCTCCGTGATATCTGTACCCTGGTAACAAGAACCTATATTTAAATAGGTACAGTAATATAACACAATAGTTAGCTTCAGAAGCTGATCAGTAATTATTGTCGTTCATAGAGATTACTCGAGGAAAGCTTCACCTAAACCTCGGTATAACTTTTTTCTCCTATCTATTCGTTGGTAGCCCAAGAGGCTATTTCAGCTACGCATGAACGGGTAGGTGAGCTCACGGGCTCAACCTGAGAGAATTAGTTTACACTAGCCCTAACAAGAGCAGTGCTTCGCAGAATCTACCACAGGATTGGAATCGCGACCCATTGAGATGATCCGCCGAGAAACTCAGTAGGCTGTGTCTATGGGTTAGTTCACTCGTCGAACGTGGTAATTCCGAAAGTGGTAGGAGGCCTAATATAGTCGTGTCTACCCTAGTAGACACAGAATATGCCCAAAGAAAAGTGAAAGAGGTTGGTGTAGTATAGAAAATAATTGGGACAGTAGGTAATTGAAAAATGGATATTGCTACTAGGTTAAATTAATACGGTAGTAGTACTTAGAGATGGCCGAAATTCTATGCTCCGATCCCCCGATGAGTCGAACAAATCATTATCTATAATATATTAGATTCTTCAAACCAAGATGTAATATGAAAAACAAAATAAAGGGTATGATAGCCGTTATTACAGTCGGAAAATAAATTGGTTTAATTTGAAATGTCAACATAGTGAAAAAGTGTATTAGTTTTTAAACATGCCTAAGTTACCTTAGTAAATTGAATCCATTGAGCTCCTCCGGGATGGCTGGGTATAAATTCCGTGAGATCGTACAATCCGTCATGGATTCTCCACAAGCCCTCGGCTCCATCCAGAATTTGTTTTCCTTTTATCCATCTGATAGTAGATTTCAGTTCGTCGTCACGAAACGGTGGATATTTCAATTGAGGAAAACTTATCTGACGCCTGTCCGTATTTAGTGCCATAATCAAAGCTGTAATCATCAAACAATTTGTTAATTAACGACTGTCCAAATAATATCTAATGTTTTTTTTAGTTTTATATATTTTATTTAAATTTATTATTTCTCTGGCGCGCTCTGATGAATAAAGCATAATGGTGCCGTTGTATTAGTTCGTTTATTGGCAAATTAAAAATTTCATTGGTTATGGTAATTATTTTGGGTGGTGATGCGCTTCAAAAGACGTCGCCATTCCTCGCATACTCGTGGCCTTGGATATTAGATCCAAAAGTTGGATAGCACCTTTTAAATGGTAAGTTCCTTTGTAGTCGTCGTGGCCTAACGGATAAGACGTCCGGTGCATTCGTGTTGAGCGATGCACCGGTGTTCGAATCCCGCAGGCGGGTACCAATTTTTCAAATGAAATACGTACTCAACAAATGTTCACGATTGACTTCCACGGTGAAGGAATAACATCGTGTAATAAAAATGAAACCCGCAAAATTATAATTTGCGTAATTACTGGTGGNGTGTTGAGCGATGCACCGGTGTTCGAATCCCGCAGGCGGGTACCAATTTTTCAAATGAAATACGTACTCAACAAATGTTCACGATTGACTTCCACGGTGAAGGAATAACATCGTGTAATAAAAATGAAACCCGCAAAATTATAATTTGCGTAATTACTGGTGGTAGGACCTCTTGTGAGTCCGCGCGGGTGGGTACCACCCTCCCTGCCTATTTCTGCCGTGAAGCAGTAATGCGTTTCGGTTTGAAGGGTTGGGCAGCCGACGTTACTATACTTGAGACCTTAGAACTTGTATCTCAAGGTGGGTGGCGCATTTACGTTGTGGATGTCTATGGGATCCAGTAACCACTTAACATCAGGTGGGCTGTGAGCTCGTCCACCCATGTAAGCAATAAAAAAAAAAAAAAAAGAAAGACGCTCTATGCTTTTGTCTCGAGCCCTGCAAGCATGCTGGGGTAAGAATCTCGTAAGATTATTCTACTACTTACTATTTCAGCCATAGCCAATACCAAATTTTCTATGCAAGTAAGTAAGCTACTGTGTTCTTTCAGAATAATGAAAGGCACGTGGCTCTTGTGGAATCGTTGGTATAAATCTATACTAATATATAAATCTACAGTGGTTTTTACGGATGTTCCGTTATAACTACTGAATCATGCATTCGATTGACTTGAAACTTGGTATCCATGTAGAAAATACATGTACTTAATGGATAAGCTAATATTTATATGAGCGTTGAACTCCCTACACCAGTTGCGGGGCGTTAATGATGAGAATCTTTGTGGGGTGAGAAATAATAATTTTAATTTTAAATGCCCAGCGAAGCGGACGGGTACAGCTAGTCATTGATAATATTTCAACATTCAATAACTATTCATATGACACATAAAACCCCTGACAACATCTAATTTATTAATCATAAAATAGGCATTAGGAATATAAACATCAAAAATAACAATAGTTTTTTTTTGGATATTCTATTTTAATTAAAAATTGTGGGTATCCATCAATTTTAGCTTCTATACATAGAAACACTATACTTTTATTTAGTTAGTGTCATACAAACTACAAAACAGGATAGGTACACGTTTTTCGGTTCATGTTGATCACTAACGAGTGAATGAAAATGAGGTTGGTAAGAAAGTGCTAACTGTGGAAGGATATAGACGAAGAGGTAGACCCTTAGAAGAAATGGATGGATTGCGTGAAATTCCATATGTGTAAGAGGGAAGTGAGTTGAAGAAATGGTATATGATAGAGTATGGAAGGAGAAAACATGTTGCGCCGACCCCAGATGACTTGGGAGAGGGCAGGAGAATGATGATGATGTTGATCACTAAGGGAAATACGTCCAATGCCTTCACCAATTAATAAGTTCCTCCACAACGTAGCTTCCGGTCTGTTGTCACCGATATGGTGCGTCAGTATCCATTAGTTCCACAAGCAATTTACACATATTTTTTGAACGATCACGTTTTGGTTTTAATATCACTGTTTTACCTATTCAGCGTCTTTTAGTTTGTTTCATGATGCGGAAATCTCAATGTTTTTGTGTTTATAATGAATTCCGACAATCCGGTATACCAGGTGCTACTAATGCTGGGAATTATCAACAAAACAACCGTAATTTAGCTAATTATTTAATTGCGTAGTAAAATAATAAGAAGCAACCGAAACATTTACGTAGATTTGTACTGGTGGTAGGACTTCTTGTGAGTCCGCACGGGTAGGTACCACCGCTCTGCCTATTTCTGCCGTAAAGCAGTAATGCGTTTCGGTTTGAAGGGTGGGGTAGCCGTTGTAACTATACTGAGACCTTAGAACTTATATCTCAAGGTGGGTGGCGCATTTACGTTGTAGATGTCTATGGGCTCCAGTAACCACTTAACACCAGGTGGACTGTGAGCTCGTCCATCCATCTAAGCAATAAAAATAAAAATAAAAAGAACATATTGAGTTTAAAGTAATTCTGATTAAAAATAATTCTGACGTACCTAAAATGAGCATTAATTGTTAATTAAACCAGTGAGAATTAGTTTATCTGATCTTAATAATTTGACTAAATATAAGGATTGTTTTAAACATTCTAATAAATTATTCAAATAACCTTGTTATTTATCACGTATTAAAAAAATAAGAATACTTGGCAGTTTCTGTGCTTAAATTTGAAAAATAACTATTAACGCGAAATGTAGGAAAAAAGGCAATTGTATCACGTCATATTTGGCGAGCACGTATAATTTTTAAATGCAGGTCTTGTTATATTAAACCGGTTTTCGACAAGTGTTAATTATTTAGGGTGTACGTATGTGGGACAAGAGAGAAATACGAAAAATGGACTAAAATAATTACAGACTGGTACTCAAGGGATGGCTGTAGAAAAAAAAGGAAGACCAAAAAGGAAGCCAAAACCTTGGGAAGATGAAATAAAGAGTGTAGCCAGCCCGCATTGGAGTCGAATGGCCAAAAATAGAGAATATTGGCAATCTTTAGAGGAAGCCTTTGTCGAGAGACAAGCTGTTTTGAAAACCACATTGAACGCCGAGCGGAATACATGATTATAAGTTGCATTTCAATTTAATTTATTATTAAGTAATTTATTAAGATAGTAGGCTTAGTAGGTATAAAGGCTTATTATTATTATCATTATGTGGGACAGTACCGGCCAACCCCAAAACAATTCAGATATCGGCAAACATAGCTACTTTCCGAGATTGTCGAGCGCAAGCCACAGCACAGTAGAATAAAAAGAAGACAAAGACGCCACGCGCTTCGTTATTGCTGACGGTTTTATTCTACTGTCAACCGCCCCTGAAAAGGGCCTTACAAACAACGAGGCTATTTGTGGCTTGGAGGCATGAGCCGCAGACTTCAGAGGATGGAATCCGATTATGGCAGCTGGAAAGTGTTTCGTGAACTAATAGTAGATAGATAAATAGGAAATATGAATAAAATAAATATGATGGGAACATTGAGTAATATGACAAAAATAGTAGTAACATACGCATTAGAAAAGAAACGAATTGATTTTATTTTGAGATTTGATTTGAAACTTTGTTAATTTTTATTTTAAGTTATTAAGTTAGTTTTTTGATGGTTGAAAATAATCTTAAATCAGAAGTAATCAAAATTCTTCGTTCTCTAAAATATAAACCAAGAACCTGTCACGTCACTGACAGTGAAAATTTCAGTTCTTCTGCAGGTTAATCTAATGCCTGACATCTCAAGCTGCCATCTATAACATAAATACTACTTATTTTTCCATAAAACGTAGGCACAATCGTTTACGCTCCGCATTATATATTTTTCTCTGCCTACCTATTCGCCGGTAGCTTGGATCCCAACTAGGTATGCCCGACACGGGCTGTGTCTATTGATTAGTTCGCTGGTCGAACTCTTCGTCGTGATCGACAAGTTCGACGAGGACGGAATTATACAAAGTGGCTACAGGAACAAACTTGCAACGGAAGTGACCACCTATTTTGACACACAAGATTAGTCACCATTAGATTAGTCTAATGGGAATCCTACAAGTCAAACCAAAATACCTAGTTGTTTGCAATATAAACAGACAAGGTAGAGTATAGAAATCAGACTGGCCTGCATTACATTTTTGCAATGCATAACCGGCTCTTTTAAAACCTTCACATAAACGTTCATTATCGCGTAAAGACTTCCGTTCGGTTGCAAATTAACATTGAATAATATGATGTTCTTGTTAACTTCAAGTTCGTTCAGTCAGGAAGCATGAAATGCAAAACATTTTGGGCCAACTTTTAATAGGCTACATGTAGGTTTATGCTTCCATGTTCTAGTTAGTATTTCCAGGAATTGTTGCGGAAACCAAACCAGTAAACACAGGCGTAAAGTCAACGAAAAGCATTACTCATGTGAAGGGAACGAGAAGTCCCGCCTGTCAATTGAGATTTAACACGCCTTTATTACTTTCTCATATCTACATATGTATATATCGATGCAACTTCTTTCAATATCATTTTCAAGAACTTCACACAACTTCCTATTAACATGAACATTTTGACATGACGCGTACGAAATTTCGTTTATCAGGATGATCATAAAATTACTATTTTGACTATTGGTTCAACTTGCTAGTAAATCGTGTTTATTGGAACGAAGTTCCTTATCGCGCGTTGTGAAAGGGGGCTAGACGGAAAAAATTCTTACGAAAAGTTGTCACGACACTTTTTAGATCCATCATTCTGACCAATCAACGTGTAGGCGCTTATCGCGTGACATTGCTCGTATCCGATTGGTCCGCGTAATGAGTACAGTTTCTCGAGATAGCGTTTCAACAATAGTAATTTAGTTCATAGTATTGTTTTTTTCTTCTTCATAATGCCGTAATTTATTATTATAACTTAAAAAAAAAATTACAATTCCTTCACTAATTAATCGAAAGGAACTTCGTTCCATCCGGGTGTCCCTTGACACCTCTGAAGTTTTTTTTGGAACGAAGTTCCTTATCGCGCGTTGTGAAAGGGGGCTAGACGGAAAAAATTCTTACGAAAAGTTGTCACGACACTTTTTAGATCCATCATTCTGACCAATCAACGTGTAGGCGCTTATCGCGTGACATTGCTCGTATCCGATTGGTCCGCGTAATGAGTACAGTTTCTCGAGATAGCGTTTCAACAATAGTAATTTAGTTCATACAATTCCTTACAATTACAATTCCTTCACTAATTAATCGAAAGGAACTTCGTTCCATCCGGGTGTGCCTTGACACCTCTGAAGTTTTTTATTTAAATAGCTTAAGTAAAGCGCCGAATAGACTCATAGTCTGAAGTCGTAATGTATTATACTCAAAATTAAACTGACCGATTTATGACTTCGTTAACTGATTAATTATAAATTATTTATTAGGATATTAAAATATTTACTTGTGATCGAAGTGCATTGAATTGTTGTACGTGAATAAAGACCACGATTCTGCCCGATAACGCCCAGTTCGCCGTGACTTGCCTGGATGTTCTAGTTACTATGACCGAGACATATCAAAGGGAGTACAGTCACGGCTTGTATAAAATATAACCAAACGCATAACCAAGCGTCCATATAACCAAAAGCAGTGGAACACTGCCGTCCAGTAAGCCGTCGACTGGCATTTGGCTACTGGAAGTACTGGAAGAATTGCCATAGTCTCTGCCCCTGCAGTTGTATGTGACGTACCAGCTCTCACGCAATCTGCCGGGGCAATCGGCAAGCCTCCGGGAGCAGGGGTGACTAAAAGAGTTACTGCCGCCATAGGGCTTCACTCCTAAGTGTAAGCTCAAGAGTATGTCTCCGCAGATCTCCCATGATCACTTGCTGTAGGATTCATTTACGCTTCGAAGCTACGGCAGCTTCCCACTAGCCTACTACCCGTCATCTTGTTTTCCGAAATTTTGACGGACCTGTCAATACCTCGGCATCGAGCTACATTTCCTGGAGCCGGTTTGCCATTCTGTCTGTGGTACCGTTCGAATTCGCACTGAGACATTTCAGCTGCCAATTGTACTTTTTGTATTTAATGTATTTTATGTTTATTTATTTTTTGGTGTACAATAAAGAATACTCTCTCTCTCTCTCTCTTTCCCTCTCTCTGCCGGGCTGTGTTGATCTTGAGCGTCCCCCCCGCGCTTACTTAACAACAAGTGCTTAAAGTAATTACAATCGCATCGAGAATATCGCAGTATGTAATCAACAAAACACAGCAGTGCAAAAACGAGATAAAAAATGACAAGGAAAAACCGCTATGTATTTATTTTTAACGTAAACCGGCTGCTGCTATTTTATAATTATAAGCAAGAGTAGGCGATGGTTCTTCAACCGGATTGATTGAATTCGAATTAATCGCTTAAGGTTTTTAATGCAGATTATGGAAAATAGATCTAGTAAATTTGTTGTTTGAAGTCTAGGCCTAAATTAAAATACGATGCATCATTATATTTTTCAATATTATGTCAGTTCAGAATAGATTTTTGAAAGAGCTGAAATCTTTACTATGTTCAAATGCAAGTCATTACAAATCTCCAGGCTTCCTTGATGACCAGTGATGGCTTGAAAGGCCAATATTGTCATATAAACAAGTGTTGAGACTCTATGAAGTGTCATCTTTTAAGCGCTGTTTCTTTGTGTGTCTATTTAAGATAGTTTGTTTACTGCGTGTGTGTTTGTGAGCGCATGTCGTTAGTTTTGGGATATTGGGTTTGTAAATTAGATTAATTAGTTTGTAGTGCTTAGTTAGAAAGTTTTAAGTCGTAATCTAAATTTATGATTTATGAGCTAATTTGTTACTGCGTATTTATATTGGGTCTTCGTTAAGTACACTAAGGAAGCGAAGCACTGTTGAGCTAAAGACGTGGAAATAAGAATCGGAGGGCAAACGCCATTATTGGGCCTTTCTTTTACGCGTACTGCCGGATTGTATGGAGTTTTTGAGTGTGGTTACTTATGATAAAGTTAAAATTAAATAATTTACGAACCGAGAGGACTCTGCAAGTTTTGTAAGGATCCTTTATGGGAAACCGACAGAGGAGCTGCCATCTAACGTTTAGTAGATTTCTCTAAACAAATTTAAGTTTTAAAATGAGAAAGTATGTTTGTGAAGATTCAGCCTATACCCCTATACTAGGTGTAGTTACTACCACTGTACTAGGTGACAGATTGACAGAGCGGTCATGTCAATAAAATGTCGGCGGCACCAAATAATAAATCATGTTGGCGGATTTATTGCTGAAGATTATATTTGATTTGGAATTTAATTGTCGATGTGGCCTAAAGAATAAGAGGTCCAATACTTTTGTATCGGGTGACGCCTGTGTTCGAATCCCGTAAGTGGGTGGGTATCTTTGTTCTATTGAAACACGTACGAAATAAATTTTCACGGATAATTTCTCCGATGACGGTATAATAAAACCCGCAGAGTCTGCCTTTTTGTGCCATGAAGCAGTAATGTGTTTCGACACGATGGAGCAGCCTGTGTGCTTACTATAAAACTGAGACTTGAAAATCAGGTTTCATCGTGGGCGGTGGCATTTACGTTGTTGGTGTCTATGGGCTCCAGTAACCACTTCCGTCTAGGTGCGCCATGTGCTTGTCTATCCATTAAAACAAATATCTAAACAAAACGCTGTTTTAGAACGAAATGTTTATTATTAAGTTTCATTGGGAAAAGGACTAGAAATAATAGTTTTGAGAAATTAAGCATAAAATCCGGATTTTAATGGCATCGAATATCGATTTAACGGCCGTCTGGTGTAGTGGTAAGTGACATGGTCACTACACGATGGGGTCGCGGGTTCGAATCCCGCCAAGGGAGGATATTTGTATGATAAATATAAAAATGTCTTTTCCAGGGTTATGGATGTATATTAAATATATGAATGTGTATAATAAAAATATTACATTTATTTCCGTTATCTGGTACCTGTAACACAAGTTCTTTACGAACTTACTACGGGACCAGTTAACGTGGCGTGATTGTTAGTAAATATTTATATTTATTTCATAAAAATCAATAGAGCTGCACCATCGCTTTGCCACCGATTATCCATTCTTCTAGTTTCAATGTGTACAGACAATAAGGATTTAAGTTTAATGCAAATATAATAAATAGCACGATACGCTTAAAACTACGGCTTAAAAAAACAAAGGTCACATTAACATGAAACATAAAATAGATATTAATAGTAACCATAGTAAAAAAAAGTAAAAACTTAAAACGTACCTTATACCAATTTTATTTGAATAAAATTTTAATTGACGTCATCTGTTTTAAATGCCAACAGCAAATTACACGGGTTTGTAACAATACGTTCGAGTCCTACGGTTCACTGGAGTCGACTGCGCTGTTTAATAATCATTATTTAGTTACATTCTGCGGTCAATTGCGCGGGAGTTTAAAAACGTTAAAAAACAACAAAATCAGATATGTGGTTGTAATTGTTTGAGAGTTGTTGAATACGTAAAGAAATTAATTTAGGAAAGCCTTTTTTTTCCTACCTATGCTGATAGCCTTGATAGGTTATTTCAGCTTCACCCTAACATTTGCAGGTGAGCTCATGGGGCTCAAACCAGAGAGTTGCTAACACTGACCCTAACAAGAGCAGTGCTTCGCAGAATCTACCACCGGATCGGAAACGCGACCCACTGAGAAGATCCGGCGAGAAACTCAGTGGAATGTGTCTATGGGTTAATTCGCTCGTCGAGCCCTTCGTCGCAAGCGACGGGTTCGACGAGTACGGTGACCGTGAAAAGTCTTACATTTACGTATTTCAAGTTTTATGGAGTTTTTTTTTCTAATTGGATGTTAATTGTTGAGTCGTCTTCGACTTTACGTTTCGTTCTTACGGATAATTAAAGTAATCACTTGTTTTGGCGAAAACTGCATAGATATATTAATAACTAGCGACACGCCCTCGCTTCGCTTCGGAAGCATTAAATTTTATTATCGATAGCTGAGTCCCGCGGGACCTTATACGACACGAGTCTTACTACAACGTAGGACCTCATACAACGCGAGACCTACTACAACATGCGACATCGTACTACGCGAGACCCTATAAAACGCGAGCCTCATATTACGCGATGCCTCATACAACGCAAGACCTACTAAAACGCGGGACCTCATACAACGCGAGACCTAATACACCGCGAGACCTATTACAACGCAACATATTATTATATTTATATCGCTTCGCTTCGGAAACATTAAATTTTATTATTGCTAGCTGAGTCTCGCGATGCTACCCGCGGTTATTGTCGTACCACGGGTGATGCCGTGGGGTAAAGCTAGTCTAAAAAAAGTAGCCTAAGTTACTCGTTATATCATCAGCTACCTATTAGTGAAAGTCTCATCAAAATCGGTCCAGCCGTTCCAGAGATTAGCTGGAACAAGCAGACAGACATACAGAAAGACAGACAGACAAAAATTGTACAAAATGATATTTTGGTGTGTACCGTATATATATTCATATGCATGTAGTAAAAAGCGGTCATTTCAATATTACAAACAGATACTCTAATTTTATTTATATGTATAGATGTATACTTAGTCTGGCCATAAATACTGTTACAATTAAAAATAAACAAAATATTACATTTGAATTTGGAATCTGTCATTTTTATATGATTGCTCATTGAGTTTTCTCATTTTGGCGCCAATACATTGTACAATCTTTTGCGATATTAAAATGGAGTGGGGTGATAAAGAGAACCGAAACGCTATGATTGCATTACACAAAGTAGGTATGGAGCCAAATGCAATTTTTAAAACTCTCCATACGCTTGGTATTAGTAAAATGTTTGTGTACCGGGCCATTAATAGGTGCAATGAGACCTCCTCTGTTTGTGACAGAAAAAGATCTGGCCGTCCACGTAGTGTTCGTACGAAAAAGGTGGTCAAAGCAGTAAGGGAAAGAATTCGAAGAAATTCTGTCCGAAAGCAAAAGCTTCTATCTCGGGAGATGAAGATAGCACCTAGAACCATGTCGCGTATTTTAAAAGATGACTTAGGACTTGCAGCCTATAAGAGACGTACTGGTCATTTATTAACTGATAATTTAAAAGAGAATAGGGTGGTAAAATCGAAACAACTACTGAAGCGGTACGCAAAAAAGTCATAGAAAAAATTTGTTTACGGATGAGAAAATTTTTACAATTGAGCAACATTTTAACAAACAAAATGACCGTATTTATGTTCAAAGCTCTAAGGAAGCTTCCCAATTAGTCGACAGAGTGCAACGTGGGCACTATTCGACTTCAGTGATGGTTTGGTGGGGTATTAGCTATGAAGGAGTGACTGGGCCATACTTTTGTGAAAAAGGTATCAAAACATCGGCACAAGTGTATCAAGATACCATTATTGAGAAGGTAGTGAAGCCCCTTAACAACACCATGTTCAATAATCAAGAATGGTCCTTCCAGCAAGACTCGGCGCCAGGTCAGAAAGCTCGGTCTACGCAGTCTTGGTTGGAAACGAACGTTTCGGACTTCATCAGAGCTGAAGACTGGCCGTCGTCTAGTCCCGATTTTAATCCGCTGGATTATGATTTATAGTCAGTTTTAGAGAGTACGGCTTGCTCTAAATGCCATGATAATTTGGAGTCCCTAAAACAATCTGTACGATTGGCAGTGAAAAATTTTCCCATGGAAAGAGTGCGTGCTTCTATTGATAACTGGCCTCAACGTTTAAAGGACTGTATTGCAGCCAATGGAGACCACTTCTTGTCGAACCGTTCGTTTCGATATCGAGTAGAGGGAACTCGTTCTCGTCCCCATCAACTGACTGCCGGAGTCCCCGCAAGGCTCCGCGCTCTCCCCGTTATTATTTAGTTTGTATATCAATGATATACCCCGGTCTCCGGAGACCCATCTAGCGCTCTTCGCCGATGACACGGCTATCTACTACTCGTGTAGGAAGATGTCGCTGCTTCATCGGCGACTCCAGATCGCAGTAGCCACCACGGGACAGTGGTTCCGGAAGTGGCGAATTGACATCAACCCCACGAAAAGCACAGCGGTGCTCTTCAAAAGGGGTCGCCCTCCGAACATCACTTCGAGCATCCCACTCCGTAGTAGGCGCGCAAACACCTCCGCCGTTAGCCCCATCACTCTCTTTGGCCAGCCCATACCGTGGGCCTCGAAGGTCAAATATCTAGGCGTCACCCTCGACAGAGGGATGACATTCCGTCCCCATATAAAAACGGTACGTGACCGCGCCGCGTTTATTCTAGGACGACTCTATCCAATGCTTTGTAGTCGAAGCAAACTGTCCTTCCGCAATAAGGTAACTCTCTACAAAACTTGTATACGCCCCGTCATGACGTATGCAAGCGTAGTGTTCGCTCACGTAGCCCGCACTCACTTGAAATCCCTTCAGGTCATTCAATCCCGATTCTGCAGGATAGCCGTCGGAGCGCCTTGGTTCCTTAGGAACGTGGATCTCCACGATGACCTGGAGCTCGATTTAGTTAGTATCTGCAGTCGGCATCGCTGCGCCATTTTGAGAAGGCGGCACGACATGAGAACCCTCTCAACGTAGCCGCTGGAAGTAGATAAAAGTTCATTGATTCGAGAGCCGAACATGGTATGTTAATATATAAAATATAAACATAGATTATGCATTCTATTCTCGATTATTTAAAACTACTGTAAACTATCCAGGCTCCGCGTATATGATTATCGCTAATTGTGTAAAAAACAATTTACTTGAAACTACTCGCGCGCTACTTTTTTAAATTGATCGCACTATAATCATAGCTTTAATGCTATTCTGATGGCATTACATTGTGAGTAGTCATCAAATTCCGTCCAGTATTTTTTTGCGTAGACAGTGTAACAAATATTGATTGACCCCCACATTTATAATATTGTCATATGATAGTTAATTTATTTATTTATTCACTTGTGGATCGTGGATTGCAAGGGCGAATGTCTATGGTTGCTCGCAACTTGTCACACAGAAAGACAAGACAACGCAGAGCGAATTAAAACATTACTAGAGGTCCCGCAGTAGTCGAAATTCGACTATAATTAATTGGAATTGTATAATAAGTTTGTACATTATTATGATTGTATTTTATACTTCTATAAAATCACAAATTACGCCAAGGCTGCACTCTAAAAAAATATTAATAAAGACAAACAATATTTAATCTATTTTCAATTTGACCACAGACGTCAAGAACAAAAGTTTGACAATAAATAGTATGCATGCGTGTGTGCGTCAAATACATGGTATGTAGTGTGTGTAATGTTTTCTTTATTGATTTAATGTATATTTTACGCATTATTTGAAAAAAATATTAGCATTGTGCACTTCTTCTCTATATTCTCTATAAGTGTGGAAAATTTCATACTCTTCCGTCCGCGCAATTTTCGTAAAACGGGATACAAAGTTTTTGCTTCACGTATTATTATATAGATAAGGATGCCTTTGCGATATGACTCTACAATTATACTAGTTTTACTATCGTGAACCATTATTATGGGTTACAAATCAAAATAATTCCACAAATGTAGATCAAAATGCTTGCTACAAATTGATTACAGACATTATGATCGTTTTAGTTTATCCGTTAAAATAATTTGTTATGCGCAATGCTTAGTTAGTTAACTAAATTACTGATCTATCTAAATTACTAATCAACCCTCAGTAATTTAGATACTCAGTAATTTTCCTACATTTTTAAGAGCCTGAATTATTAAGTCCTAAATGGATAATTCAGAAATTATTCTTCTACCGACATCATAATATGTATTAAGACGTCTTTCGAATGTCAGCAATGCCGAATGGTCATTAGAAGACCTTATTATTAGTATTTCTTTAGTATTAGATTAGTATCACTAGAACGAAAGATATAGTTGATGTTCTTATTATTTAGAAGAAGACTTTAGTAACGAGATAAAAGTTTGGTTCTACCATCAAGAAACCCGATTATTTCTTTATAAAATATTTTATACATTTTTTTCGAGTTTTCTAATAATTAAAAATAGTTAAGACGTTTTAAAGGAAGATCGCCTATGAGGTGGACTGACCAGATAAAAGTGGCAATAAATACCTTGTCATTATTATCCAAACGAGGAGGGTGACCGTCAGAGAGGAGTGGCAGCGTGTTGTGGAGCTTGCCACCAACGCCTGAAGTGATGACCGCGACCACTCTATCAAGAGCGCTAATGACTAGGAAAAAAAGAGATTTTAAAAGGATTCGTATTGGGCTAAAATCTCCATCAATGTTAGAATGATACATCATTGACATTAATTATAGTTCTAAATAACATAATATGCGTGAATGAGAAAACAGAACAAACAGCAATTTAAAAACTTTAATGATTTTATATCGCTTTTGGGGTGATCTTAACGTGTCTCGATAAGAAAAATAGAAACCCAGGTATAGTCTGGGTATAGATTCACAAGATATTTAGAGTATAATTTGCTGAATCCCTGTTTTCACGGATCTTGATGAAGTTGTGGTACAATTGAGATTTACACCACCTCACTTTATTGAATTTGTTCGCTAATCTCGTGTAAGCGCAGTGTACAGTATGCTAGTTTGAAACTATCGTGTTTACCAAATATGGACTATCGGTCTAGAGTCTAAAACAGATTAAAACAAAACAAAAAAAATAAAATTGGTTGGGTTTTATTTGGGTTCAATATACGCTATATAAAAATCCGTAATTTGATCTTATTTCCTATTAACCGTCTAAACTCTAAAATAAATTAAATAAACTAAGCGTTGTCCTTGTCTAAACGGCTACGACCTAACTAGATTTAGTCGAAAAATAGACTGTTTTTCAACTAGTTTATTATATCATCGGCGATAAACGGTCTCATTGCATACTGTACAATGTACCATCGTACACGTACAGTTTTTAGATACATAGAACTATAACAATGCTATATATCGTACACGTACAGTTTTTAGATACATAGAACTATAGCAATGCTATATAATAGCATCATTATTGACAATTTTATACGAACCACTATGCAACTTGTTACAGTGAGTAATGGTTTAACAAAAATCCTAATGTTAAGTGGTTACCGTTATAACCCATAGACACTTTAAGATTTCGACAATGGGGGCTTTCATAGTTTTTGGTTGCAACAAACGATGGCGCGTTTTACATTTTACGTCTAGCGACATCTATTGACGTACATCAAAAAGTATTCGATAGTTTTTCGTCTGAGTTGTATGAGTTGATTAAACTTATTTATTTTTAAATATTACGTAATACGGTGTGTTAATTTTTGCTGCCCTTAACTTAATGAAATTATGTCCTACATGATTTGAAATGACTAACCAAGATCATAATATTGTGACGTAGTAAGTAAGCACTTATATAAACATGCTTAGAATAATTACACATAGAAACCAAGTCCGCCTCCGTAAAGTGAGGCAACTCAAACCTAGCCATATTGGCTAAGTTCATTATTCGGCCCGTCAGTGCTCAAGGACGTGTCGTATTGAAAACTACTCCCGAAATTTTTATTAAAAATGACGGTTTGTTCAATGAACGGATGTCATAGTACATCGGAAAAACACAAAAAAGATAGTAACAATACATTTCACGGGTAAGTAATGCGTTTGAACGTATATTTTTACGTAAAACATTCATCAAAATGAAAAATAAATTTCAATAATTTGTAATGCCATAGTTTATGAAAATGCTGCCAACATGGGGAAATATTCTCACACATTTTGTTGTTTAATTAAGAGTGAAACAGTCTGAATTAGGCAAATAAAAGCGCATTTTTTTATTAAATTAAATTGATTAATAAGGAAACTGAGACAAAAACACAACAAGTTCGCATAATTATAATAATAATATGTAATTTAATGTTTTGGTTTGGTTTTAGGTTTCCTTCCTATCATCGAAGCGACAATTGTTCAGAAAACAGTTGCAGTTGTTACAAGGCTACTGAAATAAATAATTATACACGTTATTTGTTTTTCTTTCTCATAAAGTGTTCTCACCTCGATCACTCTTAAGACCCGTATATATCTATAGACAAGTTATAACTTGAAACATGACTTTTCTCTACAATTCTGGCTCTTATTTATTTGAGCATAAAATATTTTCTTAGGTCATTCCTTAAGCAAAAGTAACTACTTTGCTTGACTATAGATACAGACGTAAACTAGAATGCTTCTAAGTGAATTAAAATATTCGCGTGTTTTTTGTAAGTTACACTATTATTAAATTAAAAAACCGCCTTAGAAACAATGCCACCAAAAATTAATAAATAATAACTTTACACCAAATAACGTAAGTATTTTGAAGTAGGTCGTGTGGTGGCGGGTTTAAACAAAAAACAAAAAAATGTATACAGGTTTTATTTTCATCATGCAGGCAATATTCGTGTATTCTGGTAAATAGGTACGTTAGATTATTTAGGATGTAAACAAAACGGGTCACTACCGAGCAGTTTCGATAGACGAATTGCACTTATATAAATATTTAACTCCTAATCGTTTAGGGGATCTATGGGCCTTGTCATCAGTTCAGCAGTAATAATTGATGAGTTCCAAATAAATAAAAGGTGTAATCTAACAATCACATTTGTTCTGTGATCACAAGTAATAGTTTCAACTTCCCTATTTTTAGAGAAAGTTAATAAATTGGCAACAATTTTTTTTCACTGTGTGCGTTTCGTCGAGCGTAAATACAAGTACCTTACGCACACATAGATTATATTTTTGCCTCACTTTTGACAGACCGCTTTGAAGAGAACTATCGTTCTATGTGTAATTATTCTAAGTAAACATGTATCGTTTTATTAGGAGAGCAGTAATAAATCATACTTAGAAGTGATCAGTCGTTTGAATACCTTAGTCCCGTCCTTATATGGCGACCCTGCCTATAAGGTTCGGTTTCAGTTGCGCGACAAGATTTTAGTGAGTGAAAATGAGACAGTCTACGATATTCGTTGTGAGCGATATACTCGTCGTAAGTGACTTGAAAGTAAAAACAGTGCACAAATTTAATAAAAATGGGGTCGTCGCAAAGTAAAGAAGAAGTGCTTACTTACTACGTCACAATATCGACAACAACAGCGCTTAACCTAAGCGCTTTTTTTTTCCTACCTAAGCTGATAGCCTCTCAAGGCTATTTCAGCGTAACCTTAACTAGTAGGTGAGCTCACGGGGCTCAAACCTGACGGCGTTGCTAACACGAACCCTAGCAAGAGCCGTGCTTCGCAGAATCTACTACCGGATCGCGTGGGGAAACGCGACCCACTGAGAAGATCCGGCGAGAAACTCAGTGGGCTGTGTCTGTAATTTACTCGACGAGCCCTTCGTCGCAAGAGACGGGTTCGACGAGAACGGTGACCGGTGCTTGAGGTACCTAAAAGCACCTTTAGTGTATCGGGAGGATCCGAAATGACGTGTTTGGGGTGACGTCGACTGCTTTCCATTTTTCCGCAGGATCGGGAATATTGTTACCGGCGGCCACGATGAGAGGGTTCTCGTGTCCCTAAGCGCATGATTAGGTACCTGCTTTGTGGCAAAAAGTCACTAATCAACTCAATACTCTATTATTAATTACCGCATTTTTTCATGGTAAATATTCATTACTTATTTTTTGTTTGTTTGAGTGAATTAATATTATTAATCTGTGAAGTCGCGACAAAGGCATTTTTTTTACACAACAAATCAAATATTTACACTAAAGCTACATACAAAGATTATTAAAGTGACCAACTACACTCATTTACTGAGTTTTGTACTCTTTTTTCGCAAACCGTACTCTTTTAATATAAATCATAATATTAAGATTTCCATAAAAACATTTATTCTTTTACATTATTTTTTCATTTTGGTGATGGCATGATTTTAATAAGTTAACATCGATTAAAAGAACATAGTAACTTCTTGCAGGCTATGTGGTTCCTCGATTGTAGTTTAGTGAGTTATATAGGGTATATGATTTTTGTACACGATGTTATTCCTTTACCGTGGAAGTCAATCATAAACATTTGTTGAGTACGTATTTCATTAGAAAAATTCACGACGACTTCAAACTTAGAACTTATATCTCAAGGTGGGTGGCGCATTTACGTCGTAGATGTCCATGGGCTCTAGTAACCACTTAACACCAGGTGGGCTGTGAGCTCGTACACCCATCTGAGCAATAAAATAAAAATATATATTATGGATAACTTTTGAGACTGCGAAGTTGTCGTGAGTACTTGGCAATATTAGCTATTGCATGTTCTTACATCAACTGTTATGAAAGAATTGTTTTTGATTGTTATGTTATTAGTCGTTTTTGTTTATTTCAATAAGGTTTGATAAGTATTTTGTTGTTTTATTTTAATTTTAGAAATAATTAATTCACATGTCAAACCGACTTACAGTAGCCAGAAGTCATTAACTTTTAGTTTTGGTTTATAAATAATATATAATTTTATATGACTACCGACTCTCACTTGTTTTAATTAATATACATATTAAGAAAATCCAAAACATTAAATTTTTCACACTTTAATAATGTTTTAAGGAAAATTTGGGCTAATCAACATAATCACTAACTTATTCCAACTAAAATGTCGTTTTCCCAAAATAATGAATATGTCACATAATGACTTCTTGCAATAAGCCGACGATATTTGGACTACTGAAGTGAATGCTTAGGTTAACTTAGCAAGGTAAAATAATTCCTGATTTCAGATAATACGTTTTATGATAACATTGTAAACATTATAAATTAAATCCTAAGTAATTAAAATAAAATAAGTTAACACCTAACTTTCAATCAGTTTTAGAAGTGATAACTACTAATTCGGCTATTTAGTTTTGAGCTATTGTTAAGTATCAGGTCTATAGAACCTGGGTCATACTTCATTTTAAATTAAAGTAATTTTTACCGAACCAACAGAAAGACACAACATTTATTCCTTTATTACTCTTAGTTTTGAGTTGACTTACTGTTTCATAACTACCAAGAGATGTTTGTGCTTCGAATGTCTGTAGCTCGCGTCGGCAATTCATTTGTGAGCCACCCGTGAAACATTGATGTGACGGCACAGCGCAATCGTTTCTGCTCGTAATAGACTTCAGCTGGATCAAATGTGTTAAGAATGAAGTCAAAAATAAATCGTATCTGACAAAAATACCTCAAAATACTCAACGTGTTTGTTAGCTGATGTTTATTTATACTATCTAAACCTAATTTTTGCTTTTTGTGATGTTAAATGGCTACAAGAAGTATCGCAATGTGAATTCTGCCATTGGACTTGGAATCAAAGATCGATGCCACATTCGACAACTAGACAGGTTTTTTTTCAATAAATGTTCCTGAAACATTTCCTAAAATTGTAAGTTTGCTATTTTTTCCATAATAAAATCAATAGCTGACCACAACGCTTAGAACATTATGTTAAGGCCAATATAAATTATTTATGCAGAATATGCAAAATGTATGTGTATTTTAAGAATATTGGTCTATCAAATTTCGTTCATTAATGTTCTATTTACAAACCGAGAAAGTAAAACAATTCAAACCACAACAAACAAAGGGCAAATTACATAAATACTTACTTCGAATCATAAAATACGAGAGGTCAGGAGAGTGATAGGAAAGTACCACTCCTGTCCATTAGCAGTGCGCCCTCGAAATGGCCATTCAACAAACTTATTTGCGACGATCTAAAATTCAAATTTTGCGAAAACTTCCCCTTGGTACCCTCTAGATTTACATTATGTATTACTTAGATTTTCGGCAGAGCGTTTCCGAATTTTCATATGTAAACATTGAGGAGTGCGGTAAAGTAGGGGACGGGAAGGTGATTATGATCTGTAACAAGAGTTCCGAACGTCGGAAAGGTCATCATTGTTTGTATAAGGCGTGTATTTTTCTTAGAGATTTTTTCTTGGTTTATATAGAGACATCATGAAAGAGTATCACGAAATACTGAAGGACCGCCTAGCTAGAGTAACAAAGTAACCAAATTTATTTATTTATTTTGAGGTGGTTGTAAGCCGGTACTATGTGATTTACTGTGCTGTCTCAGTTTGAAATGTATAATAACCATTGTTTAATTGCAACTGAGATCGACCTAGCGGGATGGATTCACAAAACGTCATGTCAGCAGTAATATTTTTTAAGTAATCTTAAGTCGCGATCACCGTTTTGTCCACCGACTTTCTTGCCGGATCTTTTCAGTGGGTCGCAATTCCGAACCCATAGTAGATTCTGCGAAGCATTGCGCTTTCTAAGGCTAGTGTTAGCAAATTCCCTCAAGTTGAGCCCGTGAAAGCTAGCATAGTCTAGAATGCTTCACGGCACATTCTATTCCCTTTAATCCTCGGAGATATTTAAAAAGATAATTGCATTATTCTGTTATCTCTTCGTTTAGTCATAAAATCTCTGACACCCATGTGTCCGAACGTAAAACGCTTATTGTTGTGGATTTTACGATTGTCGCCAATGGTCCATTTTTATATTTCATTCCACGCTCCATGAGACACGTTAATTGAAATTTAACGGTCCAAGAAATGGGACATTATTGACTTTCAGTACAAAACACACGCAGTTAATCGCTAGGGTTGAGCCGGAATCAAGTGTAAAGGGCCGGGTCATCGACTGTGACGCACTCTACTACATGTGTATAAAAGTGTACTTAGAACAATATGCTTTTACGGAACTATATGATAATTATGTTTTTAAAAATCTATCAAAAATTACACAATAGACTGAACATAGAATTTGGAATTGATAGTATCAAGGATCTCGGTGTTTTGGTTGGTAGAGCGGAGATTATAAGCTGGGTCTGTATTACAGTCCTACCTATTTCTGCCGCGAAGCAGTCACGCATGCCCATTTGAACAGCGTTTGGAGATTGCGACAGTTGTACTACAATGCAATTGAAAATTCTACTTCACGTCTCAAGGTGAGTCTTGCGACTTTGTGATCTCTTTTGGTGGTAGCCAAGCAACACGAGATGTGCAGTACCTACCTATGATGCTTGTAGTACAAACATTTTTTTTATTTTATTTTTTATATAATAAAGTCTAAATAGAGCTATAACATAAATAATATAATGTTACCATATTTACACCATATTTAAAAATAGGCTCTAAATATCTTGCACATCCTCTGACACAGCTCTTTAACTCTATATTAGATTCAGGCACCACACCTTTTCAATGGTCAGAGTCGAACATGATTCTACTCTACAAAAAGGGTGATCCCACTGATATAGGCAATTATCGTCCTTTTCATCTTTTTTCTTTTTTCATCAATAATCGAAAAGAGGATTAGTAAGAGAATAGAGGAACACCAACCAATAGAGCAAGCTGGTTTCAGACGTGGATATTCTACAATAGACCATATCCACGCAATTGAACAAATTGTCGAAAAATATAATGAATATCAGAAACCACTCTATGTTGTGTTTATCGATTATCGGAAAGCCTTCGACACAATCCGACACTCTTCTATATGGACCGCCCTAATCTCACAACGCGTTGAACACAAATATATAGAAATAATAAAGTATTTGTATAACAACTGCACAAGTAGAGTCAAACTTGAGACGACAGGACCACCGATACCCATAAGGCGAGGTGTGAGGCAAGGCGACCCACTATCTCCGAAAATTTTCATAGCGGTACTGGAGATGGTCTTCAGCAAACTAAATTGGGAAAGAAAAGGGCTGAATATTAACGGCAATTTCATCAACCATCTAAGATTTGCGGACGATATTATTCTATTATCTGAAAGTGCTAAAGAGATGGAATCAATGATACACTCGCTAAAAACTATGAGCTATGAAGTGGGTTTGGAAATGAATTTAGATAAAACAAAAATTATGTCGAACAGTATAAAACATCCCATATATCTCGACGAAAAACCATTAGAATACGTAGATAGCTACATATACTTAGGCAAACAAATTTCCTTTGGAAAACAAAACAATGAATTAGAGGTTGAACGAAGGATTTCAGGCGCATGGAAAAAATTCTGGAGTCTAAAAGACATACTAAAGGGAACGATGCCTATTAACTTAAAAAAGAAACTAATGGACACGTGCCTGCTCCCCTCTATTACCTACGGCTGCCAAACGTGGAAATATACGCTACGCGTAAAGAACAAAATCAGGTCTTGTCAACGAAGTATGGAGAGAAGCATTACGAATGTGAGAAAAATACAAAAAATCCCACATAATGTCATACGGGAAAAGACTAAAGTTATAGATGCACTAGATTTCTCACAAAAGTTAAAGTGGCGCTGGGCAGGCCATGTAGCCAGGATGAGCGACGACCGCTGGACCTGTAGACTCACGCTATGGCGGGGGCCTGCAGGTATTAGAAGGAAGGGAAGACCGGTAACGCGTTGGGACAACGATATAATAAAAATCGCTGGTAAAAACTGGAAGACAATTGCCAAAAATAAAGACAAATGGAAAAGTCTGGAGGAGGCCTTCACCCTCACATAAGAGGGGTTCTTGCATGCCTGCATGCTAAATTAATATAACCTTTTTTACATATTTTATGTTGATCCGACTAATATTATACACAATTTATTAAGAGTTCTATCATAATTAATATCGATTATTATTAATGTATTATCAACAATTTTTTTATAATTTTTGTAATGTAACTTTTTTTAAATGCAAGAAATAAAAGGCTTTTTATTTTTATTTTATTTTTATTTTATTTATTTATTTTATATTTACACCAATATAATGCATTGCAAATTTTCTTTGCTTGACAAAGTAAATAGCTTAGTTAAAACCATATTTGATTGGGAATAAAGTAGATTTAATTTTTAAGCTATAACCAGGCTAAGTCGCTAAGATTAAGATGAAATTAAGTAATTTATATAAATTTGAAAATATTAAATTATAGATGAGTTTGCAACTTAAAAGCTCTATGAGCTATAAGAGTTGTATGGTGCTTAACCCAAAAACGAACAGTAGTTGGTTAACTCTCGACTGTAATTAAATTATTTTCATTTTTCGATGATTTCGGATGGTCACGTTTCAATTATGAGAGTCAATCACTTAAAAATTTTGAACGCCCAATTGACGTCTCTTGTTAAGGACTCCCACGGTTTCGACAGTTTAAAAAAATCTCCTGTATTTTTAAAATCGCCACAAGGTAGTCATGCGTTCTATTTTTCTATTCAAATTCCGACTGTTATGATTTGTTGGCGAATAAAACATTTTTTTGAAGTAATAATGCCGAGCTTTATTAAAAAAAGCTCTAGTTTTGAAAATTCAAATTTCGAACCAATGGTTTTCAACTAAACCAGAGATATTAGATTACAAAAAAATTATATGAAATATTGTCGAATACTTTTTAGCATGTTGTCTGTGTTCCACACCTATTCGCTGGTAGCTATGAGGCTATTCCAGTTATGCTCTGACAGGTAGGTGAGCTCACGGCCTCAACCTGAGAGAATTTGCTAACACTAGCCTTAGCAAGAGCAGTGCTTCGCAGAATCTACCACCGGGCCGGAGTCCCTACCCACTAAGAAGATCCGGCGAGAAACTCAGTGGGCTGTGTCTATAGGTTAGTTCGCTCGTCGAACTAAGGGTCGCGGCGGCGGTGGCGGCGACGGCGACTGGTACTTGAGAGTCCTAAAAGCACCGAGAGTGAAATCGGAGGACCCAACAAGACATGTTACGCGTGACGGTGGCTTTGCATTGCCCCGTCATGGTTGCATAAGTAATTAGTGGCGGCCACGATATTATCACGATACGGGTTTTCATGTCGCGCCGCTTTGTCGAAGTAGCATTATGACGCTTCCTTAAGATACTTACGTATTGGTACTAGATTTAAGTCGTCGTGAAGATCTACATTCCTCACATACCACGGTGCCTTGACGGCTATCCTGCAGAAACGAGATTGGATGACCTGGAGTTAATGTGCGTACGAGCCGCGTGAGGTACACTGCACACACACTGCTTTGTAGAGTGTCACCTTGTTACGAAGGGACAATTTAGTTCGTTTGCTGATCATAGGGCAAGATTTTGTCTGATTTGCATAGACTGTGGCCAGAGTTCGTTGTATGAATACTGTTGCATTGGTAGGAAAACATAAATTATTTAAAATAGAAACTTTTCATAGTATCTACAGTGCTATCTATAGATATACATACTTATAAATTAGAAACGTGAGAGAATGACAACGCACTACTAAAAACGTCTGAACTATACAGTAATTTGATCATAATGTTTTTTGCACCCACTAAGGAGCACTAAGGAGCGATTTCACAAAATCGAATCTATTGTATGACTCCGAAAGGGTCAAAAAGGGGAAGGGAGTTTATGTGAAGAAAAAGAAACATTACTGTTATACCTTACTACGTTACTTTTAGAAAGGAATGATGCATATTGATAGTAAGATCGGAAATCGCATCTTTTAAAGTCAAGTATGGATAATGTCAGTTTAAATTGTTAAAGCGTGTGATCGATTAAGTATTCTGCGCCACTGGCTCGTGTATTATCTCCTTAATCGGAGGCGTTAATTGGAAATTGATCCTTCGAGCGTCTTCTTATGTTCAGATGACAGGCGAAGTCCCGGTGACCTCCGAATATCACGAAACAAAATCTGTTTATCAGCATCTTCACTATGATTTGAAATCAACTGAAATTTTTCAAATGTATTAAGATCCACGAATTTTATGGCATAGCGTTTTTTTTCCAATATGTATTTTTTTTTCCAATATGTAATGTATCTTTAAGTACAGCAGTTCTGCCATCCGAAACAAAGTGTATCATTGTTTGATTAATGACAATTCATTATCTCAATAACAAGAAGTAACTCAAGCAAGAGGCCTAAATAAAAAATACATATGTTGTTGTCAATAGAAAGTCATGAATGTAAAATTAAACGCGAATTAATACAAAGATTACAAATTTCAAAGTACCTCCGTGAATATCAAATATTATTCTGATTTTTGGTTTGATTACGTACATTGTATGGATGTTTATAAATGTCACCAAACAAAGAGTCGGAAATAAAATATGGCCGTATTCGTGTTTGTACCTGAGATACCTATTGTTCTGTGTATCATTCTTAATTAACAACAATATCGTACGATAATTCGATACAGCGTTCTAAAGGCAACCTTAATCGAGTTCTATTGTTTTAACAACCTCCAGACATTAATTACGTGAGTTGATAAGATTTCTTATTTTTCTAAAATCTCCCTTATAATTAAAGGGACAAAAGCCATATCAGATAATGCCCTGCTCTCGAATGAAATGTTTTTCTTTGTGTCCATTAGGTTTTGTTATTTTAGGTGAAATTAAAATGGAGAATTAGAACAATGAGTGAGTTTTGCGTTTGAAGTTGCAACATTTGTCTGAAAGCTGGACGCCGACATGGGGTCGTCGTGTTGATAAATTACTTTACAATATTAAATGTTTTTTGTAAGATTCACGGAACAGCGAGCGATAGGTACGAAACATTAAATATTATTGTGTGAGGCGGAATATTTATTATTGTTAGAATGACAATGAATTTGGAATATTCCTTTTTTAAATTGAACACAAAACACAATAAAATATGGACAATATGATCATGTTCTACGATGATGACACGTGATTATAGCCGAAACCTGGGAGGACCTCAGTAGGGCTTTTGTCCCAGTGGGCCTTAGCATCAACATGAACAAAACGAAAATTATGTCAAATGCTCATGTAGTGCCCATTTCAGTCAAGTTCGGAAGCTTAACACTGGAAGCTGTAGACGACCTACCTGGGACAAATTGTCCAACTAGGTCCAACTTTTAGAAATATATCAATCATCGAATCCAACTAGGACGGGTAGGGTTCGGGAAGTTACGCAAAATCTCCTCATCCCAAATACTTCAGTATCTCAAGACGAAAGAACGAACCTCATAGTAAATCGAAAGTTCGGGCTTAAAGTGCCGAGAAGTTTTGATTTGTGATGGTGGTGGACGGACCGTAGACATCATCAGTCAGAATCTTTCTAGCTTGATATAAAGACTTAATGCGCCTCTGACCATCCAATGATCACTTCCGGTTTTAACCGTATTGATCACAAATACATCATTTAATATTTGCCGTTTTGTCGACATAATGAAATATATCTCATTAATGATAGTACCATTGGTTTTTTACCGGCTCAAACCGGAGAGTTGCTAACACTGACCCTAGCAAGAGCAGTGCTTCGCAGAATCTACCACCGGATCGGAAACGCGATCCACTGAGAAGATCCGGCAAGAAACTCAGTGGGCTGTGTCTATGGGTTAATTCGCTCGTTGAGCCCTTCGTCGCAAGCGACGGGTTCGACGAGGACGGTGACCGGGTACCATTGGAGCTCATTAAGGCCCACTTCTTGTAATCCCGTTTCCAGAATAAAGAGCTTATCGTAAACAATTCCTCCAGTTCCATGAAACCGGCAAATAGTTTTCCCCAGCGATTTCAGTGTCAAATCCAAATGGTCTCACTCGTACCAATCTCTCGCACCATTTACCCATTTTCGCGTTGAAAGCCCCCATGACAACAGTGAAGTGAGCTGCAGAGCTATGCGAGGCTTTGGAAATGTCCTCGTACATAATCTGCACCTCACTGTCGGAGTGTACCGGAGAGGGGGCGTAAACCTTTGCGGCTTTCAACGAAAACCTGGCCGTGTGATTTCGGCCACGAAAAAGAATAACACCTTCGCTTCTCCGTGGGTGTCCACGCGACCTTGAGATATGAGTTCTAAGGTATCAGTATAGTAGTCAGGCTAGCCCACCCCTTGTCATTTTCTGGACTCAACAATTGTTCATTATCTTATTCATCGATAGTTAAAATCTGGGTATATCTCTATTAAAATCGAAAATACTGAAACATGACCGACGGTAGCATATCAAATCTATGACTTCGGAATCAACTGTTTTGAAACGAGAGAAAAGCGAAATTGCAACGCAGCAGAGAACGTGATCAAAATTTATGTATACAGATGGCGTGTCGGCCGAATTTTCGTTTGTCATTGGCCGACTGGTAGACACACTAACTGGATTAGAGTTCGGACGTTGACACACGACCTGTGTACTGCCCTTCCGTGAATTATTGCCAGAAGCTGTCGTCTTCCATACTAATTCCTATTCGAATGGCAGTAATTAAACGCTTGCTCTATCGCAGTAGTTTATAAATCCAAAATTTGAATTCAATTTGAACATGAGTTGAATTTACCGTGATTCTAAGGAAAAACGTAACAGAGAGCAGAAGCACCGACACTGTTGATTTGTAAAAATGAAATGAAATAAACATGTATTTATTTTTTCACTTACCTTAATTGGAGCCATCCATTGGGTAGCATGAAAGAATAGGACTTAAGCATCGATGCATTAACAGATGTACGTCTGATATATCTGTATTGAAACATTCGATTATTTCATGATTTAAATTTTCAAAGATAAGAATTAGGAAGGTAAATTCGTACCTTGAATGAGTTCACAAACGACTTTCACACCTAATTCGCTAAATTTAGGAATTTGTGTGGCAAGTAGCGGTGCGGCGTGTAACTTGTTTTTGATCACAAAATAATCCAATCGTTGCTTTTTCACAGAGCATCCGATTTTTGTACGAAGACAGAACTCGCAAACGTTGATACAAATCAACCCGCCTACAAAGTACCGGAGGTCCGATCATTGACGATACGACTGTTAGTCCTCTCGGGTGGTGCGTTATCCACAATCCACTTAGACAGTGTTACATACATTTCCGAAATTCCCCACTGTCAAACCTGGCGACGTTGCTAACACGAACCCTAGCAAGAGCCGTGCTTCGCAGAATCTGCCACCGGATCGAAAACGCGACCCACTGAGAAGATCCGGCGAGAAACTCACTGGGCTGTGTCTGTGGGTTAATTTACTCTTCGAGCCCTTTGTCGCAAGCGACGGGTTCGACGAGAACGATGACCGGTGCTTGAGGTACCTAAAAGCACCGTTAGTGGATCGGTGGGATAGAACTAGCATAGGTTGAAGTTGTCGGCTACTCTTATTTTTATTTCGGCTGCGACCCATTCATATGCACCGGCTCCGCTTAGCGCCGGTCTGAACGGTAGCCATTTAGCATAGAGCATAAGCCTAACAGTCCATTTGCCTTGATAAAACAAAACGATGTTGTTTTTCGTAGTTTTCAATTTATTGTTGTAGGCCGCGCTTGGCAGACCTGGAGATAGGCGACGCTATAAGCGGCTTTCTATCGCAATATTACGCGAGCTCTTCTGCCATAAAAACTTTATCAACTTTACTATTAGTTTTGTTACCGACTGGATTGCTATCACCTGTCACGTAGTGTGGCGTTTGTTGTAAACCCAATTTATTAGGGCAATGTAACAGCTGGAATTGTTTCCATGTGTCACTGTCAATAATAATAACAATTTAATCATGTAAATTGCGAATGATTTAATGAATTAGTCGTCGTGCTTAATTGGCAAGAAAGCCGTTAATGCAAGACGATGGAAATTTCGACCTTATGTCTTTTAACTTAAATAGCACTAGATCGCGATCAGGGCATAAAATCATTTGCCTATCTAGTATGGTAATTAAAAACAAACTTTATTACTAAACAAATATTTAGAATGAGTAGTGATGCTCTTAAAGAAATATCCCATTTCTGTATATATTTTTACTTAGTAGGAAATATAAGGTTGTTTAGCGCAATAACGTTACCCAAGTAGCCTTGCGGGACATTTCGTGTTCGGCTGTCAATCCGTCACGGGAAAATCTTGGGATTTGCCGGGTCGTTCCTGATGTAGGACGCGTCTGGATGTTTATTTGTACCGCGCGACCTCACAAACAAAATGTACATTATTTTAGTTTGACATTAAATCTTTAATTCCCTCCCGTACGTACATACTTGTATTCAGTTGATATTATTAGTGCCTTGACATTTATTTAGAAACTTAGTACTTTCTTCGGTTTTCGCAGGTCGTAGACATAATTTTAATTACTAATTAAAACAATAATTATTAAATGATTACTGATTTACCTAAAACGTTGTTTTAATACTTTAATTACTTTTATAGATTAACCTCGCGATTTTTATTGTCATTATAATATTTCTGATGTCTCGAAGACCTTACAGGTTTTGTGCTCAAGGACGACTAAAGTTCTAGTCATATCATATTTATCATAATATTGTGCTAACTACCGTCTGTTTTTCTATAAATAAACTTTTCCTTAATTGTTAATATTTTAAGTGTGAAACAAATATTAAGGTTAGAGGATCTTAATGTTAAAACATGTCCGATTACTAATCAGAAGGCACACCTTTAGAGCTGTTATTGCATTCTCCACCTATATGTTGGCACCGGTAACAATTGAATATCTCGCTGAACGCGTCTACCGGTCGTAAGGTGTAAAATTCTTCTATAATTCATATTACAGTGTAGCGACCCATCATTTCTGAATACCTCAACCTCTCCAAAGCGGTGACAGATAACCTCGACATGATTGCACACTTAAATAACATAGATATTTTGTACAAAATCTTGTAACACAGTACATAACGCAATTAACATTTTGTTAGTTGTTTTATTATTATTTTATTGTTTATAACCAAACGTTTTTCGAATAAATGTCAGATCTATGTAGTAAAATCTTTGTCAACTTTTGTTGAACAGTGCACTTAAGTGAGTATTTAAACTATGTAACAACTAATAAAAGGTGTTCGTACTACTGAAAGATGTTGAGCATTGTTGTCTCAAGCATTGAGATCATTACATCTATACTAATATACCTAGTCAGGTCATAAATTCTGTCACATGTTTAATGTAAAATAATTGAAACAACTTTATTCATTATGTAACCATTCATATACCAAAATGAACTTAACAAAACATAGATTCTTATGACACTAAAGTTTATTCAAAATGACCTCCGTGATTTTGAATACAGGCCTTCAATCTGCGCGGCCAGTCGTCTATCGCAGCACGAACGAGGTCCATGTCAATATCGGCGGCTGCCTTAATCAAGGATGTCTTGAGTGACTCCAAATTGGGATGAGGCTTTGAGCACGCCTTTTCCTCCAAGTGTTGCCATATCTTGTAATCTAACGGATTCAAATCTGGACTGGAGGAGGGCCAGTCTTCGTGCCGGATGAAGTCGATTTCACGCGCCGCCAGCCAGTCTTGTGTGCTCTTCGCTCTATGAGCTGGCGCCGAATCTTGTTGGAATACCCAGTGCCTGTTATTGAACATGGTATGAGAAACAGGTTCCACAAGGTTCGTCAGGACTGTATTTTGATACACAACTGCATTCGTTTTTACACCTTTCTCACAAAAATGTACCTCTGTTAAGCCCCAATAAGAAACTCCCAACCATACCATGAGCGAGGATGGAAAATGACCTCGTTGGACACGCGGAATACGGTTGCTCGCTTCTTCACTACTGTGTGCGTACACCTTATCATTTTGTTTGTTGTAGCTCTCTTCTACGGTAAAAATTTTTTCATCCGAAAAAAGAATTTCCCGATATTTTTTTCCCGCGTACCGCTTCAACAAAGCGCGGCATCTCTTCAGTCTCAGGTCCATTAGACGAGCATTCAAACGATGTCCTGTTTTTCTTCGATATGCCCGAAGCCCTAAGTCTTCATTTAACACCCTTTTCACCGTGGTTCTGCTTAACCCCATCTGAAGGGCCAACAGTTTCTGCTTACGTTTGGGATTTCTTTGAATTCGCGCCTTCACAGCTTTTATCACTGCTGGAGTCCTAACAGACCGAGGGCGACCACTTTTTGACCTGTCATCTACACTAGAGTCTTCATTGTATCGTTTGATGGTACGATAAACGAATCTTTTGGTTATATTCAAATTTTTCAGTATGTTAAAAATTTGAATTGGCGCGTAACCGCAACGATGCAACGCAATAACTGCAACACGGTCTTCTTTAAGCGTCCACTCCATATTTAAAAATGAGTAAAATTCTTAAAGTATACATTTTTATTTTCATGAACAATTCGAAATTCGAATTCAATAAACTTTTTTGTGGCCAGCATTCTAAAAGAAAAGTTTTTACCGTGTGACAATACTTATGACCTGACTAGGTATGTATAAACCTACAGTAGTTTTTACGGATGTTCCGTTATAACTATTGTACCATGCATCCGATTGACTTGAAACTTGGTATCCATGTAGAAAATACATGTACTTAATGGATAGGCTAAGCTTTATATGAGTGTTGGACTCCCTACACCAGTTGCGGGGGCGTTAATGATGAGAATCTTTGTGGGGGTGAGACATAATAATGTTAATTTTAAATGCCCAGAAGCGGACGGGTACAGTTAGTTTCTTATAAGTGCTCTGAAGGAATGTTTGAGATGATTTCGTCATTGATTAGTACCACTGCATCACCCGCTACCGAGACAGTGTTCATACTACTTGAAACAAATGAATTGATCCACAGTTCATTTTGAGAGATTTTTTGCTACGGACCGTCCTGCCCTAGAATTAAGTTCTCTTCGGGGTGTTCAAGGAAGGATGTCATTTTGAAACGAGGCTTAAAAAAATCCCCAACCATAGGCATCTGCTGGGCCGTATTGCTGGAATTTCAGATAACAACATAATATAGAAGCCACGGTAACCGTTTACGATCTGATAGCAAATATAAAAGTATCATACACATTGTTAGTTTCGTAATAAACTATTGAAATAATAAATTTTGTGATATGGGGTCTTCGTCGTCGGCTTTTATTTCGTTGTAGTCGGTAACCTGTTGATTTCGATTATCAATGAGTATTAGTTTAATTTTAAGCAATTGAAATTATAATTACTCTGTGACATTTGAAGGGTTCCATTGCTTGGCGGAAAGTCGCCATAAGGGGACGGGGTCATGAAAAACTCGCCAGATTTCCATCTACGCGTTGGAGACGGTAATCGTAGTATATAGCTGAGTAGACGTGACCGAAAATCAATAACCTGAACCTTGTATGAATCAAAACTCAATCGAAGCAGATGGGATATGGTTACATAGTTATCGCGAGGAGCAGATCAGACACCCGGCCCGTCGGTTGTCGATCGATGGAGGCATGCTGCGCGTGGTCTGGCGTATGCCAAATGGAGAGAGCGCTTGTTGGAGGAGCTCGGCCGAACTTCGGCCACTCGTCAGCGCACGCTCGAGGCACTGATGCCTGTGCTGGAGGCATGGTCGGACCGGCGACATGGTGAGCTCTCCTTTCGCCTCACCCAGGTCCTTTCGGGNCATCGTTTTCCCACATTCCACCGTCCAACCTCAAACCCTCCTACCACGAACCAAACTGAAACCACTGAATCCGTTACTCCACTGAAAATCCGGACGCACAACCCTCAACCGGAAAACACTCCGGCTCCCACTATCAGAACAAATGTATAACTTTCTTTCCCAAACATCGCGGAAGTAACCCCGATGTTTAGTCTACCCCGGGGAGGTGTTATATCCTTCCCGTTGCACTCCTTCTTGCTAACTGTGCACTCTGTCCCGCTACCTCAACACTCTTCATAATACACCTATATCGGGCTCACGTCAGTGAGTCAGTCTCCTTCATCTCCTCATCCAAGACGGTCGTCCAAAATCATAAAAAGTAATTTTTTTAAAAAGCTAAATATCCTGTGGCTCATAACAGTTCGTAAGTTCTCCTCCGGCCTCGGCTCGACGGCGACGGATCGGTGACGAGAGGGAAGAGGTAGTCTGTGTGTCACAGTTGTTGCTTGCAATTTAGGGAAGGTTTTTGAAGTAATACCATCACGTCTGATTAGATTAGATTACATTTAACGATAGTTATAGATAAGCAATTAATATCGGGTAAAGTAAGTAGTTACAGTAAATGCTACTAAAACTGCCCTAAGAAACTATATTCTATTCTATTTCCGATAAATATAATAAACGGCAGAAATAAATAAAAATGACTTCAAAATATATTTCACCGAAAGTCACATTTTAATCCTTTAAATTCTTGTAGTGCAAAAAAATCATGATTAGTAATAATCCATGAATGTGTTTTACGTAAAAGGCAACAGCAGCCAATATTGACATAAACGACAACCGACTGGTTTAAATCTGCATGTTCAGCTCCACATCATGCCATTATATGCATAAGAGTTAAGGTAACCACGTCGCATCGTAATATTAAAAGGGACGTTTATGATATGTAATAATTGTAGAGAACAGAAAACCACGACAACGGGATTAGGGTGAATCAAACTTAATACAAAAGACCCCACTCAGAGACTGGTACCAGAAGGCGTCGTGGTCTAAGTGAAGGCGTCGTGGCCTAAAGGATAAGACGTCCTGTGCATTCGTGTTGAGCGATGCGCCGGTGTTCGAAACGCATTACCGCCCATGCGTTTAGGTTTGAAGGGTAGGGCAGCCGTTGTAACAATACTGAAACCTTAGAACTTATATCTCAAAGTGGGTGGCACATTTACGTTGAAGATGTTTATGGGCTCCAGTAACCACTTAACATCAGGTGGGCTGTGAGCTCGTCCACTCATCAAATCAATATAGAGAGTTCACCACCCAAAACACAAGTTTTGATCATCCCTCCTGCTCCAAGCACTGAAAGAGACTCTAATGCAAGTAAAATCTGGCATCCCCTGTTCTGGCATCCGCGTAGCATGCTATCAATAGATAGGATGTCATTGAGGATATACCTACGTGGGGAGAGAACCGAACCTTGTGTGACAGGCACAAGCGTTGATAGTCTTGGACAAACAAACATTTACTTTTCCCATATAGTTTACAAAATACGTCAACTTTTATTAAAGGTGAAGCCAGAAATGGAATCTGTTTATTCTTTAATTAAGTTTTCGTTAATTATTGTATAAAAAGACGAACTATCCGGTCTAAATTTTAACGTCTAGTCACAAGACAAATCCATAGACCGTGTTAGCCGCAGTCGGCTGACAGGATCGTAATGGATTGTTTACCTGCGCGCGGACGTCCGACGCCGCAGTCGATCACTGACACCGACCTAATTACATGTAAATAAATACAGACCCGACCTGATTTTGATCCGGATCAGACTGTTCAATGCGTTTGTCATGGTCTGCTGGCAAACACGAAAGTCTGCTTCGCGTTTTGGGTAATAATTTCTAAATCAGACACGCGATTTTGTGCCTTATACTGAATTCAATTAATCACAAGCGTTCTCAAATCACAATTAAATAAAATTTGACTGAAGACAGAATTACAATTTTTGCAAAACAACGAACCTTTGCAAAATGAAATGCGCTCAAAGCTTCGAAGTTTTCGACGTCAATAAGACGTTGGCTTTTTGCGATAAGTAAAGAGAACTTAGGTAAACAGAAATACATATTTCCATAATGTAAATGTACGGCATATCAAATGAAGTGGACCTGTACATAGGGGAGACGGTATAGGAGTGCAGTTCCCTCGGGTGCAGTAAAGAGACTGGTTCGGTTAGCGAATTGCGATATCGAATCGAATGGCTATACTATACATACACCTGCGACACGCAACATGAATAGATGTTAATACCTAGCGCTACTTAGTGCTCTGCTTCTTCTAACATTTTATATTTTTGTTAAGTTTATTTTAATAGTAATGCATATAGTAATGCGCTTCGGTTTGAAGTATGGTACAGCCGTTGTAACTTTACTGGTGTTAAGACCTCTTGTGAGTCCGCACGGGTAGGTACCACCACCCTGCCTATTTCTACCGTGAAGCAATAATGCGTTTCGGTTTGAAGGGTGGGGTAGCCGTTGTAACTATACTGAGACCTTATAACTTATATCTCAAGGTGGGTGGCGCATTTACGTTGTAGATGTCTATGGGCTCCAGTAACCACTTAACACCAGGTGGGCTGTGAGCTTGTCCACCCATGAAAGCAATAAAAAAATTAGATATTCAATAAAATGATGGTATGGCGTATTTTAAGGTCTTACTGGTAGCAGCTAATATCATTATTTCAAAGACAAGACAGAATTTTTAATCTACAAATGCGATTTTCTAATATTTCTAACCGGGCGTAGTCACTTACATTGAGGTATTTATGGACTCTCTCAACTATTGAAACTGGTAGATCGTCAGATAGTCGGTCTACCTGGGCCAATAAACACAAAAAAAACTTCACTAACAAATTGAACATTTCAATAGAAATTGCTCAATACGTAAATCTGTTTGTTGATCAATCTCCTCTGGTCCACTTAACCTAAGTGCTTAGTTTGCAACATAGTTCTAGCATTCGCCATTTACGAATTGAACTGAATAGTAGAATAAGTATAAAAGCGTGATTTATTTTTAATAGCAGTATTACGAATGAGAGGTTTTAAAAGTTTCCATTTTTTTAATGAAACTTGGGGGACGTAAAACTTTTCTAATCGTTCTAAACTTCTAAACTAGGATAGGACGTCGGAGATCCACTTATGCTTATTAAATTTTCCTTTTGGACGGGAAAATGTTAAGCCCAGTTTCGACATAGTGTGGAGCAAAGCGGAGCCGTGTGGCATGTTGCTCCGACACAAAATATTGTGCGACGGGTGAACGCGCCGTTCTAACTTCCAATACAATATAAATTGCACTTTAAATATGCCCTGCACTTCAAGTCAAATGCAAGCAATATACGACCTTGCTGTCGAACATTAGAGCATGTTTCAGACAAATCGAATAGTGACGCGGAGTAGTGGAATAATACCGGTAATGTGGTGTCGCCTTTCTATGTCGAGATAAGGGTACGCGACATTGACTATTCAAAGGGTTGTGGTCTTCAAAATTTGAGCTCAATATGAGCCGAAATACCTGCGTTTTGCCTTTGAGTTAACGCGCAATTTGCGTTGAGTGATGTCGATATTTTAGTTCAATGAAACAGCATTTATTTATTGAAAATAATTCATGATAAATAAATTATTCGAGCTGGGACGAAATGTTTCGGTGGACTTTGCGTTCATTGTCAGATTATATTTTCAATATTTGAAACGTACTGCAATGAATTATATTTGTATTCAAATATTGTATCTTACCGTGTACATTAGGATATTGTCTTCCAGCCTCATTTATTTAACGAAAATAATCCAATTAGTTTGTGCAATTGGCCCCACCAAGAAATAATTAGGTAAGTAAGGAACCTAGCAGTTATTTATTCCGCACGTGTCTGGAGGTGGCTTATTTATTTGCAATTTGTACGATATCGTTTGGTAGGTAGGCACCTTAATGAGGCAATAACAATAAATAAAGACCCAAAAGTTTTCTCAGCACTTCACCCTCTACGTTTCAACCGACCCTCACGAGGCACCGACTCAAACTCGTATGGAACTGGAAAACGTTATAATTATTTAGTAGCCTCCTTTTACTCATGTTTTGTGAGCGATTCGATCCTTCAGGAGCGATACTTTACGGTTCATGTTACGAAACACAAACATTTGTATTTATTCAATTCCTTAACAAACTACTGAAGATGTTATAAGATTTGTTGTACTCATGACAGAAATGAGAAATTGAAATGCTATGTTCTCAGATTCTCCCTTCTTTTGAATTTTAATCCTTACGAATATTTTCTTAACTATTGGTAGGAGCGAGAGATACTATTAAATCTACACAATAAATGTTCCGCTCTTTAATAACTTTAGTTTCATATTTTAACAGTTTTAGAGTTATTTTTTGTGTACTGTCCAAATTTGCATTCCTAGATTCCAAATTTAAATATAATATACAAATATATCTGTTTCACTTATTACAACTAGTTTCTAAAAATCTTATGTTTCACTACATAATAAATTAGAATAATGTCGTTGATTTTTAATGAACTACACATCTAATGAACTCCAAAAAGAATTTTGCGCAGATTTAAAATGTTTTATACCTGGGACATGATTAAAATGTTACGAAGCAAGATTTTCTACAACGAGTCTGAAACTTTAGGTCACGGCTGACGTTCACACGTTATATTCATCAGTTGCTCATTCTGTACACGGTCGGTTCTTTAGAAGCACCCTCGAGGACACCTCGGGAGCACACTACCTCTATTGTAGGGCTGAACGTGCCTAGAATGAATCGTTTTCAAGAACTTTTTTTCTGAAACGAACGAACGCACCGTCTTACGTTCTATGTCAAAAGCATTCTTAGTTCGGCGACAAATTGCAGCACTCGTCACTATCGACCTATGTATAAATAAATAATAAAATAAAAAAATAAATATTTACTAACAATCACGCCACGTTAACTGGTCCTGTGGTAAGTTCGTAAAGAACTTGTGTTACAGGTACCAGATAACGGAAATAAATGTAATATTTTTATTATACACATACATATATTTAATATACATCCATAACCCTGGAAAAGACATTTATATTTATCATACAAATATCTTCCCTTGGCGGGATTCGAACCCGCGACCCCCTTGTGTAGTGACCATGTCACTTACCACTACACCAGACNTTCGTAAAGAACTTGTGTTACAGGTACCAGATAACGGAAATAAATGTAATATTTTTATTATACACATACATATATTTAATATACATCCATAACCCTGGAAAAGACATTTATATTTATCATACAAATATCTTCCCTTGGCGGGATTCGAACCCGCGACCCCCTTGTGTAGTGACCATGTCACTTACCACTACACCAGACGGCCGTTAAGTATAATGATAACTTGTTTTTTTCTCTTTCTCTTTCCATAACATCATCGGCATCTGCCACTGTTTTTTTTCCTGTCTCTTTGTGATTAGACGACACATTAGATTATTTCGATAGAATTATATTTTTCTATGGAACCTTATGATTTTGTTTTTAATTTTTTTTATTGCTCGATATTTCGAGCGCACAGCCCACCTGGTTGGATCCCATAGACATTTACAATGTAAATGCGCCACCCACTTTGAGATAAAAGTTCTAAGATCTCAGTATAGTTACAACGGCTGTCCCACCATTCAAGCCGAAACGCATTACTACTTCACGGCAGAAATAGGCGGAGTGGTGGTACCTATCCGTGCGGACTCACCTAGGAGGTCCTACCGCCTGAGTATGAGTTTTGAGTATTGAGTTTGAAACTTTTAAAATTACCTATTCCATAATTTTGAATATCTGCTCAGTAGTGCTCAGTTCGACTAGTTGAATTGCAGTTTCTCGATGGTATTCATTTTGTAGTTCGCGTTAATTAGACTAAGAGCTTCTATTGAGTTGAAAAACTAAAAAAAAATCATTAATACACTCGGGAGCCGGACAGTCGCTGTTGCTGTTTCCTTCTGTCTTTTTAGCTACTAACGTCGCTTTTTTAAGGATATTAGTATGTAGTAGTCCGGTCATAATTATATCGTCTGTTAATCGTTTAAACAATAACTAAACATAAAACAAACCCGCAAAGTTATAGTTTGCGTAATCACTGGTGGTAGGACCTCTTGGGAGTCCGCACGGGTAGGTACCACCACCCCGCCTATTTTCCGCCGTGAAGCAGTAATGCGTTTCGGTTCGAAGGGTGGGGTAGCCGTTGTAACTATACTGAGGTCTTAGAACTTATATCTCGAGGTGGGTGGCGCATTTACGTTGTAGATGTCTATGGGCTCCAGTAACCACTTAACACCAGGTGGGCTGTGAGCTCGTCTATCCATCTAAGCAATAAAAAAAAGGCAAATTGGTTTAGCTGTTGTAAAGCGTATTGCGCTCCAATGAACAAATTAAGTTGGGTTTATGACTTCAATGTACATATTTTGTTCAAAATGTGATAATACTCCAGTCGATGTGATTCCGATTATGACAATCGTTTTGCATTCGTTGTATCAGCTGGAGCTCGTGTGCTTTTATGAACCGCATATTGGAAAGCTGATAAGTATCATATAAATGCTATTCTCTTAAACTCTACTAAGCCCGTGGTTCCTGAGGAACGTGGATCTCCACGATGATCTGGAGCTCGACTCGATGTAAGTAAGTATGTAAAGTCGGCATCACTGCGCCATTTTGAGAAGGTGGCACGACATGAGAACCCTCTTGTCGTGGCCGCTGGAAACTACACACCCGACCCTGTAGGCCGAATGGTAAACCGTCGACGTCGCCCAAAGCACGTCATTACGGATCCTCCTGATCCATTAACGGGGCTTTTAGGCACCACAAGCAGCGGTCACCGTTCTCGTCGAACCCGTAGCTTGCGACGAAGGGCTCAGCGAGCGAATTAACCCACAGACACAGCCCACTGAGTTCCTCGCCGGATCTTCTCAGTGGGTCGCGTTTCCGATCCGGTGGTAGATTCGAAGCACTGCTCTTGCTAGGGTCAGTGTTAGCAACTCTCCGATTTGAGCCCCGTGAGCTCACTTACAAACGTTAGGGTGAAGCTGAAAAAGCCTCTCAAGGCTATCAGCATAGGTAGGAAAAAAATCTACTAAGTAAACACATTTCGTTCCAAAAGTCTTGTTCGCAATAAGCTAAAGAGACCCAAAATTTTTCCACTAAAAGTCTAATGCCTTAAAAAAGGGTATAATAGTTGGCCGTTCGTGTAAAATCAATGTGTTCAGGTGCTCCTCGGCTCCCAGGGGCGCAGTAAAGTCGCCGGACTCGGCTTGCGGTTCCGTACACTGTTACACGAACTGTACTTACTTTATTTATATGTACGTGAGCTTCAAAGGGACTGCGTAGTCTGCACATGCGCACATATTAACGGGATGTCATTTTCAGATGCTATTGTTGTCCAATAACGTGATGTCTAGTGCTTTGACTACCGAAGGCTGGCAGGTAAGCTGTTAATTAGTAACTGTCTTGGATAATAGCAATGATAAGACGAAGTAGGACTGAACGCACTGGTTTAAGGTACTCGATTCTCAAAGAATTATTCATAGCGTTTTCCATGGACACTGCAGTCTGTATAAATCAGAGAAATCAAAAGTATTGCTGTAAAGCTACAGCGAGGCTTTAATTTTTTGGAAGTTTGTATTTTCATTCTTGGACGATTCAAGCTTTCAGATACCAGGTATGTTGCATAAGAACGCTTCTCCTTAAATGTTATTTGAGTATTATAAAACTCCGAACGTAATACCTGGTATAAGCGTCCGCTATTGTTATGCTCGGAAAGTATCGATAACAGGTACTATGTTCCATTATGTAGCTAACAAAGGCTTATGCACGTCAAATGCGTTAATCCACCTCCTGGATCCTGGTAGCGCTTTTATGACGTCACGATAATATTATGACAGGCCTCAATGCGGGACCTCGTTTGTGGTGCATTTTGGAAACACATTGAGCATTATTTCATATTTTGTTCGGACGTGCCATACGACCGACCGCAGCGGGCGCAGCATTCAATTATTATGAATAAATTGACAAGCAAATGCATTACCGATTCATGTTTCAGATTAATACACAACAACACAAGTTTATTTAAACAAATTACTATGGTTACTGAATTCGTTGAATTTAATACAGGCGATTACATTAGACTCGAAATAAAGTTACGAGTTACGAATTGGAAATTTTCAATCCGTTTTGCTTGATATGATTGTTATTACTATAATAATATTTTAGAATGAAGAAAACGTATTCATATCTTGTAAGTTTGAACAATATTTCAAGGAGTCAGCCCAGATAAATAATAAATTTATTACCTTATAAGATCATCAATTGAACCCCAAAATTTCGTTCAAAGTACAACGGCTTGAGCTCGCATCCCGCCACATAAATCGGGATAAAAAGATCGTAATGTTTTACACAAATGAAGCTCACAGAGTACGATTTTAGCATCGGAACGTTACTCACACTTATAGTGTTTTCACAAAGTTTTATGCTTCGGCGAGTACAAAGAACTTAGGGCGTATATAGATATAGAAGCGGCAATGATATAGTGTCGGGCCGCGGCTGTTCCCTCAGGAACGATAAACCTTTCCCGGCGCTTCCCGTCTACTCTTCTTTATGGGAAGGCCGGAATGGCCAGCCCAGGTGAACAGGTAGCTAGATTGCGATAGTATTTTTAGAACATCTTGTCGGTCGTCGGGTGTTTTTCCTTTGTTATCAAATGGGAGACATTGGAAGTGAATTTTCGGTTATAGGAGCGCCTAATGTATCCGTGAGGCTTAGGAGGTGAAGGCTGCTTGTACCCTTTTATGGCGTGTGGATAAAGAAACGTTCGACAAAGGGTTTTCGTTCTGTATATGAAAGCGAGAAAATTAGTTTTGTGTATCGTCGTCGAGGCCCACGAGGGAATCTAAATTCAGTTGAGTTCGCGTAAAATTCGTGTAATGCATGTATTCTTTGAATTTATGCATCATTAATTTCTCGCAGCCGGTTTTGTTGACGTGATGGAAGCAGGAAGCCGAGTTTATGGAAATGTATTTACGAAAAAGCAAACAGTCGTTTTCGCATTTTGTGGGTTGAGTTTGATTTTTTTAGCTTATGAAATGAAAGCCCTTTGTGCTCTGTAAAATAAATGAATTATTAATTAAATTGGTTTTCATTCGAAGCGGCACCGATTTTTATTGCATGTTCTAGAAATTGTTCATTGTTTGATATTTTCCTAGGTTTATTTCCGAATCGCGTGGGATGGTTGCACGTTTTTCGAGTAATAATACGTAGGTGTTGAATGAATATTATCAAAATAATATTCATATAGAATCTAGGGTAGTCCACACTGTTATTGGAATCTCCCTCATTATTGGCACTGTCTTTAAAGCCCAGACAACATTATATTGTAACATCAAGTTTTGTTTATGTATATACTCAACCATTATAGGTTCACATCTATTAACGTAATTTATGAATTTGATATTGTTTCTTTTAATAGCGTTATTATTTAATAAAAGAATTATTTGTAAAATAATTGAAGATCCGATAACTACGATTTCTACTAAAATTGTAGTCGAGAGATTCAAAGATGAGCCAAAGAAACGGGCAAAAAAACTATACACGGGTCCGTATAAAAGCGATTTTTGTAATAATGTTTATGGTTCTGATGTTGAGGATTTTGATTCAGCGCCAACGTTCTGGTAGTTAGGGAGACAATCATTGTATAGTTTACCCTACCTCATATTTTTTAATAGAAGCGTGAAGGCGTGAACTTATTTGTCTGATTAATTTTCAATTTAAATTATGTTTTGATGTGCAAGTATACTCTACTATAATGACGCGAAATATTTGTTTTACATGAATTTTGTCATATCTAAGGCATATTCTAGTGCTCAAACCATTATTTGAAAATATAATTTGATATTTAAACAAACAGACCAAGTACATAACAACAATTCATTAAATTACTGAATTAAATTAATTCTGTGTAGTCTAAATTAATTTAATTTGTAAATAGGAAGCGTGTTTGTGTACAGGCACCGGTATTCCCACAACGCCTTTAGGAAATAATAAAATTAATAACGGGCCTCAAAAATTTACTAGTTCAAAACTAGTTCAAAAGTTATTTTCAGTTAATATTGTTTTAAAACAGAGACAATTTAATTCATCGTGCATATTCGAAAGATTTTAAATAATCAAATTGCTAAAATAAATTGTTTAAATTGTTGACTTAATTATAAACCATGAAATATCATATTTTAGTTTACATAAGTTTTACTTTTTTCCAATTATACAAAGTGTAATTAATTTGCATAAGTTGTATTCTTTTTTAAGAGAAAATTATTCATTTCAAAGGTCGAATATCCATTTCGTATAATAAGATATCTACGTAAGCCACGATAGGGTAGATCAGTTATTTGTGATCTCCCATCATCAGCATTTCCGAGCGTTATCGCATAACCTTCTTCAAACGAGAAAGTTCTTAAGTAGACGTAGTCCGTAGACGACGATAATCAATTAAAATAAGGTCCACTGTAATCAGGTTTGTTTTCACAAATTGTAAATAAGGATCGGATTAAAAAACGGAAAAGCAAAAAGACCCCACTCACTGGATTATTTATCTAAAAGTCTACCTTAAACTCATTCATAATTAATTTCAAACTCTAATGTTTAATGGTTGGAATAATAATGAAAATCAATCATATGCGCCTTAAATGTAGTGCTGCTATTAAACCGCCGAATTTTGCCTGAAACATTCTGCGTTGAGAATATGTACATATTTTCATGAAGGCTATTTTATGAATGCGTTGATCGGAACGATCAATTTGCATCGTAATTAGGAGTTTGCTCTCTGTTTTAACACAAATTACCTTTAAACCAATAGCCGGTTCACATTTTCTGAAAGCAAACACTCGGTATGGTCCGCGCGCATTTATTTATCGTATGTTTTTACTAAGAATTAAACTATGTGACATTCTTTTTTTAAACGCCTCATCTAATTACATCTATTTTATGAAATTAGTTTAATATATTTTATGTAATTAGTTTTAATGTTTTATCGAATAAGCAAAGGTGTAAATGTGCACACGTCCCTAATGATGTCTAGCGGCTACTGTAGCTCATCTACAGCTCAAAAATCACGCTAACTTTAATCAACAATGGCGTGGTTTTCATTATATTCGGTATTTTTTATACAAGATAAGTGAAAGAATTTATGGCCATGAGATGTAAGCCAGTTACGGAAGCCCTTACAGATTACAGATTACAAGGTGAATGCCGCCATCCACATTGAGACATCTTGTCTAAGTCTCAATTAACTTCAAAATTGGCTGTTTCATCTTTTAAACTGGAACTTCAGAAATAGTCTCAATAGCGGTAGCTACTATAACCGACCATTTAAATGGGAACATCAGAAATAAGCTGAATAGTGGTAGCCGCTCGTGCGGGCCAAAATAATAGAATGACAGCCAAATTGGAAACTGCCTGAATATGTAAGGACGATAGCATCAACTCCTGCAGTGTCTCAACACCCACCAATTAAAAATAATACAAGTATTACTAGAAATATTTGATAGCAGAAAACGATTTGAATTTTTTATAAAAACCAAAAAGTCCTTCTATTAGTTTCAATGGCGTCCTTCATAAGATCTAATCTCCATAACATTACAAAGGACCTCTCGTAGGCCAGCGGCATTCAAAGCACACTACTCGTCTATGAGTACTTGTCTATGGACCATGATCCAACGAGCCGGATGTCAACATTTGCCCACGCGATTTCACCCCTGAGGCTGCCGGCGAAATGACATGCCTCTTTTATTCAACTCTTTACAGCTCCGCGATGCAATTGCATGAGAAATTTTCAAAGGAACGCGACCTCGAGGTGACTTAAGATGTTCCTTATTTACAAAAAGTCCGGAGTAATTTTTGTGTTTTTAAAATAAAGAGGGTCCACAGCCGGTCATGTTGAATACTTTTGATGGAAATGTATGATGTAAAGTTCAAGCAAACTTGGACTTATGAATAGAAAACAAAACTACGCGAAGCTCTGACGGAATATTTGTATTTCATCAACTTCATTCAATACTAATGATTTTAAATGGTTAAGGCTGAATGGAATAGATGCCGACCTCTTTGGTTCACGTCTTTAAGATCTAGAAGATATGCTTTACTGGTGGTAGGACCTCTTGAGAGTCCGCGCGGGTAAGTACTACTACCCTGCCTATTTCTGCCGTGAAGCAGTAATGCGTTTCGGTTTGAAGGGTAGTAGGGCAGCCGTTGTAACTGTACTGAGACCTTCGACCTGATCTCAAGGTGGGTGGCGGCATTTACGTTGTAGATGTTTATGGGGTCCAGTAACCACTTAACACCAGGTGGGCTGTGAGCTCGTCCACACATCTAGCAATAAAAAAATATGCTTGATGCGCATGGACATCACGACGTGAATACCTCCCTTAAAAATCTCAACTAGTAAAACTATCTATCTATCCTTCAAGTGATAGCTTTGAGGATAATCCTTATTACAATTTGTTTGACAGATTAACATTATGTCTGGCTGTATCATGTAAACGTGGTTAGTCGTGTTGATACATTCCATATTATCGAACACCATGTAATATCAGATGCAAACTCATACCCAAATCGAAGCAATAGGAAAAAAAACCAAATCAACACGGAAAATCACTCTATTCACAAATTATCAATTCAGAGAGACATTGACTACGAATAAAAAGTGGTGTGGACATTCCCTCGTAGCTGGGAGATGGGATACGTCACTGACGACCGACGGAAGCAGAAATCACGACAGCAAACATTGACTTTAGACTTTTACTCACTTAGCCTAACTCCCGGCTGCACTGCAAATCACTCACTGGAAACGAAGAACAAGTTTTAAATTCAAAAACTCTCTCTCTCTCTAAATGATTTAAAAGCGAACGACGTAAAACTTCGCGAAGTTATTGAAAACTCGATCTCATAAATTCAGTTAATACAGCTGAGGCTTTGTTGTGGTACACCTTTTGCATGTTTTCGTTTTTATAATTATTTTTTTAAATAAATACTTTTATATAATTAAATAGATCTGTAAATTCACTTTGTATGTAACATTAAGCATTAGTTTTTTTTATTTCAGTTAGCTTTAAGGCGAACTCATTTGAATAATAACAATCTATAATATATTAATTAATACGTGAAGCAAAAACTTTGTATCCCTTTTTACGAAAATTGCGCGGACGGAGGAGTATGAAATTTTCCACACTTATAGAGAATATAAAAAAGAAGTACACAATGCTAATATTTTTTTAAATAATGCATAAAAAATACATTAAATCAATAAAGAAAACATTACACACTCTACATACCATGTATTTGACGCATACATGCATGCATACTATTTATTGTCAAACTTTTGTTCTTGACGTCTGTTGTCAAATTGAGAATAGATTAAATATTGTTTGTCTTTGTTAATATTTTTTATAGTGTAGTCTTGGCGAAATTTGTGATTATAGAAGTATAAAATACAATCATAATAGTGTACAAACTTACAATTCCAATTAATTATAGTCGAATTTCGACTACTGCGGNTATTGTCAAACTTTTGTTCTTGACGTCTGTTGTCAAATTGAGAATAGATTAAATATTGTTTGTCTTTGTTAATATTTTTTATAGTGTAGTCTTGGCGAAATTTGTGATTATAGAAGTATAAAATACAATCATAATAGTGTACAAACTTACAATTCCAATTAATTATAGTCGAATTTCGACTACTGCGGGACCTCTAGTATAATTAAATAGATCTGTAAATTTACTTTGTATGTAACATTAAGCATTAGTTTTTTTTATTTCAGTTAGCTTTAAGGCGAACTCATTTGAATAATAACAATCTATAATATATTAATACGTGAAGCAAAACTTTGTACCACTTTTACCAAAATTGCGCGGATAGTGGAGTATGAAATTTCCCAGACTTTTAGAGAATATAGAGAAGGAGTGCAGAATGCTAATGCGTGCCCTACAACGCGACGTAAAGTCTCGCATCGCCGAAGTCCGAGATGCCAGATGGTCTGATTTCTTAGAAAGACTCGCGCCCTCCCAAAGGTCTTACTACCGCTTAGCTCGCACTCTCAAATCGGATACGGTAGTAACTATGCCCCCCCTCGTAGGCCCCTCAGGCCGACTCGCGGCGTTCGATGATGACGAAAAAGCAGAGCTACTGGCCGATACATTGCAAACCCAGTGCACGCCCAGCACTCAATCCGTGGACCCTGTTCATGTAGAATTAGTAGACAGTGAGGTGGAACGCAGAGCCTCCTTGCCACCCTCGGATGCGTTACCACCCGTCACCCCGATGGAAGTTAAAGACTTGATCAAAGACCTACGTCCTCGCAAGGCTCCCGGTTCCGACGGTATATCTAACCGCGTTATTAAACTTCTACCCGTCCAACTCATCGTGATGTTGGCATCTATTTTCAATGCCGCTATGGCGAACTGTATCTTTCCCGCGNAAAAAAAAAAAAAAAAAAAAAAAAAAAGGAGCATATCTGACTCCAATTATACTACACACACGGGCGATCATCGGGCCACTCTGTCAGCGGACTGTCTGACTAAGAATTGTATCCTCAGGATACCGTATTCAGTCAGAACTAGGGGGTGTTGGAAATTGTGGCTGATTTTAGTGCACGCGAAGTTTAGACGTCGTCTTCTTAAGTCTATTTCACGGACCCTCTAGGGCGCTCATCTGGTTAACAATATAAAAAAAACAACTAACTTTTCTTCTGCTTAATTGTTTTTTTTATACAAAGAGGTGTCGCCATTTGGTTTTTTTTTCCATCGAAGAAAATCACCGGATCTGTGGGAGTTGAAACTCACTAAAAACTCCTGCCGCTCCCAGCCGGCGCCCTACCCCCGGACCGGGTGGGAACCCAGTCGGAGCTATTGAGACGGCTGGACAGGGCTTACGCAGAGCATATTACATCCATCCCGCCGTCCCCCAGACGCCGGACCGGCGGCCGCCAGTTCCCTCGCTCAAAGAGGCCAAGAGCCCGCATTGATGGCGTCGCGTTACACCTTCCCTCGGAGCGGTCGGGGGAACGCGGCTTACCACGCCGCCCCACGCCTAGGTTCCTCCCCGGACAAAGCGGTTGGAGCTCGAAGCTCTTAGGGGGCCGGGTTACGGACCTTCTTCTGCGAGATGGTACACTCGCAGAAGTCGAGCATAGCCTTCCAAGACTCGTCGCCGCCAAGGATCGACGCCACGACGCCAGGCAGCGACAAGTCCGGTCCTATCATTGCGACAAGGACACGGCGCTGCACCTCCCAAGCAGGGCAGACAGCGAGCGTATGCTCCGCCGTGTCCAGGTCGTGTCCACAATGGTGGCACCTCGTCGTCGGCTCAGCTCCTATCCGGTGCAGGTACTTCCCGAAGCATCCGTGCCCAGTCAGTACCTGCAGTTGCCATTTAGTAGCAGAGGTTTGACTAATATTACAGCGAAACATATTAAACTTAATTATGTATATTAAAACTAAAGTTTTAATTTCGACTAAATTATAGCCTCGTTTTAAAAGGGTTTGCTGCTATTTGTACTAACGAGTTCGTCCCGACCCATTCTAGTAGTGACATAGGAATGCCGTGTCAATGTTAATTAGGCATTTCGCTCGGTCGCTAGCTCGCGAAGTGGACTGATGTAATTATGTAAATGCTAGGATGCAAAGTTGGGAATGTAGAGGAGGGAACATGTGGCCATGCAGCATTCGAGATAAAATAGTTCGTAGTTGTACGGCAAAATGACTTAGTAACTTTAATAAAATAGTTAAATTTTTCACATAACTATCACATTATTTTAATTATTTAAACGAGTTGAAAATATTGCTTAAAATAAACTAGAGAGATTTCACGATAATGTTTATTCAGAGAACATTAATTAATTATGTGATATGTGTATAAATTTAACTATTAAAAATAATCACTATTATGGAGTTAGAGTAAAATATAAAAGAATAAGAATCTCCTAGAAGTTTATTTATATTATTATTTAGTGGGATTGTGTCACGTCAAGATTATAATATCGAAATTAGTTTTCTGTAAAATTATATTCCAAAACTATTTTAAGCTAGCGACCAGCCCTCGCTTCGCTTCTGAAACATTACATTTAATTATCGACGATGTTACCCGCGGTTATTTAATTGTCGTACCGCGGGTGAAGCCGCGGGGCGAAGCTAGTCTAAAAAATGTAGCCTAAGTTACTCCTTATATCATCAGCTAGCTACCTATCAGTGAAAGTCCCGTCAAAATCGGTCCAGCCGTTTCAGAGATTAGCCGGAACAAACAGACAGACAGACAGACAGACAAAAATTAATTTTTTTTATTTTGGTGTATGAGCCGTATATATATTCAAATTATGCATGTAGTAAAAAGAGGCTATTTCAATATTACAAACTTACAATACTCAATACTCAATACTACAATGTTTATTTATATGTATATTTTGCAATTTTATATATTAATTGATATTTGAAAATTTGAATTTACGTTTTGTGTCTTAGACTATTAATGTTTTATATCTACCTAACTAACAGAAACGTATAAAAAAGTCAGTTCAATGAAAACATAAGGTCGTAAAATAATACTCGAAAAATAATACTTAATCATTGTTATTTGATAAGCATCGCCGCCAACGAGTATGCTGATGAATAATGGAAAACATGTTTTTTTCATTGATTTCTTCTTCTTCTTTGTCTCCACCTTATACCACTAGGTGGGGTCGGCACAGCGAATTTTTTTATTCCATTATTACATTTTTCATTGATTAAACAAACAAAAAAAACAGAAAGACAATTATTAGTATCATCATCATCATCATCAGCCTTTATCTGCCCACTGCTGGACATAGGCCTTCCCCAATGCCTGCCACATAATGCGGTCCTCCGCCTTCCGCATCCAACGACTTCCCGCCGTGCGCACTAAGTCGTCAGTCCACCTGGTTGGAGGACGCCCCACGCCCCTTGTACCCATCCGTGGCCTCCATTCGAGGACTTTCCTCCCCCACCTGGCGTCGCTGGCTCGACAGATGTGACCGGCCCATTGCCACTTCAGCCTGCTAGCTTTGAGAGCTATGTCGTCGACTTTGGTTCTCCGTAAAATTTCTTCGTTCCGGATTTTGTCCCTTAGAGAAATACCTAGCATAGCTCTCTCCATCGCCCGCTGTGCGACTCTTAACTTATGGGCCAGCCCTGCCGTCAGTGTCCAGGTTTCCGCGCCGTAATTAGTATAAGAATACGCAATAGAAAAATAAGCATGTGTGGGAACGTAAAAATTGAGCGAAACAATAAATGTGAACATGGAAAAAACATAATACAACAATAATTATATGTATGTATATAGCTATAATATAAAAAATACACAAAGACTGTAAAAATTATGAATTCTTTATTTTTATGACTAAAGACCTTTAGACTTTTGCACATTATAATTGTATATTTTGTATGGTTTAAAAACTTCTACGTTGATATACGATGTTTTTAGAGTGCTATGACATGTCTTTGCTTTAAACGAGGCTTGCGGAGAGTAATCAGCGGTAAGTAGCGGCATTACTGCACTCTTAGCATTGTTGATGTCCAAGAGCAACGCTGAGCATTGATAGTGGGAAAAACTCTTTATACATTTTTACCACGGCGGTGCGCTGGTTCAATATTTTTGAAGTAAGTTTTGCGGGGGCGAGTATCGCTAAAGATGCACAAAAAGAGGGGAAGGCCGAGGCTAGTCTATGAGGAGTAGACGTACCTGCCAACCCTTCGCTAGCTTCTTCCAGGCTGCAGAATTCGACGTCACTGGACGACGCGTAATGGCGGCGACTTGACACGGCACTCTTCTAAATTATTGTCTATAAAACTTGTGTATCACTCGCGCAACGACGAATATGGTCGTCAGTAAGAGTTCGTATAATAGAGAATTAATTTGAGTCCATGAAAATATTTATGTGAAAAAATAAGCGGCGTGTGCGTGTACAGCGCGTGCGGTGCGGTCGGCGATAGTCTTCTTTTTTATTTTTGATTTTTGCTTCTTATGTTTCTTTTTTATAAGTGGCCATGCGAGAGGTTTTATGTCTACTCTCATTAAAAAAGAACCAATTGACTATCAGGTGAGCCGAATGCTCGTTTGCCTAAAAGGGCAATAATAAAATATTTTGTTCCAGTAGTGTATCTTTTATTAATATTTTTCAGTCCACTAATGTAATAATCAAATACGACCAATATCAATTTGCCTGGAAGAATTCGCTAAAAACTACCAGTTGTATTTTTATGTGTTATTTTATATTTTAATTTGTATGACTTTATTAAGTTTATAATAAAGAAATATAGTATATTAAAAATATGTGGATTACTGTCGGAATATAACGAGAATAATTTAGTAGAAGAGGGGGTTAATTGCTTCCCGCTTCCGTAGGCATGACCCGCGATTACCTACAAGTGAACCCTGGGTGGTGCTAAGCGGGAGCCGAAAACATAATCGGTGGTAGGACTAGTTCGATTGGCTAACGACCACCCTCCAACTAGAGTCCGCCGCCAAAAAGCTTAACTGTGTTCCGGAGTGTGGGTTGGAATAGACAGAATATTGAATAGAAAATTGTGAACATAAAATAAAATATTCAAATGCCTTTCAAGCCAAATTTCAGATTTTAATACTTAATATGGCGTATTAAGTAATATGGCGATAAGAAATTTCCAAAATATTCTTATTCAAATCATATTACGTCATATTACTTAAGCGGTCAGGGGTGATGCGTTTTGCAAGTTAGTTTCGCATCAATTACAAAAAATAAATACATTTTTAAAATTATATGTTTTTTAAATTCAAATTAGTATACATACCTATATATGTCATGACCACAATTTACTGCGCACTACATTATGTGCAATCCAAAATTAAAAAAATATATCAAATTAACAGAAAAATAATTAAGTTATTTATATAACATTTTCGTAACTGTTTTCTTTTATAAATTCCTAAAAATATTTTTTCAGCAGTAACCTCCAAGCAATCCTTCTTAACAGCGACCTTATTTTTCTCTTCGTAAGCTTAGTACTTAGGTGTTTTATATCTTTGCCTAAACTTATTTTTTTTTTTAATTTCATATTATTATTCCTTTGTGTATTTGGTTAATTATCCACTTTTATTATTGTTCATTTTGTTGCAAACGTCTGTTCTAATTTATATACGTGCTAAATACGGAATCCGTTGACTGAGCGTCTCTAGCTAATCAAAAACTAGCTGTAAAATTTCTTTGTAAAATACTAAATAGGACATGATAAAATCTGTTTTCTAATCTAGTCTTGGTATATCTAGTAAACGAAGACCTAATCACAACGCGAATCCCACCACCCATCTTAAAACACGAGGTCTAAGTCTGAATTGTTTAGTATAAAGGCTATCGCACTCTTCAGATCGCAACGCATTACTGCTACGCTCACGAAATAGGTGATATCATGGCTATTAACAGAAATATTAGCCGGCTTTAATATTGATGTAATACGAGTGTCGTTAAGCGGCCAGGGTGGGCGGACGTGACTAAACCAACGACGCGCGAATCACGCTTGCTTTAATATAAACGTTATCGTTTTTGAGTTATTATAATATTACACATTGAGTTTTTTGTTTTTCCTACAGATAGGCTATTTCAGCGTAACCTTAACTAGTAGGTGAGCTCACGGGGCTCAAACCGGAGTGATGCTAACACTGACCTTAGCAAGAGCAGTGCTTCGCAGAATCTACCACCGGATCGGAAACGCGACCCACTGAGATCCTGAGAAGATCCGGCGAGAAACTCAGTGAGCTCATTGTGTATGAGAGTTTGAAATGCTACTAAATGTATATACATTATAGGAGTGGGTAATATCGGTTTTGCCGCGTATCGAATCGTATCTATATATCGAGGATCAATATCGGATATTGAATCTATATATTTTCTGAATCTATATATTGATGGATGCTAGTAGATTTTCTCGATTCATGATATTTGAGATTTGAAACGATACGCTGATATAATATCGTAGTAGATATAGATTTAAGTCAACGTTATACGGTTGGTTTTCTGATATCAATTTATAATATGATCTTAAAGTAATAAAAAGAACATGAAAATAAAAATATCAAAAAAACTTTCCTTCATGCTTTTACCAGGCTTAGGACTGGCTACATTATTTTCAGTTTTTAGTATTTTGTGTCTTAATTTAAAATTACAAAATATACCAAAAGAGTGTAGATTTCAAAAGTTTAATACAAACACAAGAAATAAACTCAATTATTTGGATTCAACCAAAAATAGAAAAATGTGTACTTTAAAAATCAAACACAAAAAACTTTTAAGTATTTATAAACACTTGTCCAAAAATTATAGTTCAAGGTCAAAGCGCGTGAAATTAAATTCAACTATGCAAATAGGCTATACTGCATTCAAGTTAGGGTTGAAAGTTGAAACTTCTTTCCTTAATTGTATCCTGCTGATACGCTAAGAATAATCTACAGACATATGCACTTAAATATAAGGTTTACAATTGTATGGATAATGCCTGTTTCTGTTTCATTCATCACATGATATCCCTATCGTGCGCTCACTCACTCTGGCCGATTCGATACGAACCAAACGAATATTGCTGATATTAACGAATCGGTACGATATGCCGATGCGCATCACACCGAGCGATATCGTGTATCGGCTGATATCGAAATATAGATGTCGATTCACGAATCGGTACGATATGGCGATGCGCATCACATCGAGCAATATCGTGTATCGGCTGATATCGATATATAGATTTCGTGCGGGGCGATATCGGATTCAACGATATTGCTGCGATATATAGATATTGAATCTATATACGATTTATATCACCCACTCCTAATACATTAAACTGTTTTGGTCTTTTTTTTTTCCACCGGAGAAAATAGCTGGATCCGCTGCGCGCATGGGGTATGTGGGAGTTGAACCTCACTAAAAACTCCTGCCGCTCACAGCGGGCGCCCTACCTCGGACCGGGCCGGAGGCCAGTCAGAGTTATTGAGACGGCGGGACAGGGTTTAAGCAGAGCATATTACATCCATCCCGCAAACTGTTTTGGTCTAAGTTCATTTGGACTAAGGTCAGATAACCCTACACCTAGTATTGTATAGAAATAGCTAATGGGAAATAGAGATACGCGATACCAGCTGGCTACGACTAAACCAAATTAATTCTGCCAAAACAGCAGTATAGTCTTCCCAATCATTTCCTTTTTATATAACTTCTGCTGTGGCCTCTAAATCTACTGCGGTAGGTGCTATTTAGACTGAAACAATTATGCGTACGTGATTCAAGGTTTTCTGTCCGTCATTTACCTCGGAATATGGTTTAAGAAAGGCGATCAAAACTTGTCTGAAGCAGAGGGGACATTTCTCCAAATGGGGGCAGATGAATCTTTTTCAATTTAATCCTCTGAAATCACTATTACACGATCACCGCTAAGTCTATTTTTCGTGTCGTCTTTATAAAGAAACTTCTTTCCTAGCTATGATGTTAACCTCGATGGGCTATGCCATATTCACCGAGAAAGAGTCTTTATACCAAGGAAATCCAGTTCATCAATTTTACCTGAGACCACTTACCGTTTTAGCGGTGGATTTTCATAGATGATTCTATCTACGTACACTGAAATGAACTCTGCTTTGCAATATTTCTAAAGCGCGACCATTATCTTCCTTCTAGCGAAGTCTAAAGGGAGTATTTCACAGAAAATAGCTGCAACGTGGAGCTCCTAGCTTTGACGTTCTCCGTGGGCGATGACAGTGACTAATTTCCATCAAGTAGACACGCTCATTTGCTTCCTCCACCTCCAATCAATCGCTCAATCCTTAACATAGTGATGCGCTCACCTGAGACCTTTTCGTGTGATATGCAGCCACTTATATCGGTCAGTGGCGCAGTGAAGTGTGTCAGTCTCGTGTTCAGGTGCTCGGACACTTGATCACTCCACCTTTGTTGGCTCCGACGCCTAGATCGTTTTTCATACACTTTATCCATTACTAGGAGTCTCTCCAGGTTAACAACCATCTGCTTATCAAGGCAATCTATGTATTAATACGTTAAGTAAAAACTTTGTACCCCTTTTTACGAAAATTGCGCGGACGGAGGAGTATGAACTTTCCCACACTTTAGAGAATGTAAATGTTAATTTTTTTTTTTATTATGCATAACAAATACATTAAATCAATAAATAAAAACATTACACACACTACCATGTATTTGACACACACCCGCATGCATATTATTTGTATATTGTCAAACTCTTCTTATTAATTATAGTCTGTGGTCAAATTGAGAATAGATTAAATATTGTTTGTCTTTGTTAATATTTACCTAAAGTGTATGTAGTCTTGGCGAAATCTGTGATTATAGAAGCTTAATAGTCTTTGATAGAATCATAATAGTGTACAAACTTATAATTTCAATTAATTAATTATAGTCGAATTACGACAACCGGGGTACCACTAATATAAAAAAATCTCATAAAAATTAAAGACGCGTTCGCGGAATAACTCAACAAGATGTCCATTTCGTAATAACACTCAATAATCATTTGTTTACATAATGTATGCAGTACTATCTCGAAATTGATACGTTCCTAGTACGTGCATCGCAAACAGATAGATCCAGTTGAACAATGACGCTTTGATACGAAGCTGTGATCCTTAACTCGAGTGGAAGATCAATGCACTGGATAGGATGAAATCACATTCGAATCGAATATCGATTTTGACTTTGTGCGGAATGTGGAGACTAAATTTAAAGATGAGAACCAGTAAATAGTTTTTATACGATTGCTTTTTATAACATTTATTTGGTATTCGCTAGCCCGGTAGATTTCGTAGTGCCTCAATCGATAAATAAAAATAAAAGACCTTAACTTTTTTATAAAATAAACATAAAACAAACAAAAAGAATCCGTCAGACGGGGGACACATCAAAGGTAAAACAAAAAAATGTTATTTTTATTTAATACCGAGCATTTTCATATTTATCTACCTTTGAAACCTTCTCTGGACTTCCACAAATAATTCAAGACCAAAATTAGCCTTAAATCGGTCTAGCCGTTCTCGAGTTTCAGCGAGACTAACGACAGCAATTTATTTATATATAGATAATATATAGATAACTAGTCCACGCTGGAGTCAGTCCAGGCTGGTGGTTGCTATAATGCTGTTTATTTTCGCCGCATATAAGGCATTCGTTTCGATTTGAAGGGTCTGACAAAAGTTATACAATGTCGTTAAGGCTTCGACCTTGTGTCTTAAGGTAGATTTATGGGTCATGGTAACATGTTATGAAATGAGCTCCCCTCTACGGTGTTTCTAGAACGCTATGAAATATCCTTCTTCGATTCAGGCTTGTGGAATGTACTTAACGGTAGGCAACGGCTTAGCTCTGCCCCGGGCATTGCTGACGTGCTTAAGTTACGGTAACCACTCATCATGAGGTGGGCCGTATTCTTATCTGCTTACAAGGGCAATGTGGATCGTCGTTGCAGTTGAAACTTCAAAATTACATTTACATACAAAATAAAAGACCTTTACTCGGTCCTAACTTTTGGCTCATAAATAAAACTGGTCTTCTCTTACCTAAAACTAATTTTGGAAAGTTCGCTTACGTTTTGGTTCACGAGATCGTAACCTTTTTTGTTGTAACGCAATATGTTGAGTTGTACGTGATTAGATCGGATTTAGATTTGGTTTTGACAAACTTGAAGATATCGATGCTGAGCATCGTTTGCATAGTGAAGGTGAACACGTTTGTATTCTGGCAAACGAGCTGGTGGGAAGTCATCGGGAAGGCGATGAAATCCTATGCCAAATAAACCATTTAATATGGGAATGGCTTTCTATTCAAATAGCTCGCAGACACCTAATAACACATAACAATCCTTTGAAACCTGAAAACATTTTTACTTTTGGCGGTCCGTTAACCGGATAAAGGCGGATGTTGCCGAACTAATCGGATTACGTCCAACCGGCACGCCCTGCTCATTACCGCACGTGTAAATTAAAAATTAATTTAAATTACAACTCCCCAACCCGAGGAATGCTTGACGACTTCGTTCGTTATTCAGGAAACACTTTTAAACTTTAGCATTGTTACTAGTTTTTTTAACAGAGTTAAAAAAAACGCGGTTCTCAATCGTATCGAATTTTTGACCTCAGAAATATTTTCAAGGTGAGCAGCCATTGATAATTAATTTAATATTTAATTTATATTTTATCAAGATCGTACCACTAGTTTTAGGGTTCTCCTTAAATATTGAAAATTTAACTGACTTCGACTACATGAAAATACTCTTTTTATTTTATTGAAGTTTTGTTTTGTGTATGGAATACGTATTATTCGAATATATTAAAATACGTATTTCGCTAGTCGATGCGGCCAAAATGGGAATAAGCTCTTTCTTTTAGGTCGGGGCCGTATCTCTCACCAGATATACGCGTGGCGTGCCAGTGTGTATGTTCTCACTAAACGAACCCTCAGCACTCCTCTCCTAGTTGTCCGTGTTTCGTCAAGGGCGTAACCAGGCAAGGAAATACTATTTAAGCTGTTTAAATACTATAACTAAAAGAAGCAATTACAGTCAACTCTATATAGAGTCGAAACTCAGTAGGCTGAGATACCTTAGCCCACTGACTTTCTCGTCGGATTTTCTTAGTGGGTCGTGTTTCCGATTGTGCAAAGCACTGCTCTTGCTAGGGTTAGTGTTAGCAACGTCGTCAGGCTTAAACCCCGTGAGCTCATCTACTTGATAGGTTACGCTGATATGGCCTCTCAAGGCTAACAGCTTAGGGTGAAAAAGAAACTGTATCCCTGTAGAACTCCTACAGGGGCCAAATCCGGGCGAAGGTCCTTTTCCACACCCTGGGTCAGCGGCGTCGGATCGGTGTGGGGCGGTATGATTTCCCTCTCGCGTTCCGCCGCCTCCTTTTCTGAGATGGTGAACTCGTAGTCGAACATCGCCTTCGAAGGCTTGTTGCTGCTAAGGATCGTAGTCACGACGGCGGGCATCGACAAGTCCGGTCCTATTTGCGCGACGAGGATACTGCGCTACCTCGTCTACACGGCGTAGTGCCACCCTCGCCAAATACAATTCCCCCCTTTAAGTGCTTACTACCATAACGTATCATTTTCTAATGTCTTTAGAAAAAAGAAAGTATTGAAAAAAAAGAGAAAATGTGATACACATAACAAATCTAACTCTTTGTGTGCCAGAGATTAAGGTCATATTTTGACAAGACATTGTTTTTTCTGGAATGAAAAGACTTAAAATATAAAATGGTTAACATAATATTTTTTCTTCTTCATCGTTTCCTCACTGCTGAGGATTGCGACCACATGTGCTTTCCTCCATAGAGTTCGGTCATAGGTGGCATGACCCATGAAATATATTTACAATAATGAGAACAGCTTAAAAGTTATTAGTTCGGGTTCTATGTATTAGCACATCATTGGTTTCATTCAATCGAAAGTTTATAGTTGATTTGATGTTGGCAAACAATGACGGTATTTCATTAAGGCATTTACCGATAGACGCATTGAAGCGTGATCCGAATTCACTAGTTGTTTGTGTAAAATATGTTATGGCTTTTGTTCTGCGCTTTGTACAAACGATTGAGTTGAACGTTTGTGTAATTATCGTTGATATTAGCGTCATTATTACTGTTGATAGTACTGTAAAACTATAATAGGTAGCACGTGTGTTGTTTAATCTATGTGTTTTTAAATTGCAGTAACATGTTGTACTTGATTTTTTGTTTCCGTTTAAGTGTGCAAAAGTATTTATTATATTATATTGTATTTACACTGTATTCATTCGACTCTAACTTCTTGTTTCTAAATGAAATCTAGTAGATTTATATAACAGCATGTCAAATAGGACAACATGAATTTTGGTTTAATTTGTAGCGTTGGAAACTAACAAGAAATCTACTTTATTTTAAATAAATAAATAATATTTTATTGGAATTAACTACAACTCTACAACAAATTTTTTAAACAAATAATAACGTATAAAAGAAATATCGAAAAAAGAAATATGGAATAAAATCGATGAGTCAAATGTTTTTTTTTTATTTATTGCCCTTGCAGGCTGGCAAGCATGCGGCCCACCTGATGGTGAGTGGTTACCGTCGCCCATGGACTTCAGCAATGCCAGGAGCAGAGCCAAGCCGCTGCCTACCGTATACCGTAGCGATTCATATTATGTATTAAATATCGATGTCTTGATTTCGAAGTGCGCAACATGGTGATACTTTGTGATTGTAGCTTAGTTGAATTCATTTTACTAATCCTTCCAAGATGTTTTTTAAACGCTATAAAATTCAAACGAGGTTTGAAAGGAGTCCCTAGCGGTATATAGTAGGCCTTGCTGTGCTCCTTCCTGATATTGCTGATGTCCATCAGCAACATACACTTCCTATTTAAATGGGCCAAGAGTAGAGCTTGTCCGTCTTCGAGAACAAACTGTAGTATAACTGAAAACAGCTTACTTGCAAAATTCTGTATTTTATTCACTTATCCAATTTGTTTCTGATCGGGTGATCCAGATTTAGCTGGTGGGAAGTGTAAACAGCAATCGCAACTGTGACTTCACATCTTAAGATGGAGTACAGACGTGCGACAGTCTTTGTGTTCATTTAAAAATAAATGAATGCAAAGACATTGTAGAATTATTGGTATAGTAAATCTAAAGTATTTTATTTTGATTCACGGGTCGTTGCCGCCTGAAAAAACCAATCAGGGACCGGCAGTGTCAATTGCCAAAGAGTTTGATAAGGCGCCAAACGTAGAAAATTTGCCAGAACTAAAGTCATCGATACATGTGTCTGTGTCTTTTTTTTATTGCCCTTGTAGGCAGACGAGCATACGGCCTACCTGATGGTGAGTAGTTACCGTCGCCCATGGACTTCAGCAATGCCAGGGGCAGAGCCAAGCCACTGCCTACCGCTTAATACTCTCCACAAGCCTCGGTTGAAGAAGGACATGTCATAGCGCTCGGGAAACACCGTGGAGGGGAGGTCATTCCATAGCCGGATGGTACGTGGCAAAAAAGACCTCTGGAAACGCACTGTGGATGACCGCAGTGGCTCCAGGTAGTATGGATGAACTCTACTCCGGTGGCGGACGGTGCGATGGTAAAAACGAGATGACGGTATCATCTCGAACAATTCCTCAGAGCACTTTCTTCAATCAAAACTTTGTGACGTATCAACCGGGCAAGTTGAAAATGTTTAAAGTAGAGTTTGAAAACGCAATCAGAGAATTCTTTGATCTGCCCCGGTGTGGCGCGCTGAATACTGACATCCATTAGTAACACTCCACCGGTTATAACCTAATATTCCATTTGCTTTCACACCGTAACTCGGAAATAACTTGGTTCGCCTTTTACAGAGGTAGAGCGGCCTAATCGAAATCGAAAAACCAAAGTTCTTTAAAAAAAATTTTTTTTTTTTGTTACTGTGTCTCGCCTTTTCGGCCACGACAAATTTGTTGCCCATATAGAAAATATCAATATTTTTGAAGTAAAGGCCGCATTTGGATTCTCAAAGCGGGCGCATAAAATAAGTCATTATTTTCGTCAAATCGCAAAATCAAAAGCTATTACGCCATACTCACATTTTTTTGTTGAAAAGCGCGCCAGAATTATTCTTTAGTAGCCAATACCTATCTGTTAATATTGAATTGGAAAAATGAGACGCGTAACAAAATAATTAAATAGTTACAAAAATATTATCACACATTTTTGGTTTTGATTTTTTGACCATCTGATGTGATCATTGGAGCACATATGCAGTTATTAACAACGTCAATACCAACATCCGCATTGAGCCTCTGTTGTTCTGGGCAACGGCAGTTCCATTCTTTACACTGCTTCGGCACCCACCAGCTAGCTATGTTTGACTTTGGGCCTATTAAAATCAAACTTCGAAAAAGGATGATCAATTAGGAAAAGAGATTATCAATTCGAGTATATTTTTTTTGTGTATTACCTCAGAATTTTTTTCTGGATGATCCTATATTGATAGTTCTTTTTTTATTTGAAAGCTGGTGTTAAATATTCATAGGGCCCATTTAAATTTTATCAAGACCTGGTTGACAGTTTTTAAGTTATCTGTATTAATGGATATCAAATTAATGTTAATAATAATAAGTATGCAGTGATTCTGCTGTACCCTAGCATTGTTGATGTCCATGGGCTACAGCCACCACCGTTCATCGAGTGTGCCATGCTTACATTGACAATAAGAATCTGTTCAAAATAAACGTTCCCTTATGTAAATAAAGGTACCATTACGTAAGCTAGGTACCTACATATTGTATACAAACTAGTGAATTAAATTGAACTTAAGATCACAATAACATAACTTACAGCTGTAGTAAATTTTCATTAGACGCATACTGTAGACGCGAAAATATATAAAGCTTTTATTTACTTCCCGGACTGATTCAAGACTAATCTCATTAATGACTTGCCAATTTCATCGTCTAACGCCACGATCCAATAAATTTCGTACAAATAACAGTAGTGATAGTGCATGCTCAGCAACCAAGAAAAAGTTGACAGAGACATAATGGCAATATAATTTGTGTAGGCTGGAAGTTTTTATTTTATTTTATTTTTTTATTGCTTAGATGGGTGGACGAGCTCACAGCCCACCTAGTGTTAAGTGGTTACCAGAGCCCATGGACATCTACGACGTAAAATGCGCCACCCACCTTGAGATATCGGTTCTAAGGTCTCAGTATAGTTACAACGGCTGCCCCGCCCTTCAAGCCGACACGCGTTACTGCTTCACGGCAGAAATAGGCAGGGTGGTGGTACCTACCCGCGCGGACTCACAAGAGGTCCTACTACCAGTATATAGTATATTTAAACTTCAGGTTATACAAACAGGTATACAAATACACAACCAATCAAAAATTCCATTTCAGTATATTTTGAAATGTGCGCGATTTAAGCTTATGAAAGTAATTATATGAATGGTCGTTACTCGATTATTGGCCACCAATTCAAAAAAAGAGTTATTTAGAAGGAGAAAACAATAAATCCTAATCCCAATTCCTGCTATTGCCATTCGTTGCCATTTATCTAAACCAATGCTCGCTCAATACTCGGAATTCATCCATAATCCACTTCAAGATTTGGAAACATTTCAAGTAATACATTTTTCCTTTTGTTATGTTAGGTATTGACGTATTGCAAAAAATTTATCTATTACCTTTGTTTATCAACACTAAAACTTGTTAATAGCCACTGAAGTAATAGATGAAAAGTACTGTATGGTTCTGTTTTTCTTTGCCTATTTACGTATGGACACTACACAACAGAATTATGAATAAATTAGTTTTTACAATATTTCGTTATATATGTAAAAAATTTCAAAACTGTTAATAACTTTTTAGTCTTAATTCTAAAACCTCTCGAATACTAATCCTGGTGTAGACCTTTGGACTAAAATCTTAAATATAATAATACCATATTAATAATAGAAACCATACATAAAGCTGCTTGTACATAGGCTAAGACGAATATAGTCATTATTATATACTAGCGGACCCGGCGAGCTTTGTTCCGCCACACGGTTTGTTTCAAACACATCAACCGGTCAACTTCAAAATTTAACCATTGAACTTTTAGCTGTCAGTTGCGTTTTGTTATACCACATTTTATGTCACGTCCCACGGGAATGTGATAAAAAGTATCCTATGTCCTTCTCCTGGCTTTAAGCTACCTTCTCACCAGTTTTCAGCCAAATCAGTTCAGCCGTTCTTGAGTTATAAATGGTGTAACTAACACGACTTTCTTTTACATATATAGATTATTAAAATTATTTTCTGTTAACTTTGGGAAAATAAATATTGCTATTTTGACTTCTAAAACGATTATTTTACAGAATATAAGTATTTAACTTGTATGTAAATTCCTATACGAAGACAGTTTTTTGAGTAGAGTTTAATATTGTTGGCCTACCGTAGAAAACAATGCTTCAAAACAAACTCAGCCACAAATGTTTTTATACACGGTACTCTGTAAGGCAAATCAAATTTTGTGTTCCCATTTCAGAATTACTATTGTTAAGTGCACTTCGGAATAAACCGAGGAAAACCTGTTAATGTTTACTCAAGACTCCCATAAAATAATCACTGTCAACATTTTCTTCGAGGAAGAAAAATTCATTGTCTCACCTTTTCTAAATTGGCTATGTGTCAGTTTTTACGTTAAGGTTTTATTTTTTCATATAAGCCTTATTTTCAGCTGTTGAAAATGAAAGTGATAAGATGTTGTTTTGATAAAATTTTGCGATCATTTATTGCATTTTTTCCTCTATTTATACGCTGGTAGCCTTGAGGGGCTATTCCGGCTTCGCTGGGCTGGTAGTGGAACTCACGGGGCTCAGCCTAAGAGAGTTTGCTACCACTTGTTCTAGCAAGAGCAGTAATTTGCTAAGTCCGATATCACCTAAGTTCGCTATCACCGGATCAGAATCGCGACCCACTGAGAAGATCCAACCAGAAACTTAGTGGACTGTGTTCATGTGTTAAGTTGCAGTTCGAATTCGGTGACGGTTATTGTAGGTTTTCATTTATTTATTATTCTACTTTATGCATTAGAGTACAGTGGTGTATGTACTTAATGTCTAAAGCATTATCTGCCAGTCAACCAAAGGTGGTGTAGGGACTCTTGTGTTAGATGCATTAAAAAGAAAAGAGACAGAAAAAATATTATATACATAAACAAATGCATATGTACACACACACACACACACACATACAGTATAGATACATTTACATAACATAATAATCTCGTACTTATCACAATGTCGTAATAATGATACATAATAATGTTCTATTATTTTCAAATTGTTTCTTATTAAATAAAATAAAACCACAAAGGCTACTCTTTTACAATTTAATTAAATACGATGCAAGGTTTTCGTGTTACAAGTTTGGTTTCAACTAGCGCTTAATCGAAATAAATTATAGTAAGTTCCGCAGTTAGTTTGGACACAGTTTAACGTGGACGTTGACAGTTTCAAAACCTTGTTTGAAACTACTATAATGTACAATTAACATTAACAAAAGCGATAGTATCATTTACTCTAAATTATATCAGTTGGAAATTAGTTTTCAGTAAATATTTAGTTACTTGTTTATCAAAAGAAGAATGTGTATGTAACCTTGTTTAGTTTACAAGATTGTTACACACACACAACGCTTTAAAACTCTCAATTCGCTTCTTCCGCTTCGCTTCAGGTGATCCGTTCGCTGTTTCGCTTCGAGTAGTTCCGATTACTAACCTAGTCACCGTCCTAGTCGAACCCGTCGCTTGCGACGAAGGGCTCGACACAGCCCACTGAGTTTCTCGCCGGATCTTCTCAGTGGATCGCGTTTCCGATCCGGTGGTAGATTCAGTGTTAGCATCACTCAGGTAGTTGTTATAATTATGTAAATTTATATATGTTTTATATTTTTACGCTTATGTGTGTAAATATGTATTATGTACTAAAGATATTTAATAAATATGCTAATAAATACTTTAACATGTGACGGTTCTGTAGGGAACATAAAACAAACGAAGTATAAGTGCATGTTACGTCGCGACGAACAAAGGGCAGACGTCAAAGAATGCTTTTTGTTGTATGCGGTACACAATATAAAACAGCCTTTCGTGTGACATGACCCGTGAAAATATCACGAAACGTGAATCGTAGGCCGCAATCGAAAGCCAAAAAAAAAAAACGAAGCTGTCAAAGCGTATATTTTTGAAACGATTTCAATAAATTGTGTCAGCGAATATCGACTGTCACAATGGAATTTTTATTTTATCCTTTACCCTTTATTTTAGGTATTCTTTGAAGATGTCGAATTAAATTTGACAGAAAATAAAGACAGTCGTTACAGAATTGTATGAGGATTACGGATTCATCGTTTCGTAGAAATATTCGGTAGCGATTCTATTGAAATAGCGATGGACTGTGATTTTTTTTGTGTAAGCATTTAAAGACGCGGTACGAATAATAAACTGTCTATTGAATTTTGAACGTTGAATTATCATATTATATGAATTGGCTAAAAATGAATTCTGTTAATAAATACTAGACGATGACCGAGCTTTGCTCGTAAAAAAATAAAAAAAAAAAATTAAAAAAAAAAAATTAAAAGCTTTGCTCGTTTTTTTTTGATAACGCCATCTTGTTGTGTCTTTAAAGCGGTTAGTTGCCCTCAATTAAGAAAAATAGTATTATTATTCGCCAATAGATGTCGGGAAGAGTTGATTATTGAGAACACGAATAAAACAACATTTTCTGAAAATAAATCGTAGCTAGATCGATTTATCGCCCCCGAAATTCCCTGTATACTAACTTTTATGAAAATCGTTGGAGTCGTTTCCCAGATTCAGATTATATACATATATTTTAATATACAAAAATTCCTCGTTTAAAGGTATAAGATATGTCTTTTCATTTAGTATATATAGCAAAAAAATATGCTTACAGACTTTTAGGTCAATACAAAGGCGGGAAAGATTCGAAAATATTTTTATGTCAAAGTGCATTGTCTTATTTATTAATAATTATATAATAATATTTGATGGAAAATACTAAATACGTAAGCATCCTCCTTTTCCTCCACCCAGATTTTAAAGTATGAGCTGAAAAATTCTGATTGAATTTAAGAATAACCAACAAAAATTCTTTATTGACATTAAAAAAAAATTTTACCCAAGTTAGTTTCACGAAAATATTTATTCGTAATGTATTTGAGATATGGAATATTTTCGTCCGCACGAAGAGTATAAACGTTTTCCTAATGGTCAAACGACGAAAACATTAACATTTTGAATTATAGTCGTGTGAGTTTACTCTAACTCTTTAGCCTTTGGCTTTGCGTTGTATGACGTGTGCTTGTCCGATTTCATTTTCCTCGACGATGTGCAATAATATAAGAACAATACAAAAACTTAACGATATCGAAAACCCGCATAACTAGAGGAAAATCGATTCTCAAAAAGTATTGTTACTTTAACGTGGAACACAAAGAATCAGGATTATTAATCTTTGGAGCACGTCACCTCTATAACTCATTCTTATGAGTGGATGAATAGCTATTTTTTTAAATGAATTGCCCCTTTCTGCGCGTAAGCTCACCGTGTGCACAAAATAAATTTATTTTTTGTATAAGCAAATGTAAATTATTAGAACAACTACCTGCTATGTAAAATGGAACAAATACAGTAGTTTTGTATTAAATGTAATCTTAGCCTTTTAGTGTAGATGTTCCATTGCTTTATTCTTGAAAAGTTTAAAGAAATATGAGTTGCAACTAAAATAATTGTTCCTATTTTTATTTCTTCGTCATTTCTATGATTTTTTTGAAATTATCGTGGCAATAGATGTAATCTGTCAAAATCTAAATTGATTAACTCACACTGAATTTAATTCGACATGCCCATTGGAAAACTTTCTTGGCAAGTTTTTTTAAAAAAACCGAAGTTTTTTTTTTGTATTGCCCTTGTAGGCAGACGAGCATACGGCCCACCTGATGGTGAGTGGTTACCGTCGCCCATGGACTTCAGCAATGCCAGGGGCAGAGCAAAGCCGATGCCTACCGCAAAAGCTAGTATAGTTAGTATAACAATATTAGAATTTTTGTCACTGAATGTCAATGTTTGGATAACCACTTCCGAAATGGAAGAACTTTTGAATATTCTTTACGTAAGTCACACACGATGAAAACATTAGGCACAGATTCAAATTTAATGTAATTTTAATATGCTCGAACACACAGAACGAGTAGGTAGGTAGGTTGAAGTCGTCGTGGCCTAAAGGATAAGACGTCCGGTGCATTCGTGTTGAAGCGATGCACCGGTGTTCGAATCTCAGGCGGGTACCAATTTTTCTAATGAAATACGTACTCAACAAATGTTCACGATTGACTTCCACGGTGAAGGAATAACATCGTGTAATAAAAATCAAACCCGCAAAATTATAATTTGCGTAATTACTGGTGGTAGGACCACTTGTGAGTCCGCGCGGGTAGGTACCACCGCCCTGCCTATTTCTGCCGTGAAGCAGTAATGCGTTTCAGTTTGAAGGGTGGGGCAGCCGTTGTAACTATACTGAGACCTTAGGACTTGTATCTCAAGGTGGGTGGCTCGTCTACGTTGTAGATGTCTATGGGTTCCAGTAACCACTTAACACCAGGTGGGCTGTGAGCTCGTCCACCAATCTAAGCAATAAAAATAAAAAGGTACTTCATATTTAATTTATCGCTATTTTGGTCGAATTTTGGTCGAATTCAACACTGTTTGCTGTCGAATTTTTTTTCGCATGCTCAAAGCAAAATGTAGATACAAAAAATGTAGATTATTTGTTATTTTCAATCAGACAATCCACAGACGTCTAAATTATAAATGTACTATATTACAAGTATATGTATCTGAATGTATCTAGTTTAGTCGAATTTAAATTACTTTAGTTCAAGATTATCATCATTATCTTTCATTAATATAATTTCGATTGAAAGTATAATAGTTAAAACTCTAAGTTCGGTCATAAATTTTCTACTTTATAGAAAAAAAAATGTAAATCAAGAGGAAATCAGGATTACATAGAGCATTAGACACAAAAGACCAGCACTTAGCTTTATTCGAGCACAACTAACAAAAACGACAGTGAAATTATTAAGAAAATTAGCATTTCACAAACGATCCTCGACTAAATGAAGCGTTAAGTGAAAATGTTTTGATAAGCTTGTGGCTCATTTATTTTGAAAATACAATCTTATTCTTCTATTACGTGTTTGTGTTGTTACGCTTTTGTGTAATGCTTTTTAATTGTACGATCATAACAATTTTTTTTTTCGGTAGCCAAATTTTTGAGTTGATTGAGTAGAGAAGAGTCCATAGGTACCTGAATGCTACCACCTAGTTTGAGATATGAGGTCAAGCTATTGTATCATGGCTGTGTGCTAGCTTCCAAGGCGGTACGCTTGACTACTTCGCCTCAGAACGATCAGGATTACGTCCTACCACTGGCAATTATGTAAATTTAGAAATATTCAAAGTGAACTATGTCTTTGTGTCATGTCGGATTAGAAGAGCCCAATTCATTCCTCCATGTCGAGAATGGAAAGGAGCATTCTCTCACTATCTAACGATACTGTTTATTTCTAAATAAAAGCCGTCATGCCTTCCGGTTTGAAGTGTGGGACAGTTATACCACAACTAGTTACTGGTGGTAGGACCTCTTGTGAGTCCGCGCGGGTAGGTACCACCACCCTGCCTCTTTCTGCCGTGAAGCAGTAATGTGTTTCGGTTTGAAGGGTTTCTCTCGGATCGTTTGGAGCCTCTGGGTCTACGGAGGGACTTCGGTTCCCTCTGTATTTTGTACCGTATGTTCCATGGGGACTGCTCTGAGGAATTGTTCGAGATGATACCAGCATCTCGTTTTTACCATCGCACCGCCCGCCACCGGAGTAGAGTTCATCCATACTACCTGGAGCCACTGCGGTCATCCACAGTGCGTTTCCAGAGATCTTTTTTGCCACGTACCATCCGGCTATGGAATGAGCTCCCCTCCACGGTGTTTCCCGAGCGCTATGACATGTCCTTCTTCNGAATGAGCTCCCCTCCACGGTGTTTCCCGAGCGCTATGACATGTCCTTCTTCAAACGAGGCTTATGGAGAGTATTAAGCGGTAGGCAGCGGCTTGGCTCTGCCCCTGGCATTGCTGAAGTCCATGGGCGACGGTAACCACTCACCATCAGGTGGGCCGTATGCCCGTCTGCATACAAAGGCAATAAAAAAAAAAAAAAAAAAAAAAAAAAGGGTGGGGCAGCCGTTGTTACTATACTGAGACCTTAGAACTGATGTAACAAAGTGGGTGGCGCATTTACGTCGTAGATGTCTATGGGTTCCAGTAATCACTTAACACCAGGTGGGCTGTAAGCTCGTCCACCCATCTAAGCAATAAAAAAAAAGGATGTTTCGACTTCATGCTCTCAGTTTTATAAACAAACCACTTTATAGTTGTACTAGCTTTCAACAAGCGATCGACTTGATTGGTCGAGACAGCAAAATTTAAGCGGGCCACTGAACAATCTATGATCAAAGCTACTTTTGATACTGGAAGGCCATTAGCATAAGTTACGTGAAAGAGTAAGATTCTTTATAGAGGTTCTTTATGTTTTGTTCAATTGTAATGGATTCATTGGTTTTTAAACGTTTTCTAAATAATTATTTTCATCGTCAATCATCGATTCTGGTCGATTGTTCTTTAACCAATGTACATTTCAAAAAGCGATAGTTCCCAGAATTCGTCCTGGAAATAAAATATGGGGCATCTGTAATTCTATCTGCGGTTTTGGCAGGATCCTTTGGGATTTTTTTGATCTCCTTAAAAAAAACGGCGCGTTTTAGTGTCCCATAAATCCTCGCCGTTAAACGCGAACGGTAAATATCTCGGAGTTTTCGCATACTATACGTGATCTCCGTTCGTGAATTCTCCTCACATTGCGTAATTACAATTGAGCTTAGCAGTTTTGTTCACAAATCGCCTGATGCCTAATAGTTAAGACACACAGTGTGTTCAAAGGTACTGTAATCCAGTTGATCTGGCCTACCTAACTTTTATATTGTAAGTAAGTATTTAATGAACAATTTTCGCGGTGTAAAATTAACATCGTGTAGCCAACTGGTTTGATTGCGAGTGGTAAGGCGTATTCTCCGTTTGGTAGGTACCATCCTGCCTTTTTTTTTTTGGTCAGGAGGAAATCGCCGGACTTCCGCCCTCCCATGGGGATGGAGGGCGGGGCATGTCGGAGTCGAACTGACTAAAATCTCCTGTCGCTCAACAACCCGCGTCCGAACCTCGCATGAGACAGAACCCATGAAAAGGCAAAGGGGGGAAAGTGAAGCGTTTAGTGCGGAGCACATCTCTCCCATCACCCTCCCCCTCGGGACGCCGGACCAGCGATCGTCGGCGCCACGACCACAACCATCCTGCCTAGTTTAGTCTCGAACCAGTCATACGTTTAGGCTTAAAATGATGTCCCTCAATCGGATGGTACAAATAAGACCTCGGTGTGAACTTATAAGGTGAGTGACAGCTTAGAGGTTGTGAAGTTTTTGCTCAATAGCCGGAAACTATAAACATACTTACGTACAGCTTACAACCTACTACGTAATCATAATTCAGGTAAGTTGTAAGCTCGTCTTATCAGTGCAATTGGCCAATCAGCGGATAAAGAAAACAAGCAATTTAATTTACGTCATTATGATTATTATTCTCAAGGTATTTAATTAATTTGTTTGGTTGATACCGTAATGTCGTTGATTAAGGCTTTTGAAAAAATATGCTCTAATTGTCTAAACAGTAAGACTGCCAATTGAACTTTTTTGTATTTAATGTATCGCATTGTATTTTTTATTTTTTTGGTGTACAATAAAGAAAACTCTCTCTCTCTCTCTCTCTCTCTCTCTCTCTCTCTCTCTCTCTCTCTCTCTCTCTCTCTCTCTCTCTCTCTCTCTTAGACGGAAAAATCAGTTTACGATAAATAAAACTTTAGCTGTCAGCGGTCGAGAAAACTGTGATGTATTATTCGTAATGTCCAAAATAATCAAAATTAATGTATTGGACACAAGAGTAAATTTACTTTTTTAAATTTAAAGTACACTTAAGATTGTCTAGAGACAATAGTTTTCAATTTTGCTGCAGACGTGTTGATCGCGGTAATTCTTGTAAACTTCAATATCCAATACTCCGTCTTCACGGTGCGTAGGTACTCTTAGTCACTTGTCACGTCAGACAATTTGTCACGGTCCCGATGACATGGCTGAGAATATTGAATAGCTTAGTACTGTTTAAACTGTCTATAAAATAATACATGTATTTTTTTAATCTGTATTATAGCAACATTTTAGTATGCCCGGTCTAACGAGAAATAGCCAGGTATAGTTGTTGCAAAGTACGAGCGCGCGTGGGCTTTATTTGTAGTTGTAATCGTAAATACACATTTTTGTTAGTGTGTGTACCCGACGAAGCGATCAGTAGCTATACATTATACATTAGCTACGTATAGACTACATTGACGCGTATACAGATTACATACATACATACAAAATAACTACAATCAATATTTTTGACTCCAAAATAAATAGGAACATTATCCAAAAACAATCAGCAATTCGTAAATCAACAATTATAAGGTAAGATGTTTGGAAACTCCATTTTCACTAGCGGGAAAATCGAGCCACCTTTTCCCTGAGGGGTGAGCACTCAGCTAGCTTAGCCTAGAGCTTGAATAGGGGGAAAACGAACAAAAAAATACTAGGTAAAGCCGTCCATTTCTATTTTGCTCTACCTATTAGAAACGGTACTTAAAAATCAACAAAATGATAGGTATTTTTTGTAAATACGAAATACTTAACTAACTTAAGTTCAGAAATAAGTTCCACGATAAATGAATACGTAATTAAATACCAGTTGTGGGTCCGTAATGTGAGTCTGTACGGGTAGCTACCACCATTCTCCCTATTTCAGACGCAAAGCAATGCTGCTGACTTGGGGAGTAGTACAGTCCTATAGTATACAATTGAGAGTTAGAGATCCCTAGGTGGGCGTGGGGAGTGGCATTTACGTAGCGATGTCCATGGGCTCCAGTGACGACTTCAGATCGGGTGTGTCATGAGTTCATTCACCCGAAAAAGCAATAAAAAAAGGCTTTAATTTAATTAATTAATGAATTAAGGCAATATGTAAAATTTACATATTGCCTGTTTTCACGATTGTATTGAACCTTTTTAAAGTACACACTTTTAGACTTTGAGGTAACTACCATAACATACGATAACATACTCTATATACATACTGCACATTAGAGATAGAATCGTATAAATTTGCGAGTTAAACATCACTACATAGTATATAAAAAAGTCGCTTTCTCTGTCCCTATATCCCTATGTATGCTTAAATCTTTAAAACTACGCAACGGATTTTGATGCGTTTTTTTTTAATAGATAGAGTAATTGAAGAGGAAGGTTTATATATATAATAAAATCCATTAAATAATGGAGAAATCAATAATAAATTACAGTTTCCGAAGCGAAGCGAGGGCGGGTCGCTAGTATATGACCAAGCCGCTGCCTACCAAGCGGTAGGCAGCGGCTTGGCTCTGCCCCTGGCATTGCTGAAGTCCATGGGCGACGGTAACCACTCACCATCAGGTGGGCCGTATGCTCGTCTGCCTACAAGGGCAATAAAAAATAAAAACAAACCCCGAAAAAATAATGTGATTGTGAATTTAATATTGAAAGCTATCTTGATTGAGAGTTTACATTTGTAATAAAACATAGTTCAAAGAGTCGTCAGCGATAACCTAAAGTTATATAGCTGTGCGATGTCAGTTGTGATTGTATTGTTATTTTGTTTACAAAGAACTTACTTATTTAAAACGTAATTGACAATTAAAAAGAGATACATGAGTTCTGCTTCAAACACAAAGACATTGTCAACATTCTTTAACTATTTTTAGTATTCTGTAGGACGAAAATTCTCTACAGTTTAACTAAGGGATTACTTTTTTTTTTTTTTTTTTTTTTTTTTTTTTTCCTACCTATGCTGATAGCCTTGAGAGGCTATTTCAGCTTCACCCTAACGTGTGTAGGTGAGCTCACGGGGCTCAAACCGGAGAGTTGCTAACACTGACCCTAGCAAGAGCAGTGCTTCGCAGAATCTACCACCGGATCGGAAACGCGACCCACTGAGAAGATCCGGCGAGAAACTCAGTGGGCTGTGTCTATGGGTTAATTCGCTCGTCGAGCCCTTCGTCGCAAGCGACGGGTTCGACGAGGACGGTGACCGGTGCTTGTGGTGCCTAAAAGCACCGTTAATGGATCGGGAGGATCCGTAATGACGTGCTTTGGGCGACGTCGACTGTTTACCATTCGGTCTACAGGATCGGGTATGCCTACAGGATCGGGTATGAATGAAGTCGTGGCCTGAAGGATAAGACGTCCGGTGCATTCGTATGACGCGATGCACCGGTGTTCGAATCTCGCAGGCGGATACGAATTTTTCTGATGAAATACGTACTCAACAAATGTTCACAATTGACTTCCACGGTGAAGGAATAACATCGTGTAATAAAAATCAAACCCGCAAAATTATAATTTGCGTAATTACTGGTGGTAGGACCTCTTGTGAGTCCGCGCGGGTGGGTACCACCACCCTGCCTATTTCTGCCGTGAGGCAGTAATAGTGTAGCTTTTTTTTTTTTTTTTTTCCTACCTATGCTGATAGCCTTGAGAGGCTATTTCAGCTTCACCCTAACGTGTGTAGGTGAGCTCACGGGGCTCAAACCGGAGAGTTGCTAACACTGACCCTAGCAAGAGCAGTGCTTCGCAGAATCTACCACCGGATCGGAAACGCGACCCACTGAGAAGATCCGGCGAGAAACTCAGTGGGCTGTGTCTAGGGGTTAATTCGCTCGTCGAGCCCTTCGTCGCAAGCGACGGGTTCGACGAGGACGGTGACGGTGACCGGTGCTTGTGGTGCCTAAAAGCACCGTTAATGGATCGGGAGGATCCGTAATGACGTGCTTTGGGCGACGTCGACTGTTTACCATTCGGTCTACAGGATCGGGTATGCAGTTTCCAGCCGCCACGACAAGAGGGTTATCATGTCGTGCCGCCTTCTCGAAATGGCGCAATGATGCCGACTGAAGATACTTACTGACAGAGTCGAGCTCCAGGTCATCGTGGAGATCCACGTTCCTCAGGAACCATGGTGCTCCGACGGCTATCCTGCAGAATCGGGATTGAGGGATTACTCATGAGTATACTACTGGTAGTAGGACCTCTTGTGAGACCGCACGGGTAGGTACCACCACCCTGCCTATTTCTGCCGTGACGCAGTAATGCGTTTCGGTTTGAAGGGTGGGGCAGCCGTTGTAATTATACTGAGACCTTAGAACTTTTATCACAAGGTGGGTGGCGCATTTACGTTGTAGATGTCTATGGGTTTCAGTAACCACTTAACACCGGATGGGCTGTGAGCTCGTCCACCCATCTAAGCAATAAAAAAAAACTAACGTATAGTATTACTATATTAACTACTATACTAACAATATACTTATTGTTACTGGATGCTGGTACTGATGATCTATTTTCTGCTTTTTTTTTTACTAAATTGTATTCCTCCTTGCGTTGTATTCCTCAATGCTGAGGGTAACCACCCTTTTGTATCATTTTCGCACGCACAATCTTTCTCCATGTGTTCTTATATCTGGCGGTGTGGAGGGCATTGTGAAACGTTGGATCAAGAGCGGTGCGAATCTGGTCGGACCAACGTATTGGGTTGCGCCCCCAAGGCCTTTTCCCATCCACTTTACCGGACACGATGAGCCTCTCGAGATCCCTCAGTAGCGAAGCTTTAACTTGTTATAATAAAAATAAAATACATGTCTTTATCGTTCGAATATGACTAGCCAGAATATTGTTTACGCGTTGTGAATTTGGGATAACCTAAAATCGGTTCAGTGGTTTTATTATAAGTACTAAGAGATAGCGTAATGTGTTGTTTAACTAATAAGATTAAATTTACCTACCGCAGGCAAGTACCAATTTTTCTGATGAAATACGCACATAATAAATGTTCACGATTGGCTTCCACGGTGAAGGAATAACATCGTGTAATAAAAATAAAACCCGCAATATTATAATTTGCGTGGTGGTGGTAGGACGTACTGTGAGTCCGTACGGTTAGGTGCACTACCACCCTGTCTATTTCTGCCGTGAAGCAGTAATGCGTTTCGGTTTGAAGGGTGGTGCAGCCGTTGTACTGTAAAAACTGAGACCAGCTCACAGCCCACCTGGTGTTAAGTGGTTACTGGAGCCTATAGACATCTACAACGTAAATGCGCCACCCACCTTGAGATATAAGTTCTAAGTTCTCAGTATAGTTAGGTCTCAAGGTAGGTGGCGGCATTTACTTTGTAGATGTCTATGGGCTCCGGTAACCACTTAACACCAGGTGGGCTGTAAGCTCGTCCAACCATCTAAGCAGTAAAAAAATACTGTGTGCTTTACAAGCAATTGAAATTTTGCATGCTCCTCGACTTATCGGTTATGGCGTAGTGAAATGGTTAGTACTAGGCCTTCAACCACTTGCCGCTTACTGTTGCGAGTATAATACTCAAAGACGGAGCTGACGTGCAGCAGTGCACGGAAGATAAACAACAGCGAACTATTTACTTTTATTGAATTGTTAAATTTTACAAAGAAAAACGAAATAAAAAAAAATACATATGAATGACGAATTACTTAGTGGTGTCCCGGAGGCCTTTCTAGTTTCATCAGGACAGGGGTGTAGAATTTTTTTTTTTTAAATTATAATAATAACAACACGAAAATATATACTAATTAGCAATAATAATATTCTAATTAACGAATAATAATAGTAATAATGGTTCGGCCCTGGTAGGTTGCCAGCCCTGGCCTGGTTCTAAATATGGCAGAGAACCGAAAAACAAAAGGGATAGTGTCGGCCATCTTGGTCGACGATGCGTAATACAATAGACGCACCGTTTTTCATTTTGGAGGTGTCACTTTTATACGAGTACTATGTAGCTACAAGCGATTGTACCGGAAATCGTTGCAGGCTGGTACGAACGATGCGATGCGATGTAGAGCTCTTTTTTTTCCTACCTAATCTGATAACCTTGAGAGGCTATGTCAGCGTAACTGGACAAGTAGGTAAGCTCACGGGGCTCAAACCGGGAGTGTTGCTAATACTGGCCCTACCAAGAACAGTGCTTCGCAGAATCTACTACCGGATAGGAAACGCGATCCACTGAGAAGATCTGGCGGATAACTCAGTTTTTTTCCTACCTGTGCTGATAGCATTGCGAGGATATTTCAGCTTCTCCTTGACGTATAGGTGAGCCCACAGGGCTCAAGCCGGGTGTGTTGCCAACACTGGCCCTAGCAAGAGCAGTGCTTCGCAGAATCTACAGCCAGATCGCAAACGCAACCCACTGAGAAGATCCGGCGAGATGGGCTAATTTACTAAAACTCAGTGGGCTGTATCTATGGGATGTGGAAGTACTTGCCTATTCGCTACAATAGTGACTACTGGATCACTATATGTCGATTTAGATCAATGTTGGAGTCAGTACATTTCATAAAAAAATTGCAGTCCAAGTTTTGCTTGTACTTATTCAATAAACTTGTATTTTTTCCGACATTGGTGATACATTATGAAAAAATATCTTGTGGCCGTTGAATCTGGAGCATTAATTACTTAGTTGTTTATTTGCGTTTGACTTTGTCATGTAAGCGTTATTAACATAGCTGTATATTGCTAGTGTCCTGCTAAGACATATGTAATGAGAATCAATACTGTGCTTACATTCGATATTCGTGATTGTAGTAATAATTAAAACGATTACCACGATTCAATCTTTCGTTTAGAAAAAGAAAATGTGACTTCAAAATTTTAATATATTAGCCGTACAGTGCTGTAGCGATTCTAGTTCTATTAAAATGTTTATCTAAATTTCAAGTTGTTTGTTTTTGTAAATTAAGACATACTGGTTTAATTTTTCTTTTCGTAATTGATAATAATTTCAACGTTAAATAAATTAATTAGATTGACGTATGTATCACACAATGCTATGTTTAAGTTAATTATTTTACGATAAAGACAAAACATATCAAATGTTATTAAGACGGCACATCGAATATCAGTATAAGTAAACAGATCGAGGTGAAGGCACGTATTTTATTAATATGGCGCCTAAAAATGTTGAATATATTGAAATAGCTCATCGAAGAGCAGCAGAAAAGAAAACTCATGTCAGTTTTCCTCAACTCAAATACCCCTCGCTAAGGGACGAAGGGTTAAGAGACCCGGTACAATGGTTAATCGGGAAATCCATGGACGACGGAGCAGAAGGCTTATGGCGAGTGCATAATGGGATTTACAATTTCAATGATTTCCTCGAGAAGCATCCCGGTGGGGCGGAGTGGTTGGAGCTCTCTAAGGTAAATTGAATTACCGTTGGATAGTCTATGACGGAGAATCGTACGTTGTTTTAAGAAAGTCTGTATAACAAAAAGGAATGTTTGTTTGTTTGACAATTCATTCGACTATGATGAAATTTTGTTCAGTTTGTTATTACGGTATCATCGATGGACAACATTGGCTTGTGAGGAGTTTCAAAAACTGAGGATTCATCAGACAATTACCAATAATCACAGCGGAATCCAACAGGATTTCGTTAATATCAAATTAATGTTTTGTTTTAATTCATATTGTTTTAGGGTACCGATATAACAGAAGCCTTCGAAAGTCATCATCTCAATTCGTCTGTGAATAAAGTTCTCGAGAAATATTACGTCAGGGAAGCTAAAACACCTAGGAATTCACCTTTTACTTTTGAAGATGATGGATTCTACCGCACATTGAAAAGAGCGGTCGTAGAAGAATTAAAAAAAGTCCCTAAGCATATTCCGAGTTACGCTGATATGATCATCGATGGTCTCTTCGCGACTTTGCTCATATCTTCAGCGGTTTCATGTTGGGCCAACAATTATTGGGTAGTAATGTCGGCGTATTTGATTGCCTCGTTGAGTTTGGCATGGGTCACAGTTGCCGCTCACAATTACATCCACAGGAAAACTAATTGGCGAATGTACTTGTTCAATTTGAGTTTGTGGTCTTATAGGTGAGAAATATGTTTTTGAAAATAATTTCATTATTCCCATATTATCCCATATATATTCACAATAATACTGTTACCGTTTTTGTGTATTATGGATGTCATCTATGTGTTTTAATAATTTCTTAACTTTTTTCAAGGTTATTAGAAAATTGCGTTTTTTTTTTCTCAGGGATTTCAGAGTATCACACGCCCTTTCTCACCATCTTTACCCGAACACTCTTATGGATTTAGAAGTTAGCGGATTTGAGCCTTTAGTGCTTTGGAATCCGAGGAAAAAGCCAGTACATGCCAAATTTGCTTTTTTGATTGAACAGATTACATTCCCGTTTCTGTTCGTTTTAAATTTCCTGAAGCGGTAAGTGATTTTTGGTAAAACGTCTCTAAACAATTTAAAGACCAATAACTTTATTGCTTTAAAATATGTAATTTTTGAATGAGTTTCGTTTGTTTGGGATATTATTGCCTTTGGTCTAGTATTCATAAATTCTTATTATCTTTAAAAATTTCCATCCAAAATTGTAGTGTCACAATTAGATAATAATGTTTAATAAAAACAGTTTTGAAGGTCTCTATATTTTTACACTTTAGATGAAATACTTATGGTATACTACTAAACTTCCAAAAGATCTGAAGGTATGGAGACTGGCAACTTGAACCTTAATTATTATTTTTTGCTTGGATGGGTGGACGAGCTCACGGCCCACCTGATCTTAAATGGCTACCGGAGCCCAGAGACATCTACAATGTAAACGTCGCCACCCATTTTGGGACATGAGTTGTAAAGTCTCACTTTTAACAGTACAACGGCTGCCCCCCCTTCCAACCGAAACGCATTACTGCTTCACGGCAGAATTACACAGGGTGGTGGTATCTACCAGTGCGGACTTCCAAGACGTCCTACCACCAGCAGAAACTACCACTAGTACTACTAATACTTAATTCTGATCGTCCATGCTATGTCTTTACTGTACTGATAGTCGTATTTTGGGAGAGATCAGAATTTAGAATCCTCATCCCGCCTATTTCTGTTGCGGAAAAGTCATGCTTTTAGGTTTGAAGGATTGGAGCCATTATAATATAATACAATTGAAACGTTTATGTAATGTCTCAAGATGGGTGACGGTATTCCCTTTGTGGTTTCAATGGAATTAGGCTTACTGCAATTTTTTTCTTTTAAGGTTAATTTTAAATTTCCTACGCGAAGGATTCTTCACCGAGCACTACCGTTGGCATGATGGTGTAGGATTCACTTTACCTGTCTGGATGTGGCTCGTGAGCGGTTGCAGTTTCTACGAAGCAGCGGTGATGTGGTTGTGGATTGTGTGCACCGCGAGCTACATATTCTTTAGCATCGGATCGAATGCTGCTCATCACCATCCTGACATCTTTAAGGACGGTGACCAAGTTAGGTTCGTTTTCTTTTTCATTTATTAGTATATAACGGTTGAGTTGTGGAAATTGTCCTATGCCTAGTAAGCCTATGCCTTCGTGATCACCCACTTCTTGAGTCTGGTTACTCACCCCGAGGATCTATTTATTTTTTAAGAGTTTTGCAATGTGTGGTACATACATTAGAATGTAAAATCAGAGTGGCAAGAAAATAATTGCATTTTCTTGTTTATGTTTTTCTGCTACATATAAAATGGAATAATTAATCCTGAAAGAAATAACACTTGAGAACTTGGGACAGAATTTAAATATCTTATAGCTGGCAAACGCGTAATAATCGACCGTGCCGTTGACAAGGTAAAAATGTTAGTTGTAAATTACCAACACAGTACTAGATCATATTTAAAAAAAACAGGTTTGGAAATGACAAATTCAATTGTGCACAGCGAGTTCATGCCTCTCGCATTGTTGATGTCCATGAGCGACGTTGACCATCAAAACAATTAACAAATAAAATGTTATTGCTGAATCCAAATCTTCAACTGACCATCGCTAATTTTATGACCGCGTCATTATATCGATACGTGTCAATATTAGTTTGTACATACATTTTTTTTTTATATAAGACGATTATGTCTCTTTCGATAAGCTGGGATTCAACAAGATTCCGCACATTTGACCCAGAAAGCAAAACTGTGACGTTTACTAAGGACCTCGACATATACGAGAATTAAGGGAAATGTGTGCCAAAACTAACCGTATCTTTATTGCTCCCTCGTAAAACAGCACCGGGTTTACTATTGAAGCTGCACCGCAGATAATAAATACTACCTTTTTTATGTTTCGACCTAAGCTTCGTAAAGTAATAAGAATTATATTTAGAATATTCTTATGTGAAGTTTAGTTAAATAATGTGTGTTGATCGCGTGAAGAAAAATTTTTTCGCTGTTGTACTTGTAGTTTTTGATGCATATAGATTTTAATGCATATATGCAGTAGAATTTTTAGATGTATTGTTAACGTCGGACCTCGTAGCCTATGACATGAAAGAAATAGGTACGATGACTTATTCGTGCGGGGGGCTTGTCCGAGTTTGTATATTATAAAAGTTAAAATTTAGAAAAAATTACAAATATAAATCTTAAATTTGATACGATAATATGTAAACAACCCCTAAGCCTTCTTACAAGTACATGTTTTAACCTGAGACACACACAGTCTTATTAGTTTCATCGCGTTAGAAACAGAAGGGCTTGTTCCGTAAATCGATTCGATTGTCATGTGCTTCTAATGTTGTGTTTCTTTGTCACACAGTTGACGCAGATTAGTTGGATCTGCATTAAAGTCGAATTACACGAAATTAATTTTGTAGAATGATTGAAAATTTATCTTTAAAAGCGTAATTTTACTCGTAAAGACTGCATATCGGTTTTCGCATACAGTTGATTGAGTAATGCGGTTAAAGACTTTTCACTCGGTCACTACTATAAATAAAACGATTGTAGTATTTGCATTCCTTAGCAGTGTATCTTTGTTAAATACTAAAATGACACATACAAGATTTTATTATTAATGTTTTTTTTAATGGTAATTTACAATTTGAAAGGCATATAAATTATTTTTTTAATGCAACAAAGAGACCTAATATTCAGTGTAAATCGCTGTATTTTCATTGTGATATTATGGGCTTATTTATTTAGCACCTACGAATAAATAATTATTTATATTTGTAAATAATTATTTATTCGTAGTTTAGCACCACGGATGGTGTGGTCTAATCATTAAAACCTTTAAAAAACCTTTAAATCGTCAAGTAAGCTTGGTGATTCAGTGGTATATTTTTATTTTTCATTCTAGGGACGTTACACCTGACTGGGGTATGCACGAACTGGAGGCTGTGATGGATCGCACCGACATTAATGGAAACCTTTTCAAGGTGATGACGTTTTTCGGGGACCACGCCCTTCATCATCTGTTCCCGACATTGGATCACGCCGTGTTACCCTATCTGTATCCAGTTTTCTTAGATCTATGTCAGAAGTATCGCGCCAATTTTAGAATGACATCGTCATTGGATTTGTTTATAGGACAGATTAAGATGACGCTTAAGACGGAACCTAATCTATTAGATAACAACTAATGTTGTTTTTTATAACCAAAAAATATATTTCAAATACACAGTTGTTAATCGAGTCGAATCTTGTGCTTTTTATGTAATAATATTATCATAAAAAATGTTTTTATGTGCAAGTTCAAAGGCTGTAACCGATAATTTTATTTCACTTAATGATTAATATATTTTTATGTATAAATAAATTATAATTATTTTGAAACCAACGATAAAGAAGTGAAACAAATTATTTTTTTTATAATACGTTCAGATAATACGATGTTGCGTGGATAATCAATTTGCGTATGATTTAAAAACATTGAAGAAAAATATATGATAAATTTACGAATATTGTTTGTGGTCATAATTTCAATTGATCAAGTTTAGTAAACATCTTTATAGACACTTAACGCACTATGATTATTAAAAAAATTAAAGATAGCAATAAATAAGCGAAACACATTTGAAAAAATATCAGCCTATTCTGTTAGCTACATTTAAATCTAAAATTTTAGAAAAACAACTAAATATAGAAAAGAAAGCCAGCGATTACTTGGTCGTTTCTAAATTGGCTTGAGTAAAAAAATTTATGTCACAAACCAGACAAAGCAGAGTCACAACTATAGTACGTTCTAATAAAAAAATAAAATCTCTCCTAGATGAGAAACAGGTTGTAAATCAAATTGATTACTGACAGGATCGATGTACTTATACATAATATATGTTTAAATGAAGTATTCTTTTTTTATTGCCTTTGTAAGTAGCATACGGTTCCCCTGATGGTAAGTGGTTACCGTCGCTCATGGACGCTACCAATGCCAGGGGCAGAGCCGAGCTTCTGCCTACCATTAATTACTCTCCGCAAGCCTCGTTTGAAGAAGGACATGTTATAGCGCTCGGGAAACACCGTGGATCCTACCTTATTAGTAAAATACTGTTACTGCTAGTAACGTTGAATTCACGCGCCAATTGGAGGCACTTACCACTTGTTGGAGTAATCTCAAAATAAAATTAAAAAAAATCCAGTTAAAATAATTATCTGAAATTTGTTTTAATTGAATGAGATTCTGGTGGGCGGTTACAGCACGCTGGGCCATGTGGTTGAAGGGTTAATTGCGATAAAAGAACGTTTCCCCAATCCTACGAACGGAACGCATTGATGTAGAAACGCAAGTAGGAAGCTCAACCATTTAAATCTATTAATACTTCGCACTAACTTGAACATTAGCAATTTGTTCGTTAAATTATCGCCATAAAACTTGCTAAGGGAAAATCGATCTGAAAATTGAATTTAACGTACTACAGAATATTGCAGTAATGCGTTTCGGTTTGAAGGGTGGGGCAGCCGTTGTAACTATACTCAGATCTTAGAACTTATATCTCAAGGTGGGTGGCGCATTTACGTCGTAGATGTCCATGGGCTCCAGTAACCACTTAACACCAGGTGGACTGTGAGTTCGTCCACCCATCTAAGCAACAAAAAAAAAATATATAATAATATGTATATTCAGTACACTATTTTATAGTAAGTTCAAATGAAAACCTATCTGACTTAAAATTTTGTAAACAAAAAGCTTGAATGTGAATTTTTATTAAAACAAACAAAAACAGCTCGTATTCGTCAATCTGCGCTACAGATACAAAATGAAATCTGTTGGATATACAAAATCGCTAGTTGTCTCATAAAACGAAAAACGCTATCATTTTCATGGAATACTTTGAATTCTGGATATGCATTTAGGGATTCTGAATAACGGATGGATATTTTGACAAAATCAATGCCGATGCTGTTTTATAGCAACTAGAGGTCCCGCAGTAGTCGAAATTCGACTATAATTAATTGGAATTGTAAGTTTGTACACTATTATGATTGTATTTTATACTTCTATAATCACAAATTTCACCAAGACTACACTATAAAAAATATTAACAAAGACAAACAATATTTAATCTATTCTCAATTTGACCACAGACGTCAAGAACAAAAGTTTGACAATAAATAGTATGCATGCGTGTGTGCGTCAAATACATGGTATGTAGTGTGTGTAATGTTTTTTTTATTGATTTAATGTATATTTAATGCATTATTTTAAAAAAATATTAGCATTGTGCACTTCTTCTCTATATTCTCTATAAGTGTGGAAAATTTCATACTCCTCCGTCCGTGCAATGTTCGTAAAAAGGGATACAAAGTTTTTGCTTCACGTATTAATATATAGATATGCGTTAAATAAATCTTATGTATAATATTCGTGCTCAAATAGTGACGTCAGTCTAATTTTTCTCGTCTTTAAATAATATATTTACTTTAGTACATGGCAATTATTAAAGAAGTGCTAATATCGTTTTTTAATCTAGACTTCGACTCCTCAGAAATATAGAAAACTCATGTTGTTTTAATAATTCATAAAGGTTTTATTTTAACCTTTAATTGGTTATTAAATCAGGTACATTTTTTATTTACTCCCAAAAAACTTTCCTGTTTACTTAATGCGTGAAAATAAGTGAGCTTACTCATACCAGTTTCAAGATGTTATGCTTTCAATACTCATTTGGCCAGATCGAAGGTACAACCATTACTGCCCTCAGAAATACATTTTTTTCGCCTAGATGTATGAAGATGCTCACGACCCATCTAGTGTTGTAGTTACACCTAAACATAACGGCTATCCTACCTCTCAAATCTTAAAAGCAGAGAACAAATATTAAAAGCTAGTATTATCTTATATATGTAAAAGGATACTTTTTATCACGTTCCTGTGGCACATGACATAAAACGTGGTATTTGTTATACCACGTTTTGCAACGCAACTGACGGCTAAACATAATATAGTCTATGGTTAATTATAGTCAAATTCTGAAATTGACCGGTTGATGTGTTTGATTCGAGTTTCTATTAACTTATTGTGCCGAGATAGGTAATCAATAAGAAAGCCATGCCGCGACCAACACAATAATATCTTTCCCGACGAAGCCGTAATGCAACTAGGATTCGAAAAATTGTGAGTGAAAGGACTATAGAAGAACATGAAAATATTATCATAATAATAATAATAATAACAACTAAAATACATGGCCAATAAAGAATCATTAAAATACTTGCTTTTAAGCTATTGCATAGCTTTTATCGCGGGCTTTGAGCGCGGCGACTGAATCAAGAAATTCCGTAACAAAATTAACCTGACACCCCACTACGCCTACTATGTAGCTCGCGTTAAACACATTCACACGTTGCGCTTGTGTAGTGTTTGTGAATAAGCGCGCGGCGTGACGTCGCACTGCCGCATGCACATCATGAAAAGTCTACCCATCTCTCCCTCGCGCCGTCTAGGTTATGAGTGTGAAAGGGACAGTTAATGTTTTGCTTTTGTTAATGTTTACAAATATAGCGTGGTCTTATTTTATTGTTGTTTTAATATTAAATTATTATTGTCGATTTATAATTGCATAAGTTGATAAAAAATGCTATGCAATAGCTTTACCGCGGCAGTCTCCGAGTGCCACACGTGTTTTTTTTTTTTTTTTAATTTACATCGATTATCCAAATGAAAAATAGACCTTGGTAAAATCAAAAGCCTGCTCATTTATTGCCTCTAAGGCGGAACAAAGTCCGCCGGGTCCGCTAGTATTTCTATATTATTTTAATTTTATTTCTACAATTGTAATGAATCATGCCGGTAAAACCGCAACCCACAAAACATGCCTGCAAATTAAACTATTAAATTATTACAATGGCATAATAACCCGCATAAAATTCCGTAAGATTAAAATCTTCTGCAGTCCTTATTTACGGGAGCACCTTAACAAGCTCAATTTACTTTCAGCTCCTTGATGTAGCAGTGCAAATATAAATTCCGTTGAATTATAAACGCCTGGCGGAGGTCGGCACAGACGAGTCGGCCCATTAAGTCCCCAGGAACATCTTCATCACAAGTCTGGTCGTTATAATTAACAGTGAGAAATCTCGGAAACCAAATAAAATAATTTGTACTACGAAGCAGGATGAGTTAGTGTAATATATCTGATTTTTATGCAGAACATCACACAGTCCCTGTTACGGTTCGACTAATGTTCTATACGATTGAATTAGGTTATTTGGTATCATTAAATTAATAATGTCATTGCGATATCCCCTACGCTAAGATTTTTAAAATAAAAAAAAATGGACGTTGGATGTCGCTTTACAATACAAGCGGTCTCCACCCAGTGAAGGTCATGGGGCTACTGGGCGGACCGGAGTCTGCGTTGCGCCCTACCAGCATTTTGGTGCTTTGTACTGGATGAATAGTAACAGTTGAAGAGCGCTCGTTGAGCAGTGTATCGTGTTCCGACCCGGCATCGACATCATCTGGGGGTCTGATGGACAACCACATCGATACGACAGGGATAGAGTCGTTGATTCCACCGGCTGGTCATCGTAACCCATTCCTGTATTTTGCCTCGGGCGGGGATTAAGCTCCTGAGTGAGAGTGAAGGGGAGTCATTTAGTAGGTGGCCACCATATTGACAATTCTAAATAGTCCAAGGTTCAGAACTCCTGGTATCCCACCAACATATATAGCAAACATAGCCTTTTTTGGCATTCTAAATTTAAGAAATGAAAATCACGAGTCATCGTTAGTTTGTGTAAAAATATTGAAAAATAAAACATTCTAAAGCTATAAAGGCCATATAAATTTTCAATCGTTTCAATGTAGCACTATAGGCTGCAACCCGCTTAAAATAACTCCACAAAACGTGGCGTGAACGTTCCAAATAATCGATTTGGATATTTAGGTCCAGAGGCTTTGAAGAGGACCGATTTGGCAGACTTTGGTAAATGGATGCGGGCGCGGTAACAAAACGTTACTGTCCAACAAACGGTGAACTAACCCACACGACATCGATTTGAGGCGAGCAATTTAATTTCTGGTAACGGGTTTGGTTCAAACCAATTTCGGAATGAAAGCACTTTTCTGTTGCTCTTGTTATTTCAGGAGAACTGTTATTTGTATATAGTCAACTTTGGAATGTTCACTCTTTTTTATTGCTTAGATGGGTGAACGTGCTCACAGCCCACCTAGTGTTAAGTGGTTACTGGAGCTCATAGACATCTGCAACGTAAATGCGCCACCCACCTTGAGATATAAGTTCTTAGGTCTCAAGTATAGTTACAACGGCTATACCACCCCTCAAACCGAAACGCTTTATTGCTTCACGGCAGAAATAGGCAGGGTGGTGGTACCTACCCGTGCGGATTCCCACGAGGTCCTAGCACCAGTTACAAAGTTATTCATTCAAAAAGTCACAGTAGGACTAAATTTTCACACACAAAAATTCAAACGCATGTTTACACGTAAACAAGTGGGTAAAACTTCTATTTAAAAAAAATTTTGATTTGAAAGCTGAAAGTCGACGAGAGCTTATGGCCGCTTTCTGTCGCTGAATGATTTCTAATCTCGTTTGAAGAAAGTCATGTCATAGGGTAATGAGAATCATAGAACCTTTAGAAACGCGCTGTGGTAGGCTCTGTTTTTTTTTGTAGGTGGATCGGACGATGGTAGCAATTGAACAAAGTACTTAAATTAGGTTTGGTAATTTATAATTTATTTTAAAGGTAGTAGATAGTACCTATTGCGCGAAACGGTACAGCTTTAAGAATAAGGCAGCATTTTTTTTTTTTTTATAGCTTAGATGGATGGACGAGCTCACAGCCCACCTGGTGTTAGGTGGTTACTGGAGTCCATAGACATCTACAACGTAAATGCGCCACCCACCTCGAGATATAAGTTCTAAGATCTCAGTTTACTTACAACGGCTACCCCACCCTTCGAACCGAAACGCATTACTGCTTCACGGCGGAAATAGGCGGGGTGGTGGTACCTACCCGTGCGGACTCCCAAGAGGTCCTACCAACAGTGATTACGCAATTTATGATTTTGCGGGTTTGATTTTTATTACACGATGTTATTCCTTCACCGTGGAAGTCAATCGTGAACATTTGTTGAGTACGTATTTCATTAGAAAAATTGGTACCCGCCTACGGGATTCGAACACCGGTGCATCGCTAAATACGAATGCACCGGACGTCTTATCCTTTAGGCCACAACGACTTCATATACATTTTATAATCGAGACTTCGAATTCAGGCCTTAAAGATGAGAAGAGGTGATGGCTACAGGCTCAAGTAATCGCTTAGTATAAGTTCGTAAGCTCGTGTTCGGTATTTTAATTTTTCATTCAGTTATTGAGATATTCCTATTACAAAACTGTTGGAATTAAAGGCATCCTAACATATTATATTAGCTAACATCCTAACATATTAATTAATCTTTTTTTAAATAATTCTCTAATGCAAATAACAGTTTCCTCCTTTGTATTTCATTAATATTAAACGGTGAGCAATCGTATTGATTGAAAAATAATAATTATATTAGTAAAGTTTATTTTCATAACATAATTACAATACGACAATATATATATTATAAACTCTGTGAATGACAGTAAAGATCTGCCGGAATGTCTGTGAGTAGCCTAAAAACCACAAAAATTCCTTTGGGTAAATACCCGTACAACACATCATATCCTCAAAATTTATGTAGCGATATGTTATGGGCACGCATGAGTACGTGCCATCATCATTTGGGTTTGGGTTCCGGTTTCAATGAAAAAACAGTTACAAAGTAATATTTCAACCTCATATCTCAAAATCCTAACTGTGATTAATCCATGAATATCAAGTAATTAAGTTAATGTCAGATTGGGCTGTGATATTAAGACAAGATCTTAAAATAGCTAAGGCACAAGCTTTGTCTAAGTTTTGATATTCAAAAATATTAATGCGTCTTTTTCTTAATTTCTTAGTCTGGTCAAATGTCACGAAAAAGTAGAGGCGGAATTGGCATTCACGTGGGAGTTTCACATTTCGAATTTTATATTACTTTTGGGAGACGTCACCTAAACAATCTACCAAACTATTTGTCTTATTTTCTCTAAGAATCTGGAGAATTCTCTCATAATATTTATAATGCTGAAATGATACAAACTTAGTTGGATATATTGTTTGTTTTAGTTGTGCAAGTTTCCAATCCAAGATCACGTTTTCAAGTCAAGCACCGAAAATACGAATCCCTTTCCTAATTCAATAATTACAAAAACATTACATATGAATTAATAGTTTTATTTGGATCGTTTTCTTGTAAAATTTTAGTTTAAGATATTTTGTATTTAAATAACAATTAAACTTATTATATTATTCAAATAAAAATAAAGACTTTTAAGTCAATACGTTACCGAGCCAGTAACTTAAATCCTTATTGACTTTTTAATAATTACTAATAATTTTAAAACATATAATCTCAGCTTTAGTTAAGCAGCCAGCTAAGTTTTCTAAACTTGAATCGCTTAGGCATTGCACCTCTGAACTGAGATTTGCGTAATAAAAGTGATAGAAAATAAACTTTGGATTATAAGCGCAAACAATTTTATGGGGAGCTCCACCACCGTTTCCTCATTATTGATATCTAATTGATACCTATATGTGATGTTGATATTGATCAAGAGATTAATATTAATTTGATTTATTGATAGACTGATGCTAATATTGATGTATGTAGGTTATTGAAGTTAAATGATAGGTCAAAAAGAAAATTGCACTATTAAACTATAAGATTAGATTAAAGTCCTACTTCCTTGAACGGTAGGTTCTTTTTGTTTGCGTACTCCCTATCTCGATTCCCATTATACGAGCCTCAGCGATTTCTATGAATCTTAAAAAGTGGCCAATTCCCCACAACTCTCGTGCAATTCAGCTTAGCCGTATTCATTTTCTTCTGTGTTTCTTTTGCTTTTCGCTATGAACACTATTTCGTAATGCACATAATATGTACATCCATACTATCACACATATTACATTTAGCAATATCTCGAACTAATTTGTAAAGTATCTTCATTAGTTGAAGGCTCAAGCTAGTTTTTTATGCTCGTAAGAAAAATTTAATAGCTCCTTTGGAGAGCGGATGCAATATTCTACAGCAATCTCATACAACAGCTTCCTGGTGTGGAGCCTGCAATGAATGTAAATAGTCGTAATGTGGAACCCGATATTGGAATTCTGCGCCTGCTATCTGAATTTATCGGTGCAAACACGATACAACCCCGATAGACGAAACTTTATATAAGTTTTCTTATAAAGTGCAGCTTACAAAGATAGCTCTGAACTTTACGATAAGTGCTTCTTAATTACCAAACTCTGCACCAGATTTCGATGTAGTTGAAGTTCGCGAATTCGATTGTCCTACTTATATATGATTAAATATGTAATTACTATTAAGCACGTAGATTCGTTACATTCAAGGTCGAGCTCACTTCCTATCTGCTGTTAAACTTAGAGGAGATAAATTATAGTTGTTCCATTAATAATTCCTATTTCCTATTCGTAGCAAAAATAATTACAGGGAGATGACAGTTGGTACCAATCCGGTACGGGTTACCAAGAAGCCCTATCAACAGTAAAAAGTTTATACTGTTTATATGCTTTGCGTATTGTAGGATTTAATTTTGCTGTTGGAAGCCCGTCCCGAGTTAGAAATTGTCTTTATTTTCCACAATACTGTTGAGAGTGTTTTCTTTAAAAAAATACACCGACGAGACAGTTCTTTATGCAGCTAAGTTCAAAGCACTGGCTTCCATTGACGAGAACCACTCAGGTCTTATGAAGCGTGAGAAAGCCACATAGGGTTTTACACGAGTGTTCTTGTAAATGCGTTCTTGTAATTTCTCGTTCAATTTAACAACGTTCAGATTCATTCTCAATAGTGATGATTAAAATACTCATAAAAAGTTTTGTAAGCGGCCATGAACCTTTCAAACTTGAAACATATAAAAATATTAAAAAATTTATCTATCTTTAGATAAATAGAAAATTGTTAGCAAAAGATTTAATATGACTGTGTCGATCCTATCGATAAATTTTGAATTTCCCACGTCACTCACTTCGTCGGGAGTTAAATAAATATTTCAATTCAGGCCGGGACGGAGGACGAAGCATTCATCGCTAGTGTCATCCGAATGTGATTCATGTAAATGTACTTTGCACTCGAAGAACGAGTACGTGAGTGTATTACACGACGACGTCTGCTATATTATTTTAAAAGTTCTATGTGTTACAGAAACTTGGGAAGTTAATTTCGATCATAATTTTTTTTATATCCCAAGGAGCAATGAACTGTTGTTAGGAGTTATAATTTATTATTAAACATACACAAGATAGATTATATATCGTCAGATTTCTTATGTAAGATGCATGTCGCGTTAATGGAACAACTCAATACTTCATGCCGTGTAACACTGCCGGAATAAATCTAATATTTGAACTGTTGTCAAAGCGGTTCAATTTTTATTATCTATACATTAATACGTGAAGCAAAAACTTTGTATCCCTTTTTACGGTAAAATTGCGCGGACGGAGGACTATGAAATTTTCCACACTTATAGAGAATATAGAGAAGAAGTGCACAATGCTAATTTTTTTTAAATAATGCATAAAAGATATATTAAATCAATAAAGAAAACATTACACACACTACATACCATGTATTTGACGCACACACGCATACATACTATTTATTGTCAAACTTTTGTTCTTGACGTCTGTTGTCAAATTGAGAATAGATTAAATATTGTTTGTCTTTGTTAATATTTTTTATAGTGTAGTCTTGGTGAAATTTGTGATTATAGAAGTATAAAATACAATCATAATAGTGCACAAACTTACAATTCCAATTAATTATAGTCGAATTTCGACTACTGCGGGACCTCTAGTTACTCTAAATTGGCGAATCCTACCCTACTACCTTTTTTTTGGTGTATACACTTATACTTAAGTACTTATACTTAAGCTAGTTCATAGCCTATTTTGTGAGGTATATTTAACGGAACTTTAAATAGCAGCAGTAAGTTGTAAGCAAGCTGTATTTGTATAACAGCTGTGCTATGTAATGTAATATGTAATTTAATATGTTATAATGTAAAGCATTACAGAAAAGCGGAGGACATTATTTCGTATCGTGCTTTTAAAATTCAATATCCTATAAAATATTTTAATTAAAATTCTCTGAGCTCAAATTATTCCAGAACAATACAGGGTAAAACATAAGAATGGCAAGATTAAAAAAAACTAATAGTATCTAAATAGTCTAAAGTTATTAAAGATATCACTATTGCTAAAACTAAAATTATTTATTTATTTATTAAGTTGCACCAACAAAGTGATCATCAATACAAAGCATTGAACAATTTACAAAAGTTCATGGCAGATGTCACCTCAATTATAGGTGCAATCGGCAGTGCATTAACAACAAAAATAAAAATAAAAATATATAACTAAGATTTTCAAAATTCAAATTCAAAATCATTTATTTCAACTTAGATGTCAGTATGACACACTTGTTGAATATCAAAATATAAATAACAATGTTAACTCTACCACCGGTTCCAAAAAAAGCCACAGTCCTGAGAAGAACCGGCGAAACAAACTCAGCGGGCTTTTTTATTTATTTATTAGAAGTGATTATTGTGAAGGTTCGCTGCGAACCACTTTTAATATTTTTACAAGCGACGGCTCGCGTCAGCTTCAGTCAAAAAAACCGCGCTAGACGACGTTCTAGAATTATACACGTTTTCTTATAAGCACAGAGGAGAACACAAATACATGTGCTGAATTGAGTTTGGCAAAGTATTATAAATTTATACGAGGTTAAAGTTATAGTGCGTACTTCGGTTTTCTCGAGTCGTAGCCACAACTTAAACCCACTTTTACGGTTTGAGATCAAGAGCGTTTTTTGTTGTTAGGGTAATTATAAAATTCCTGACACTTCGAATAGACTGAATTGACAACGTGACAAATGAAACGTAAAACGGTAGTTATCTATATATTAATACGTGAAGCAAAAACTTTGTATCCTTTTTTACGAAAATTGCGCGGACGGATGAGTATGAAATTTTCCACACTTATAGAGAATATAGAGAAGAAGTGCACAATGCTAATATTTTTTTAAAATAATGCATAAAAGATACATTAAATCAATAAAGAAAACATTACACACACTACATACCATGTATTTGACGCACACACGCATGCATACTATTTATTGTCAAACTTTTGTTCTTGACGTCTGTTGTCAAATTGAGAANGAAATTTTCCACACTTATAGAGAATATAGAGAAGAAGTGCACAATGCTAATATTTTTTTAAAATAATGCATAAAAGATACATTAAATCAATAAAGAAAACATTACACACACTACATACCATGTATTTGACGCACACACGCATGCATACTATTTATTGTCAAACTTTTGTTCTTGACGTCTGTTGTCAAATTGAGAATAGATTAAAAATTGTTTGCCTTTGTTAATGTTTTTTAAAGTGTAATCTTGGCGAAATTTGTGATTATAGAAGTATAAAATACAATCATAATAGTGTACAAACTTACAATTCCAATTAATTATAGTCGAATTTCGACTACTGCGGAACCTCTAGTCGTTATAGTTAAATATCATAGACCTTTAAAGTATTGAATATCGATGCGTCCTAGCGACGAAAATAATATAGTGAAAATAAAAACGCGAAACTAAAAACCGAAAAATAGCTACGATCAGGTTAAAGTTGCTAATGAAATCTAATGATATGTATTAAATATTTCATGGAAGTGCTGGGTTGTACTGTGGATCATACATATGTTATACTTTGGATTATATTGTGAATACAAAACACGTTGTGCGAATAGGGCGCACGTCTGTGCTCTCTAAAACCTTTTGTCCAAAACGCATGTTTATTTTCTTAAAGTGCTCCCAGGCTCTTACATAATGCATATTTTATTCTCATATAAAATGTATGAACACAGTGAATTTTATTTCAGGGAATTTAAGCTTTCAATTGAGCGTGACCGACGTCGGTAGCATTTAGATATTTTTAGGTAGAAATAGGAAAGTCTTGCGTTATTTAATCGTAACACGAAAAATTTTACGACTGAGCTTTTTAACACGCTATTATTTATTGTATTTGTATCTATGCTTTTTTTTAATACTTAACGAAATCTTTGAACAAAAAACAAATAAACAGTGCGATACATTAAAAACAAAAAAGTACAATTGGCGGTCTTATCGCTAAGAGCGATCTCTTCCAGACAGACAACCATCAGGTGGACAAGAATCATTTTATCACATTTTTAAACAAAACAAACTAGTAGAATATAAATTTTGTTTCTTCAGCGCGAAAATCTTTAACGGGCAAGTTTTAAATATGTATTTCCTTAAAAAAATTGGTACCTGCTTGCTTTGCATTTGAGCATCAACATAATCGTATTACTTCATACGAGTAAATCGTGTTTACTTCATTCCATTCAATAACTAATTAAATCATACTTAAGAATCACATGTAATATTACTTACCATAGGCGTCACAAAGACGAAACCTTACAGAAAATTTCTCTGAACAGCCCAACACCGAAGTTCTGTGACAACTTTAGTTTGACACCAAACATCGGTGTGAATATTCTCCTCAATTAGTCAGCTTAACTTTATAACGCGTCTATAATGAAAGCAATTTACCCGAAAAGCCAATTTGGTAATCACAAACGCCATTCATTCGAATGTAGGCCGTATAATTGAGAGCGCTAATGGAATAGTAAAAAGGAAACGTTTTGGCCGCGTCATCACAAACTTGTAGAAACAACGTTGAATTGCGCTTGAAGTTTATTTGTAAAGCCGCATTGAAGATTGGAGCGTCGGTAAATTTTTTTTTATTGCTCACAGCCTACCTGGTGTTAAGTGGTTACTGGAGCCCATAGATATCTACGACGTAAATGCGCCACCCACCTTGAGATATAAGTTCTAAGGTCTCAAGTATAGTTACAACGGCTGCCCCACCCTTCAAACCGAAACGCATTACTGCTTCACGGCAGAAATAGGCAGGGCGGTGGTGCCCACCCGCGCGGACTCACAAGAGGTCCTACCACCAGTAATTACGCAAATTATAATTTTGCGGGTTTCATTTTTATTACACGATGTTATTCCTTCACCGTGGAAATCAATCGTGAACATTTGTTGAGTACGTATTTCATTAGAAAAATAGGTACCCGCCTGAGATTCGAACACCGGTGCATCGCTCAACACGAATGCACTGGACGTCTTATCCATTAGGCCACGACGACTTAACTTATTCAGGAATAATAATATAGGCTGTCCTACACGTTTCTAGAAGACCTAACACATAGTGTCGTTTTACTATAAAACAGCACAACTCATCATATATTCACAATGATCACTCTAGACTCTAGAGGCTCACCAACTTGATTGGCACTATAGATGTCCATAAAAGTAACGACAGCTACTTATGTCTGATGAGACATTTGGTCCTCTGTTTCCGGGCGCACTGAAAATGTTAAACATAATGTTAGATTTGTCAAATAAATAGTTAGATTAGAGGGAACAAAACGATTCTCTGATTGAGGGTTTTCATAAAAAATACGTCTTTAACTTCGTAATCATAAAATTTATTCAGCTCGCGCAATCATTATTGGAGGCAAAAACGAAAGCTTGTAATGAGAAGGTTTTGGCTTTAAAGGCAAAATTCAATGTAGAAAATTCCGCTCCGCTTCGTTACGTAATTTAAAATTCTTTGAATTTTTCTGATAGATACGAAATAGTTATCTAGTCTACTGACTACTGAAGCTAGTATTCTATTTATTGTTTTGTATAGTTTTTGTCGTATTTTATAGTTTATACTCTCTCTCTCTCTCTTCAATCGGTCTCTCATTGCTAAGGATCGTGACTCCGATTCCATCAACTAGCTGTCTCCATCGATCCCGTTCTGTAGCTTGGTGGAGTGCGTCGCTGACAGGCATTTTCAGTTCCTCCGCTATTTGGTCCGACTATCGCTTGGGACCTCTACCCCTAGGCCTTTTCCCCTCGATTTACCCGGTCACCACAAGGCGTTCCAAATTGCTGGTATCCCTGCGTGCAGCATGACCATAATACCGCAATATTCTTTGTAGGCAGGTTGTGGATAAACGTGGAGACTTTCCTATTTTTAACTGCTTGAGAATAGATATGTTTGTTTGTACATATATATGCTAAAAACCTAAAATATACAATGTGAAGATTTTCTAGTTAATGAAATACGAATACCATATAATACCACAATTGAAATAGCTGAAATAATTGGGAACAAATCACGCACGGTCATCGGAAGGAATGGCGCAATCCACTTTCAATCATGATGAGGTCTACTAGAAGAGATATCGTTTTGTTTTTGTATTTGATTGTTGGCAGTCGATGATACGGTTCTCCTAATGGTATTGTCGTTAATTGACGTCAGCAATACCAGGGGCGTAGACAAGTCGCTACCTACCATTGAGTACTCTCCGCAAGTGTCTTTTCAAGAAACGTACTCTGGAAATACTATGGAGGCGAGTTCAGAGCTGGATATTACTACTTGGCTAAAAAAATCTTTGGAAACACACTGTCTAAGAACGCAGCGGCTCCAGATAATATGGGTTAATACTGCTTCGGTGGCGGGTGGTGTGATAGTAAAAAGGAGATGAAACTATTATCTCAGACAATTTCTCAGAGCATTCCTAATGCAGGATATGGCTTTTTTATGTTTTTTTTTATTTTTATTGCTTAGGTGGGTGGACGAGCTCACAGCCCACCTGGTGTTAGGTGGTTACTGGAGCCCATAGACATCTACGACGTAAGTACGCCCCCAACTTGAGATACAAGTTCTAAGGTCTCAAGTATAGTTATAGCGGCTGCCCCCTTCAAACCGAAACGCATTAATGCTTCACGGCAGAAATAGGCAGGGTAGTGGACCTACCTATCCATGCGGACTCACAAGAGGTCCTACCACCAGTTGCGAGAACGTTCGTTGCGCATGTTCCAAGTATCACGAGACTCACCCCCAGCGTGGAACTAAACTTAAACTTACGGAAACGAGATAAATTTTTTTCGGGCCGGGGCCGAACCTCCTAGTAGGTCCCCACGCATAGGGGGCGCGCGGGGTATGTGAGACTCAACGATCTGCAGGTGTTGAGAGCAGACCACTGGCCCAAGGAATTTTAGGGCCCACCCACTAAACGACTCCCCTGCACTCTTACACCCGATGTCTGATCTCCGTCCGGGGTCAAAACCCGGTCAGAGTAGGGGGGTTCTCGCGGTCAACACTACAACCAGACACGCGGCGCCACCCCGAGGACGCCCGACCGATGGGTCGTCGAGGCGATAGTCGACGACCAACGACGTCGGTCTCCGCGGTACGGCGGCCCTACCAGGCCGCCCGGGCGATGCCGCTGGTGTTCCGGGATACCCCGCCGGGTCAGAACCAGCCTGCCGGGTCGGAACGCGATACACCGTCGACCGAATTGCTCTTCCACAGTATGTTCGGCGACGTACGGAAACGAGATGCACCAACGTCTTTAGCCCACGACAACTTAAATACTTTGTAACAAAACAGCTTTATCTAACTTCATATAGCTTTGGCTTAAAACCAACGCATGATATTTTTTTTATGATTGAAAGTTTACTGGTGGCCCAGAGGCCTTTCCAGTTTCACCAGGACAGGTGGGCGAGCAAAGGCTCAGCCAAGAGGGGTGGGATTTGCTAACAACTGCCCGAGCGCCTCCGAAGGAGACCTAACAACTCAAGAGCAATTGTTTCGCGAATGAATCTACTACCGGATCGGGACCGCGACCCGCTGAGAAGATCCGGCGAGAAACTCAGCGGGCCGATGCATGGGTTAGGTTGCACGTCGACCTCTTTGTCGAGTTCTACGAGTACGGTTACCGGGGTCCCTAAGCCTGCCTCTAGTATTAGAGCTGAAGGCATCTAATGCAAAGGTTATTGGATCTGATGGATCCGTAAGGACGTGTCTAGGGCGTCGACGGTGACTGGCTCCTGCATGATCAGGATTCGGGGAGTAGTCAGCGGCGGCAACGATAAGGCGATTATCATGACGCATAGCCTTATCGAAGTATCATTCCGACGCTGACTTCATGTATTTCCGAATTGATTCGAGGCCCAGGTCGTCGTGTAGGTCAACGTTCCTCACGAACCACGGAGCCCCAACAGCTAACCTGCAAAAGCGGGATTGTAGGGATTGGAGGGTGTCTATGTGTGTGCGGGCCGCGTGAGCGAACACCACACTCGCGTAAGTCATGACGGGCCTTATGCAAGTTTTGTNCGCATTCGAATACGATTATCCACGGTAGGATACCTATCGTAGGCGCGGATCGAGGCGTTCTTAGCTCTAAGGAGTTCCCTAATATCGTCGGGCAATTTGAAGCGGTGAAGGAAGTCCTCCGCTACAACTTGCTTCGATGACCTATCTAATGTCGAGGTGATGTGTGACGTTAAGATGTCTATGGCTTCAGCGGTATCCTGAGGATACGGGGTAGAGTCCGGGCTAAACGGGAGCGATGGTGGATCAGATTCAGCCAAGCTGATGCCCAGCGTGTGCCAATCCACCACAGTCCTCGTGACGGGAACGGAATCGGGAGCGCGACCGAGCTTCATAACAACGGGACGATGGTCTGAATCTAACTCTGAAACTACTTCAATCGAGTGTAAGCGCAGAGTTACGTTTTTTAATAACGCTATGTCGAGTATATCCGGGCGATGCGCGATATTTAGCGGGTAGTGAGTTGGGGTTAGCGGAGCGACGATATCGAAGGCGAGATCATCAACTAACGCGTCAAGCCGCCTGCCATTCGGCATGATATTAAAAAATATATGTACATATGTAGTTTGTCTGGCTGGCAATGGAGCAGTGAGCGATGCGTTCTCAACTTAGTGGAAACATCGATTCCCGACTTGCCGCACAGTGCACATTGCATCCATTATGCAAACACGATGCTCATTCGAATGCCGTGGATTGCGAATTCTCGCTACATGACTTGCGAGCGTGGATATTGCTAGCATTGTAGACATAAACTCGGTTTAGATAGAATTTTTCAATAAGCTGCCATCGCCGAATTAACTTTTCATATTTGTGGACATTTATTTTTATTTAGGTAAGTACGGCATGTGGGCGGTTTCATTCAAGTTATGCGCGAAATTGAAAATTAATTAAAAACTAAGAATATATATGTTATTTTGTTTTTTTCAACTTGAATTGAAGTATAGACTTCATGAATTGAAGTGACAATTACGACAATGCTGAACCATGAGGTAAGCTAGACGTCTCAATTGGCTTAGTGCGAGTACAATGTAATTCATATCCTTAAGGACCCATCCAATCTAATAACATGCACTAGACGCCTTCAGCTCTAACGCTAGGAGCAGGCTTGGGGACCTCGGTAACCTTACTCGTCGAACACGGCAAAGAGTTCGACATGCAATCTAACCCATGCATCAACTCGTTCAGTTTCTCGCTGAATATTCTCAGCGGGTCGCGATTTCGATCCCGTAGTGGATTCATTCGCGAATTCGCGAAGCAGTTGAACTTGAATTATTAGGTCTTCTTTGGAGGCACTCGGGCCGCTGTTAGCAAATTCCAACCCTCCTGGCTGAACCTTTGCTCGCCCATCTGTCCTGGTGAAACTGCAAAAGCCTCTAGCCCTAGACAGTACGGCGTATTGATATCTTGCGCGGGTGGGTACTATCATAGTTTACTGCGGCATTTAGAATTTAAGCAATATTACTACAAAGTCTAACAAATGTACGTTAAGTCTGTCACATGTAATAGATGCCACAGCTCTAGTTCATTTTGTAGATATCAGATAAGACACTTTCTTTCACAAAATTAAAAGTCTGAATGTCGCAATGCACTTATCCAGTGCAGATTCTACCAAAAAAAGTGCCTTATTGGCTATTGAAAGATATGCTAAACCGTAGATTTAACCCGTAATAGTGACATTTAGTATGATGGTTTCATAATAATGTCGGTAAATAAAATCAGGTTTATTTTAAGCAGAGTTCAGAAACAACAGACGTCTTTAGCAAAATTTTATGAGCGTGCTAAGTAATTTGAACATGAATTCCTTTTCATCTGTCTTAATTGTTGTTGACGACATTTATCCTGTAGGAAAATGATCGTCTTAATGAAAATTTTCTCTTAATGAAATCGTTTTACCACAATATCTCAGTAATGACGATCTTATTTAAGTTCTCCTTCAAATTTTTTTAACACCGACTCTCAAATATACTCCTATTGCGTGTCGCCAGACTGATGAAAATTACCTTTTTAATTTCGCCCGGGCAAAGGCTTCTCTTCGTAATTAAATTAGAGACAGCATTTAATAAAACCAACTCAGAAATTACTATGACGGAAAGTTGATTTCGTGCTTTATTAAGATTTAATTTGAACTTTCAGTTAAATAATGTATGCGTGTACAGTAAATTTAAGAGTTATAAAGTTATTTAAAAATTTTCACTGCATTCTGTTACAAATTCGGTTTAGGAAGTTACACAATAAATTTATAATCTTTCAGCTCAGATTATGTAACATATCCTTTAGCTATAGGTACATTTCAATCTTTTATAAATATAGACGAATATTCATTCCACGATACTATCACCAAATATCTTATAAAATGTCCTCAATTTAAAAATCGCTCTATAATATTGAGATATTGGGTCTTTTTAAGTTTTAAGTTAAGGATAAAGCAATTCTGCTGAAACCCCAGTGCACGAAAGTAGATGGAAACAGAGGTATCTTGCGTGTATTTAGGAAAGTCAGAGGGTAAATCCATTATGACCGCAATTAAACGGATGTAAAGCCTTTTTAATATTCATCAATCCAAATAGTCAGCTTTAACAAGAGCGCTAAGTCCTATTAATTTGGAATGGCTTTGGTCTTTCATTTGCATTGTTGGTTTTTGATTCGGTACACTAATTGCAGCCATCCACGCAGATTTCCATTTTCGCCTGCAATGCGCTATTTGAAGGTTTTTAAATTTTTTCCCTTTTATTTAAATGCAGATAATTTTTATAACCACGAATATGATATTTTAAAAATATTAAAAATATTTTAAAAGGAAGTGCTATGTGTGTTAAAAGGAAGTGAATGTTTGTTGGGTTAATGGGCTATCTAACACTGAAATAACTTTTCAAATCGGACCTGTAGTTCCTGAGATTAGCGCGTTTAAACAAACAAGCTCTTCAGCTTTATAATATAAGTATGGATTAGTCTTGAAGTGCTTTATGAATGTTACTTAGCTGCTGCAATATTTTTAATTAACATTCTCTCATGGTTTCATTTGTGTTATTAAACATTTTACCATGGTAATATATTATTATGTATAATGTAAATGTGAAGCTGCCATTGTACTTGATACTCTTTTTTTACAGTGAAATTCACGTCGTGTTGTCCATGGATCCATGTAACCGCAGGTTGTCCATGAGATTTCATATCATACAACATAAAATACATAGGGACAAAACTTTATGAGGTACGTGACGGTGATATGGGTTTAAATTGAAATAAATTAGCTCAAACTGTACCCATAATTCACATACTTATTCCATTTTAAAATAACATCTAAAATGGGTTCGAAAGAGATTCACAAATCTGAAGAGAAAAAAGTGCCGAAACTCTGCTTATTTGCTTTTTTAAATCACTTCTTTTACATATCAATATCAACTAAATGAAATGAAATTGTAATATGTATGCAATAATAAGCTTATGTACTTAGAAAAAAAAAATGATGTAGGTTTAAAACAATTAAGTAGGATTACAATATCAATGGCACTGCACAAAAAGCCTTTTGTAACAATGAATAAATATACATCTTCAGGGCATTATTATTGTAGTCTAAGCTATTTATGGATTGGATTTCAGGTGGAGAAATCATACAAAATATACCAAGAAGATACAAAAAGAAGCACACGACATTCAAAAGTAGTGAAAATTTTTCGATTCCAAGCTCAAGGGCAAATAGAGTATCTGACTCATTTAGCCTCATTTTTGAATAGTCACGAATTCTTGTTTATACTCTTATTTTAAATATGATAAGCCTCATCTCATGATTTAAGCTAACAAGTCACGAAATTGCTAACCATCATTTCCTTCAGCATCGGTTCAGTTGCAGAAATTGAAATGATCAAGATACGTATTTCTTTTTAGGAGAAAATTTCCTTAGAGATCTGAAATTCAGAATGAAAGTCGCAATCTATGGATCCCTCTGGGTCTAGAGTACGTGAAATACGAACCAATAAATTACTGCATTATCGGACAGGGTCGACTCTATGCTAAGTTTGAGCTACGGAACTTATTCTCTTGAAGTTCTCATTAAATACTTAAACTTAAACTTAAAATTAAGTTCCTAATAATATTTGATAAAATGTATGATTACGAAAAAGCCATAAATATTTAGATAAGATTTTTTAATTTGAGAATTGTTTTTCTACTAATTAATTATATAGTTTTCTCAGAACGATACAGATATACTTTTTTTTTATATTATTTTACATCTGAATAAATCTTACAAAATCTAAAATAATAAATTCAGACATAAAAAATCTTAAGGCTTAATTTCATGTCCATTATTTTCATATTATTAATTACGACGTTTTTTTTTTTTTTTTTTTTTATGATTGAAAGATTACTGGTGGCCCGGAGGCCTTTCCAGCTTCACCAGGACAGGTGGGCGAGCAAAGGCTCAGCCAGGAGGGGTGGGATTTGCTAACAGCTGCCCGAGCGCCTCCGAAGGAGACCTAACAACTCAAGAGCAATTGCTTCGCGAATGAATCTACTACCGGATCGGAATCGCGACCCACTGAGAAGATCCGGCGAGAAACTCAGCGGGCTGATGCATGGGTTAGGTTGCACGTCGACCTCTTTGTCGAGTTCGACGAGTACGGTTACCGGGGTTCCTCAGCCTGCTCCTAGTGTTAGAGCTGAAGGTATCTAATGCAAGAGTTATTGGATCTGATGGATCCGTAAGGACGTGTCTAGGGCGACGACGGTGACTTGCTCCTGCGTGATCAGGATTCGGGGAGTAATCAGCGGCGGCAACGATAAGGCGATTATCATGACGCATAGCCTTATCGAAGTAACGTTCCGACACTGACTTCATATGTTTACGGATCGATTCGAGGCCCAGGTCGTCGTGTAGGTCGACGTTCCTTACGAACCACGGAGCCCCGACGGCTAACCTGCAAAAGCGGGATTGTAGGGATTGGAGGGTGTCTATGTGTGTGCGGGCCGCGTGAGCGAACACCACACTTGCGTAAGTCATGACGGGCCTTATGCAAGTTTTGTAAAGTGTCACCTTGTTCCGAAGGGACATTTTACTCCGCTTACAGATCATGGGATAGAGTATTCCGACGTGTCAATTAATGTTCAGTTTTCGTAATTATCGAATGTTATAATTATTGAAAATATTATTCATCGATATTTTGTCGACACAATAACCAAACGAATGAAAAGATTAATGCAAAATTGAATCCTAAATGCAGTTTTAATTATACGTACGATTCTCGATAATCGAAGAAAATACTTTATTCAGATAATGTACGTGGCATCAGTCGAATAGGTATTCTTTCCATTTATGCATGGGATAACACAGTCTACCTGATGTAAAACAGTGACCACATTTCGATTTACGTAATAGCTCTTAGACGTATAATATATACGTTAAGACGACGGTGCCTGCATTAGCGGTAAATAATGCAAAAACAAGCAAGCAAAACTATAAATGTTTGTAACGCATTCATTTTGACAATAAACAATGTGTTGTTTATACGGCATGTGTTTCGTTAGAACGTAATGTGACGGTTCTGTTCTTTCATCAAAGAGTTTCATTCCAAGCAGCTGAAATAATAAACACAGTGTGGTTTACTAGCGGTAGGGCGTATTGTATGTCAGCAAGTAGGAATCTCCATGCTATTTCGATTAAAAATTAAAAAATGCATTTATCGAATCTTTGTGTTTTCATAATGGTATATTAAAGTTCTGCATCATCGAAGCCTAACCGGGTAGTATTCGCATGATGCTCTAACTAAATAGGATCCGTGAGTCGACAGATGTCCTAATGAATTACCGTTTTCTCTCTAATACATATGCTGTGAGACTTTAAAATTTAAAACGTAATCTATATTGGATAAAAGTAAAGATTAAATAGAAGTAAAAAAATTAGTATTTCTTGAAGAATTTCATAATTATCATTAAGAAAGTAGGTAATATTTAAGATGGATTGTTATAAAATGGAGGTGAACGCGCATAAAACCCTACTAAGATTAATGATATCATTATACACAGTGCACCGCGTTTCAGAGAAATCACTGAATCGTGAAAACTTCACGATCTTCTTCCTCGAGCACCGGCTTAACAAGGTTATTCCAGGCTTTTAGTTACAGTGTTGCTTCAAAGAGATGTTACATAAAAGTTAACTTGAAATTTTAATGTCTATAGCCGAACTCTTTTCATAATTATTGTTGATAGAAATGGTGAATGTTTCTAACTGTCGTAAGATTTTCGCAGGTGCGTATATTATAAACACTATTATTTAACAGGTCCTGTTTACGATTTTTAGTTTTAATGAGTTCACTGTATTGTAGAGTTGTTGCATTTTACAAGTGCTTGTTTAGGTCACGAGAAATCACTTAATTTACGCCTACGCATTGGGGGTAGAAAGCGGGGAATATCGGAGTTGTACCGACTGAAACCTACAGTTGCTCCGAACCTCGGCCGTAGCAACCCTTCCGAGACAGTTTGGGGTCAATTTGACGCGTTTTGGGCGGAGGGCATAATTCTCCACCACCCTGCTCGGACAAAATAAACTTACAGCATTGACAGCTTTCTCAGAAAAAATGAGAACGCATTGTTTCTTATTAAACTTTAAACTGGATTTCAATAACTAATGTAAATTATGTTAATTAATTAATTAATTGTAGAGTACGAATCGATGATTATATTATATGAAAGTGCTTTGTGTTTTGTTGTTGCCATAGATGAGACGAAGTGCGTATAGCTTGGTTAATAATTGATTTTCGGTACAAATACCTGGTACTTACCCATGTGGATTCAGAATATCACCACCAGACTTAGCTTCTATTTCGTGTATTTCTGTTTTTATTCCAATGACATTTAGTTAACAAGACACACATTAAAATAGAAACGGAGGCTTTCATGTATTATGCACAGCGATATGAATGTCGTAAGATTTTTAGGGTCAGCAAATAATCCGGTATTTGTCAAAAGGCACTAAAAGCCTCCCGAATCGATATTAGAGATAAACTTAAGTCTTATTTTAGCTTCTATATAATTTCACTTTCGAAGTAAAAAACAAAAGAAAGTTGCATATAGAAAGTGCATATGCTTACTGGTGGCAAGACCTCTTGTGAGTCCGCACGGGTGGGTACCACCATCCCGCCTATTTCTGCCGTGAAGCAGTATTGCGTTTCGGTTTGAAGGGTGGGGCAGCCGTTGTAACTACATTGAGACCTTAGAACTTATATCTCAAGGTGGGTGGCGCATTTACGTAGTAGATGTCTATGGGTTCCAATAACCACTTAGCACCAGGTGGGCTGTGAGCTCATCCACCCATCTAAGCAATAAAAAAAACAGTACCATACTGCAATGCTACATTTACTTACAGTTATCTTTTTAGCACGGAGCACTTTCCGGTTTCGTCAGGACGGATGGAGGAGCACGGCGACAGTCAAGAAGGGTGCGATTTGCTAACAGCTGTCTATCTGTCTCTGGAAGAAAGCGAATTGAAATCTATCCAGTAGTTTTTTAGCGATACGCGCACAACAACTACACGACAACCTGTCATTAATTTTATTTAGATAGATAATTATTCGTAAACTTTCTTACTTTCCTGTAGGTAGACCTATTGTTGAAACTGTGTCGCTGTTGGCATTTCTAGGAAGGCTACTTCGATAGCAATAGTAACGTGTGCTCATTAATAAATTTGAAGTAGTAACTTTAAAGGTATGTAAACAGTGTCCCATAAATTTTCTCTCGCACAAACATAATTATATTGAAACTTCAAAACATTGGTTATCTCCACCAATTACTGTCTGTAGTTTGTCTGTAGTCGAATTGTTTGGGACAAGTCTCCGGGGTGTACTTAGATAGAGTATCAACCTGAAAATAACTGTTTGTCATGTTATGCTATTTACGATTTCGTCTCATTTTTTAACTTTAATTTTTTAGTTAAATAAAATTGAAACTGTATATTTGAAAATAACTGAGTCGAACGTGCTATTATAGTCAATAAAAATTAATAACTTCTAAAATAATTAATGCCAATCTGAGTTTTCAAAAATCTAAGTTATTATCCTTATTCACGGCGAAACGTGAGATTTTGAAAGAGCTTGTTTATTGCGGCTCACACTGCTAAGCGCACTAGATTTTAATAGCTTATGTATGTATGTATGTCTTCTTGTATGCACTACTAAATTTAATTAGTAGACTCTACCTAATATCTCATCATTCATTATACATCATCATATCATTATTCATCATTACATCATTATATCTACATCATACATTCTATGATTTTTACCTTAATGTAGTGATTAGTCCATTATACTAGGCAGGAGGTCTCTCGGGCCTACTCAAGCTTACTACAGCTAAATACTCCCATTAGTCACGTCACTACAATGACTGATGTCTCGTTGACGAGGGCTTTCAGCGAGAAGATTGTTAAGTAGATTTGTACGAAAAATGTTTTGTAGTCAAGTAAGTGCTTTAGAAAGTTCCTCTGTTAGTAAACTGGATTACAATTGGTTGTAAACAATGAATAAATTCAAATAAATTAAATGAATTAATTAAAAAATGGTGAGTTCATTGCAGCTTATTATACATAAATATGCGTAGCTTTTAAAAAATAACAGTTTCTATTCTTAATTATTATCTAAGTATAGGTTTAGATTATAATAAGCTTTCGAGTGGATAAAAATCTATACGTTAAAGGAATTAAGATTAGCATGAACATCTTCGATCAATAATACTATGAACATATTAAAAAATGAAACTTAATTAAAGTTAACAGATTATTGTTATGTTTACTTATATTATATTTTTGCACAATTAGAGCCAAATATAATTGTATATTTTTAAAGTCGTTGTGAATTAAAACAGACAGCTCACCTTCAGTAAATCCCAACAGCACGAACATTTGCATCCATTTCATGGTTCGTTATACTTTTTTCGAGTAAAAATAAAAACTACGTGCTCAACTATACAAGTTTTTAGGAAAATGTGCCTGCATTATTTAAACGCTTTTGTGGTTAAATGGAGCCTACTATGGAAATAACGCTAAAGTTAGACTCGGCTTTCGTTCGGTGTTAGACGAGCCGATGTTTTTTACTAATTCCATTTAATTGAATTTTATTACCATCACAGGTGAAGGGAGGACCTAGAAAATTCTTTAAGTTTTGTAGGTAGTAGTTAAGTTTGTAAGTAGGTTATGATAAATGATATCTACATTAAAAAAAAAAAACACGTGCTCAGTTTTGACTAGAGTCAAAGAGTATCTAGTAACTAATTAGGTTAAGAATGCCCTTTGCGACGTGTCCATCTATTGCGAACTTATTTAACGTTAACTATGACTTTATTTATGTAAAATGCCAAAAATCTAGCTCGGAACAAACATCTTAAATACGATAATCAATATTTAAAACATTGTGAACTTGATGAGCCGTTCTTTCCGATTCCCAAAAAGTATTTCAAACAAAATTTTGTGTTTCGGAACAATAATTAGTGGGTACTTCTTGTTTGTTGTTTTGGCTTAATTTATTTTAAGTTATTCAGGGAAACCCATAAGTAGACGCGAGAAATTAGCACTTTGTTCTAGATTCCCACAGAAGTTCTTTAGCTCCAGTTTCGGTAGAGTTAAGCACTTTACTCAGTTTCAAAGTTGGGAGTTAAAGGATAGTGATTTGTTGATTAAATATTTTGTTCGTAGGGGGGTGCTCCGTAAAATTTACTATTGATATTTTGAACAGAAAAGAAAATATATACTCACCACTTTGAACAATAAAATTAGAGTTTATGTCACTCCCTTAAAATTTATAATTATTATATAAGTATTGTATTTTTGTATCCATTTTGATATCTTTACATTTCTTCAATCCAAATTTTTTATTTTCTGCGAATTGGTCACCATATCTATTATATATAGTGTTGGCCAACCTATTATTTAGTTGAATATTACTCTTAGACGTTCAAATTTGGTTAAATTCACAGAATAATAATGTTCATTGCTAGAAAAGGAAAACAGAAATCATACCAAGCTCCAATTTCGACTAAAGTTCAAGAGAAAACGAGTAACCAACATACGCCTACGAAAGGCACAAATAAGTTGTTTGTCGCTCAATCTAAGTAACAGATACACGGAGCAGTTTATGAACTCTTCAAAGAGACCGACTCATTCATTCCAACAAAAGCATTTACCCCGCCAATGTCTGTAACTTGTAATTGAATTCAAGAAAGAAGATAGGAAAAAAACCGTGTACGTGACGTGAAATCTGAATTTTGTACTATCAACACTTGTTTTGTAAGTCAATGAGCAATGCTGTTGAAGTCCGGTATTGGGTCCCAAAATAAATCTTGCCGATCTTTCTTTGTTTGCTAGTGAGGATATCAGCTGTGAAATAACGTTAAGTTAAATATTGGTATTATATTACACGACAAATAGTTTTCGCTCATGCGTGTGTTTCAGCTTGATATTCAAAGTTTGTCAGGGCTGTTTATGAAGGAGTTTAATGATGGTTCCGTGGCAACTTCTTGTTATTTTATAAACTGTTTTTTTTATTATGTTTTCTTGATTTAGTAGTCAAGTCTTGAAATAATGGGTTTTTGTTGCAAAAATGCGTATATGATCTCATAACCCCCTGAGCCCATCCCGGTACAACGAAAGATGCCAACCGCCTTCAGATGTCTAAGTTTCAATTGCTTGGTACATCTGTTCCACCATATAACGAAAGAGTTATGCTTTGCGGTAGAGCGATAGGGTTGTGGTACTCATCCCGTAGTGGTCATAAAACGGCTTACTACAAGTCATTGCGGAAAGTGTAATTATTGCGGCTTGACATTTATTACACGATGTTATTCTTTGCCCGTGGTGTTCCATAGGCCATGAATAACAATATCATTGGCACGAACGTGTGTTCGTAAACATTATAATTGCTTAGAAAAAAATGGTACCTGTCTGAGCACCAACATCGCTTTATATGAGTGCACTTTATGACTTAAATTTAAATTAATCAGTAACAATAAAGTCAATTCATGAATTTGTTTATGACATAACTTTCTTTGAAGATACAATAATATTTATGCCACTAAATATAAAAATATTACATAATTTTTTGACTTGGGACCAGGAGAGGGGCGAAATTGACCACTCAGACGGAAGGAGAGGGTTTTTTAACTGCCTAAGTACCCCCAAAAGAGGCCAACAGCTTAAGTTGAAAGCAACCAACCGGCCAGCCAGTTTGGTCATAGCATAATCACTCGATATAAGCACACCAGGTGTCTGATTCTTTAGGCCGCGCCGACTTCCTTTAATTTAGACATAGATGTCTCTCTTTATTTTTAGTTTCAATCTTCTTTTGATATGATTATTCTTACATGGTAGCGTTGTACTAACATGATATCAATAAATAATAATAATCAGATTTTGCTTCTTTTATTTGTGTTTTTTTATGTATCTTTAGCTTGTGATGTGTATTGTGAGCCTAATAAAATATTTTATATATTTAAGTTGTTTTTCTATACTCACTAAAGACCAGTAGAATTAAATTTAACTCTTCGTGGGAATGCAGTCCTTGGCAAATCAGGACAGGTAGTACCTACATGAAAAAGTTAGGTATTGTGTAATAGACCGACCCGATAGAAGGAGTTGTGGCGTGTGTGAATGGCGGGAAAAGGGAGCGGTATAGGTCTTAAAAACTTGCTTTTTCACAAATATAAATTTCGAATGTTGTTGCAATTCGTTCCTTGAGAATGAGATGCTTTTAAGTGCCTCGATGAAAACACAGACAAGTAAAATTGTAATGAAACATTTAATTCATTCGATTTTTTATTACATTACTCAAAGGTTTATTACGTCTTTTCCGACGAACTTTTGAGTGCCCGGTAAGTCTTCTTTGTTGTTTGTATTTTATTGCTGGGAATACTGTTAAAGTGATTATTACTGTTAGTGTCTTCAAGATTTTACTTTTATTAAGCGATGTAGTACCTTCTAAAAAAACACATGTATTATTATTATACCTAAGCTGAATAGTTCAAAACCGGCGTTTATCTATTTGCTATACACCTCGCCCCCATTTATATTGCCTTTGTAGGCACGCAAGCGTACAACTTACCCGATGGTGAATGGTTACCGTTGCTAATAGATGTCAGCAGCACCTCGTTTGACGAAGGAAATTTGATTATGATTCCTAATTACAATCTTACCTACTTGTGAGTTCGTATGAGTAATACCACCCTGCCTATTTTTTAGGGCCTCAGTTTGTCGGGCTTTTTAGTCAGAAACATAATATACTTCATTGAGGTGCTAACCTTGACAAGAAACTAACAAGAAAAGCCACAGAACTAATTAGACTCAACAAATACTGAAATTGTTTAATCAGCATTAACGATGTAAAGTATTTACATTCCAGACAGATACAACTAGACAGCATTATCTTATGTCTACGGCTCGACAGAAATCTGGCAAACATTAATTATATAATCCTTCAAACTAGAAAATAAGGTAGAAATTACGCTTAAAATACTTTGGACATTACGTATTACGAACTAAAATGTATCGTTTTCCAGATTCGAGCGTAAACACAACCCGATTCCATTAGGACGAAATGAGAAGCCCGAATGAAAAACAGAATAAAAGAAAATGAGTGCTTTTGTACCTTAATTCGATGACACACAAAGGTCTTGGGCGATAATTTTGGCCGAGCGTACACTAAACTAGATGCTTTCAATACTGCTGAAATCGTGAACTAAATAAAGGTAGAAATGGTACAACTTCAAGAACAAATTCATGATCTTTCTCAAGTATGTATGTTTTTGCGAGTTTGCAAATTGAAAATTACTTAATTACCCTTTAAATGATGATGATTGAAATATTTTATTTTACATATTCTTTATTGCTTGCAATAAATTCAAGAAAACAAAAACCTTTTGTGTTATTTAACTATTAATTGAGACCGATTCTCAAAGGAAAATAATAATCAGGACTTTTAATAAAAAAAATTATAGTAAAAAAATGTAACACATTTTATTTCGCATGTTTAATTCTGACTTGCAGAAGTGAGGCCGGCAAGAAATAGATGAGGAGAAAACGTTTAGTGTTATAAATAAGGAGAGACATATGGACATATGTCTCTCCTTATTTAGCTGTCCACAACTGTAGGCCGATGATGATTATTATGATGAGTTAATTTTAAAATAGTCGACATGTATCTACGTGTGGTTTAACTCAGATGCGGATCAACTCGCAATAATAAGAGCGAAGGTCATCCTTAATTTTGTTTCAAACTTTTTTTTAATCACGCTGACTCGCCTTTATTATATAGTATATTTTATTATCTACAAAATACATTTGCATTGAAATTTGAAACAGTTATATTGTGATGTTAAATTTGATGTTTGCTTAGGGTTTTGCGAGCCGTCAATGTTATTGAAAATACTTTAACGACTTGACCTAATGTTTGATATTTAAAAATAGCCAGTGCCATATAAATATGACATATAAATATGACACTAGCTGACCCGGCAGACTTCGTATTGCCTCAATCGATAAATAAAAGACCTAAGCTTTTGTATAAAATAAACTTAAAACAAACAAAAGGAATCCGTCCGACGTGGGACACATCAAAAGAAAAACAAAATTGTTATTTTTGTTTAATTCCGAGCATTTTCATATTTATCTACCTTTTAAACCTTCTCTGGACTTTCACAAATAATTCAAGACCAAAATTAGCCAATTCGGTCTAGCCGTTCTCGAGTTTTAGCGAGACTAACGAACAGCAATCCATTTATATATATATATAAATAGATTTATAAAGGTAACGGACTGCCTTATTTGGATATTCACTACGAAAGCTTCGCGATAATGTCATCAAATCAAAAATGTCATCCATTAGCGCCCTCAATAACAATGGTGTGCTTAGAATTTTTAAAACTGCTCCGTTAAACAATGAACTGAAAAATGTTTCCTGTCGCAACCTACTCCGAAGCGCTCTCTAGAAACAATTGATTGCATTTTAATCCAGTTTCTATTTATGTTACTTTGGCAGTGGTATGAACAAAGGTCTGTTGTTCAATAGCAAAGCTGGATCTATGATTTGTACGTAATTTAGAACAGGAGTATTTGCTTCTTTTTTTTTGTTGCTTAGGTGGGTGGGCGAGCTTACAGCCCACCTGGTGTTAATTGGTTACCGGAGCCCATAGACATTTAAAACGTAAATGCCGCCACCCATCTCGAGATAAGAGTTCTTAGGTCTCAGTATAGTTACAACGGCTGCCCCACCCTTCAACCGGAAACGCATTACTGCTTCACGGCAGAAATAGGCAGGGCGGTGGTACCTACCCGCGCGGACTCACAAGAGGTCCTACCACCAGTTCATAAGCACTAGAGTACGATACTAAATGAGTAAACTATTTGTACGCTCTAATTTAGTAGTCTATTTATTACTATTTTGATTTGCACTTATAATTAATATAACAATGAGAAAAAGAATTCAGCGTCGATCGCCCTTACTAACCTCTTAGAATTTTTAAAGATATTTGTTGACTGTTTACATTTTTTCGAAAACAAAAAGACTTAATCTTAAGGTCTGACATTTTGTTTGACTTGGAGTTTCATTGACATGACAAGAAGACTCTAGGTTTCAGATAAGCACCAACCGTCGTTTATGTTGTTGTTTCTATCTAAATGTCCTCGTAACTTACGTAAATCTAGGTTTATCTTTGTCTACGATTTGCGAGAATTCAATAAAACACCATACTTAGTGCCTATTTTCTGTAGTAATAATATATAACCTACCTTTATAATAAATAAGCTTTATCAATTTAGTTAAAGTCCATAAGCGAGTGGCTACTTTTAAATAATGATCATATAGCTTTTTAAATTAGACACGATAGCGACCGAGTAATGTACCAGAAATGTATTGTTCAGTACCGGTGTCCATTTCGACATTTGACATTAAAATTATAAAGCACATCACCGTTCATAGACAATGAAATATTAAATCGCTATCGGAACCTATAGACAACATAAACCTGAAGCTCTCTCATCTGGAACGTAAGGTCGAACATAAGTTCAAAAGTTTCATTTGTGTTGTACAACTCTTCGAAAAAGAACATATCTTGGAAGAAGAGTGCAGGGTATTCGATTAGTGAACCCCTTTGTTAGAATCCCATATACCCCACGCACCCCTTCGGCACAATGATCACGTAGTTGATTTGGCCTCCAGTTGAAAAAAAGATATTCTCCTAGGAGGGTATTGTCGCCAACAGTAAACTTAAGTTTGGCCGTAATTTATAATTACTTTTCACGTATGGTATCCGTAATATTATTTAGCGAAGACTTGATGAAATTCAAATGGAAAATTCAGTGTAGTTCCACATATTTCCCCAACGAGTGGCCAAATAATTTTCAAGACGTCTCATTGGTCACTGAAAAAACAAAACAGAGGAAAATGGTTCTGGCTTAACTGACAGTGGCCCTACGTTGGCTTAATGGGTGATATTTTTATTGCCATTGTGGGCGAGCACCTGATAGTGAGTGGTTACCGTCACTGTCGGCCTTCAGCAATTCCCAGAGTACAGCCAAAGCGGCTGCTTACTGCTGACAGCCTAGCTGCTGTCTACCGCTAAACCGTCTTTTGTAGGCTCGAACATCGAATTTGATAGGCACGCCGCTATTCCATGAGCTTGTTTATTGAAAGTAGGCATGTCCTGGGGTTAGACCCGCATTAAGATTCTTATTTGAAATGAAGGACATAAGTTGCATTTTCCCGGCATAAAAAGTTGCTTTTCTCACATTTTTATTTATTTATTTATTTGTTTATTATTATTTTTTTATTTACTATTAGTCGATTTTTAGATAGTACGATAGTACCTAAAATCATGAACCAGATACATACACTGACATATTTGCTATAGGAGATATAATCGAAATTTCCGGCCAATGTCACATATCTAAAAACCATTCCTATGTGTTAATCTAGATTATAAATTTAATTTTTTAACTATATTTTTTTGTCTACATCCATTAACTGCTGTCCATTGCTGTGAATATATAATAAACATACAATCATTCACAATCATTATAAATAGTTATAAAAGTGATTACTTTACATTAAGTAGCTATCTTCACAAAGAGTCGCGATTCCGAACCGGTGATAGATGGATTCGGGAAGCACCTGCCCTTGAGCCACTAGGCCTTCTCTGAGTAGCTCTGAGTAGCTCGGATAACTGTTAACAAGCCGCCCCCTGTGGAGCACTTAAGTTCGCCATCCATCCTAGCCAAGGGGCAAGGATCTCTCTGGAACAATCACGATCCTTCCATCCCAAGAAAGTGGTTACTACAACTGAATTACAAACCAATACCTATCCGCTAAAGAAACAAGACATGTATAATTAATTTATTAAAAAGTGTGTGTCGTTCTTTAAAATTTGTTTATCCCCTTCATAAACATGATATATTTGAAAGGTGAAAAGAAATAAGTAAAGCAGAAACATGCACGTCCTGAAAAGACGGATACACTCCGACGCCTATTTGTCGGAGAGCTTTATGAATAATTCTTTTATATTCCTCTTTTTCGAGTACATTAGATGAAAATTTCATACTTTGCCTGTATCCCATTTGAATTGCAACCGCTCATTTTGACGCTTTTAAAAAGGGTGTCTCTTTTCTTTAATTATTATGAGAATTATTATAATTAGTATATCAGAGGGAGTGTGAAAGTAGCCCCGGTAATCATCAAATTAAAGAGCGGACGGTTAGCGTGGTATGAACATGTGATGTGTAGAGAGAAGATGCATGTAACTAGGAGATGTATGGAAATGGTAGTGCAAAGTAGAGGGGGAAGAGGTCGACCGAAAAAGACATGGATGGAGTGTGTGAATGACGATATGAGAGAGAGAGGACTGAGTGTTGCAATGACGGCTGATATAAGAGAATGGAAGAGAAAAAAAAGTTGTTCCGACCCCACATAGTGGGATAAGGTGGAGAAAAAAAAATACAGCGTTTCTGAAGTGGAAGAAAATTTCTTAATTTGACCACTTCCAGGTGCGTCGTTATTTTATATATTCCTCAAACTAGGTGCATGACCTCTCGTGTCGTTTATTTATTATTGCGTGCAGTCCAGAATTTAACCGTTTCGGTTTTTTGATTTACATAATCGTGTCGAAAATTTATATTAATACACCACTCATTTTTGGAACTAACTTTTCTTTTGTACCATTTTTCTAAAGGTACGTTATGAAATGAAACTATTTCGTTCAAAATACTTTATTTAATTGAGACTGTCATAAAAATGTATATATGTAATTGTATTACAAATTTTGTCCGCACACTAAGTACTAGAACCTCAAAATTTATAGCATACATTTATGTTTAAGATTTATATTCGCATATCAAGTGCTACCATTTTTATTTTCAAATAAATAGCGTCATCTGTAACATAAACTTAGCAGAAACCGTAATAAGTCTAGTGATAACAAGACATGTCGTTTGATGTTGCTAGAACCATTTTATTTGATCTACCGCCCTCATCTTCAACAAAGTCTAAATGTATAACGATAAGAACAATTTAATATGATACGATAGGTCTTGTGAAAATGGCTACCATACAAATTACCATTGGATTCTGTTCTACAAGAGAAAAATCTTCGAGTGTAGTGACAAATTGCTTTACTGTTTCATTTTAAATGGGCCATGTTTTTTTTATTGTTTAATAAGCTACATACGTGTATTCCTCGTTTGATCATAAAAGAAACAAATCTAGGCATATCATGAATATTCTTAAAAATAAGCGTACCTACGTCTTATTTTTAATCTTTACAAATATTAAAAACGCCATTTTTTTAATACGAAACATTTCATGTCGTCCACACACAATAATAGTTTAATTTACAGTGATTGTTCGAATTCATACACTAATTTAAGGTAACAGTTTTGCTTTGAGAATACAATAAAAACCTTTCGCCACAGTTTTCAGGGCTGATTCCAGAATCGAATTGTATACAGCCGTTACATTTCCTGTCCAGTCAGTTTTCATAGAAGAGTATCTCGTATATTCCATACAAAATACTCAGTATGACATTCCGAGCTTATGTTACGGAAATACAAAAAAAAAAAACTGTGTAATTTGTGTGAATGTGTCACGAGCATTACAATGGGCTAGAAAGCCGTTCACATTCATTATTCGAGTCGGCGAGACCTCTCTCGACCCGCCTATGTTTGTAGCTGTCGCGTGGATACATGCTATACTTGGATTTAGGGACACGCGTCTTTTTTCGACTAACTCAGTAACTAATAAAGTACAGATTGAATATGTTCTCGCGGATCGCTTGAAACGTCTCGGTCTTTTTTTTTTTATTGCTTAGATGGGTGGACGAGCTCACAGCCCACCTGGTGTTAAGTGGTTACTGGAGCCCATAGACATCCACAACGTAAATATGCCACCCATCTTGAGATACAAGTTGTAAAGTCTCAAGTATAGTTACAAAGGCTGCCCCACCCTTCAAACCGAAACGCATTACTGCTTCACGGCAGAAATAGGCAGGGTGGTGGTACCCACCCGCGCGGACTCACAAGAGGTTCTACCACCAGTAATTACGCAAATTATAATTTTGCGGGTTTCATTTTTATTACACGTTTTTATTCCTTCACCGTGGAAGTCAATCGTGAACATTTGTTGAGTACGTATTTCATTAGAAAAATTGGTACCCGCCTGCGGGATTCGAACACCGGTGCATCGCTTCAACACGAATGCACCGGACGTCTTATCCGTTAGGCCACGACGACTACAAAGGGGTCTACGGAGGGACTTCGTATCTCTCTGTGTTTCGTACCGTATGGTCCATGGGGGAATGCTCTGAGGAATTATTCGAGATGATCCCCTCATCTCCTTTTTATCATCGCACCTTCCGCCAACGGAGCAGAGTTCATCCATATTATCTGGAACCGCTGCGTTCATTGACAGTGCGTTTCCAAAGAACTTTTTTGCCACGTACCATCCGGCTTTGGAATAAACTCCCCTCCACTGTGTTTTCCGTGCGCTATGACATGTCCTTCTTCAAACGAGGCTTGTTTTTAAAGTGAAACTTTTATAACATCGTCTCAAACTTTTTCATCTGTGTGTTGCATGTTGCGTGACGGTCGGCCGCGGAGTAGGGATAAAGGCACTCGTCAAAGCAGCCAAGGCCAATATGACGGCGCCTATAGTTCGCAGCAGCTGACCGTGTAGTGTATAGACTATTACTCATTTGTGCCAGTGCTCCACGTGCTTTTGTTTGTTTTTTTAATATGTGTATATAATCTAAATAATTGTTAAGTATTATGTATATCGTACTCTAAGAAACAGAGTTCAATAAAAATATTAGTTGGAGACTTAGTCTACTTTTATCATTTCCCATTATCATTCCAATTTCCCAAGTATAAAATTAAAATTGATAAAGCGATTTTTATACCCTTTTTGGAATATTATTCCAAAAAATTTCAGTTAAATGTCTATAATGTGAAAAAAAGTTTTACTTTTACCTTGGTTTCATAAAACCAGACAATCCTTTTTTTTATTCAGATACATTTAATTTTATTTTAATTTACATATTATATACATACATATATTTGATTTTATTTACATAAAATATGTATATAATTTTTTTTTTATTGCTTGGATGGGTGGACGAGCTCACAGCCCACGTGGTTACTGGAGCCCATAGACATCTACAACGTAGGCGCGCCACCCACCTTGAGATACAAGTTCTAAAGTCTCAGTATAGTTACAACAACGGCTGCCCTACCGTTCAAGCCGAAACGCATTACTGCTTCACGGCAGAAATAGGCGGGGTGATGGTACCTACCCGTGTGGACTGACAAGAGGTCCTACCACCAGTGATAATTACGCAAATTATAATTTTGCGGGTTTGATTTTTATTACACGATATTATTCCTTCACCGTCGAAGTCAATCGTGAACATTTGTTGAGTACGTATTTCATTAGAAAAATTGGTACCCGCCTGCGGGATTCGAACACCGTTGCATCACTTCAACACGAATGCACCGGACGTCTTATCCTTTAGGCCACGACGACTTCAAAATAATTTCTGTGGATTTAGTTTTATGTTCAAAATTCAAAAGTATCAATGAATCCCTCCATTCGCGAGTTAAATAATATTAAATAGCACCTGAAATACGTTTCATTTATGGCCTCAAGTGTAAGCATGTATTTCTATAGACGGAAAATACATGTCATGACGTCACAGCTCCGCCCGCCAAAATCTTTGCAGTCCACAAACTAACATTATGTGACATGTTTTTTGCTTTACTGTAATGAATGGGAAGCCGCATCGAAGCTTCATTTCGTATAGTTTTTATCTTAGTTTCTGCGTCGTTTTTACAATGTATTTTTTTTCTGTTAATTTTTAGAGTAGATCGACAAACAGCTTTCATGTTATTAAGCGGTTACCGGATGTTAAAGATCTAAAATGTGGATACGGCAGCCACCTCAAGACATCAATTTGAGGTTGCCTAAGCCTTTAATCTGCTCCGTAGCAGAAGTATCTATTGCATTTAATAAGCCTTTCTTCTTCTTCTTCTTCTTCTCCATCGCTCCCTCATTGCTGAGGATCGTGACTCCGTTTTAGCTTGTCGACTGTTAGCCTCCATCGGTTCCTGTCAGTTGCCTGGTGTAGTGCAGCGCTAAGTGGTCCGCTGGTTTGCTGTTTAATACGCCTTACCAATGATAATAATAATAAATATAATTACAATGATATTTTGGATCACCGTCTTTCGTTCGCCGTGAAAACGTGCTAGGTAAGGATTGTTTGAAAAAAAAAGTCTTCGTTATCTTCTGGACCCTGATTTATAAAACTCTCAACTGGATGTATACAAACGCTATTAACAATTTTAAGTTTTTCTTAAATAATAAGATGTTTCTCATTCTCTGGTTAAAATATCCTTATGTGACCAATTAATGCTTGAAATGTTTATTAGGTTGGTTGCAAACACAAAACGACAAAATCGGCAAACGACAAAATTATTTCTAAAAAAAATCGAGCTCCTAAACAAAAGAGGTTTATTTAAAACTACAGAGCGTTAAATTTTAATTTAAACTTTGGGGCTCGTCTCGTCTAAAGAGTTTGTCAAAACGAGAATCAAGATTTGCCGATATCGATTCCATTAGACCGGACAGGGGAATAAATGGACGTTTTCATTAGATCCACTCGATAGACAGCCGTAAGGCGATTTTCACGAGGCTTTGAGGATCGAATGCCGAAAATATCGTGTTTAAAGACGTTTGATCGATACCCGATGGCTTACAAATCTCGAAGGCTACTACTTTGTCAGATAAGAAATAAAATTGAACGTGCTTTGTTAAGATCAAGATTTTATACACGAGTGAATAATAGATGATATGATCGAAGAAATTGATCATCTTATTTTACAACCGAAAATGTTACTTGAAAATGGTCTGTCTGGCTCTTTTTTTTTATTGCTTAGATGGGTGGACGAGCTCACAGCCCACCTGGTGTTAAGTGGTTACTGGAGCCCATAGACATCTACAACGTAAACGCGCCACCCACCTCGAGATATAAGTTCTAAAGTCTTAGTATAGTTACAACGGCTACCCCACCCTTCGAACCGAAACGCATTACTGCTTCACGGCGGAAATAGGCGGGGTGGTGGTACCTACCCGTGCGGACTCCCAAAAGGTCCTACCACCAGTGATTACGCAAATTATATTTTTTTATCAGAATATAATGTTGGTATGTGCTATAAGTGGTAAGATCCTTTGCTTACTGTACAAAGCTTATTATTTCTATACACCCGTACCTTTTAGCTATTTTGTTTGAATGAAATTATGGGTACCAGTAATTACGATATTAATATTTACCTGAAAACAAATAACATGGGAATAAACCAATCTTGCCGTTTCTTCATTAGGAAAACAATTCCTCGAATCACTTATATTGTTTGATTATTACTTACTTTCTTAGAATTCAATTTCAGAGGATTATATTATTATAATGGTATAAATTAGTAGGTATGTTTTTTTTTTCTGGAATATGCTTTACTAAAATATCTCTCTGGAATTACGTTTCGATAGATAGGCAATAAGACTGACTTTTTATCGTAAGAAAATATTGGCAAAAAACATTGGCTTTAATATTATTCGTCCGCTCCACATATACTCCGATTTACTGGTGATAGGACCTCTTGTGAGTCCGCACGGGCAGGTACCACCACCCTGCCTATTTCTGCCGTGAAGCAGTAATGCGTTTCGGTTTGAAGGGTAGGGGCAGCCGTTGTAACTATACTGGAGACCTTAGAACGTATATCTCGAGGTGGGTGGCGCATTTACTTTGTAGATGTCTATGGGCTCCAGTAACCACTTAACACCAGGTGGGCTGTGAGCTCGTCCACCCATCTAAGCAATAAAATAAAAGGTTTTGTTGTTTTAAATTTAAAAAAAAAACACGATTTGCACAGAATAAATAAGAAGTCAACATGCGAATTAGGCAGGAACAAGGCCACAAAGGATCGCCCATCACAGAGCGTTTCTCGTGGTAGTACAAAAAGTTAAATTGCGCAAGTTTTAATTTACGGAGCTGCGTTACTCCCTTTCCCGGTTCCTCTTGTTATGAAATTCTTAAACGTCATTTTTGCTTGAATCCTCAGTTTAGCTTTGTGATTCGAGCCCCGAAGAAAAGTTTTTATAGCCACTTGTGCATTTTTCTGGCTTCGCGCTGTTTGTACACGTTTTCATATTTGAGTCGACTATTATCAAAGGCGGCAATCTGACTTTTGGACAATGATTGGTAAATCAGAAAAACGAATTATTGACTTTGTATTCCATTGGCAGTCACAAAACTCTTCGGAACGACATCTTAGATAAATAACAGGTTAACTATTAACCTTTATTTAATGCAGGTTTTGAACCGTATTCTTTGAAGGAGACGATTATATTCAAATAAATCTGTATTGACATATCAATAAAAAAATTTTGTCCAAATGTACAGATTGCCACCTTTGATAATAGACGACTCATTTGTCTTATGTTCGAATGCGAATCTTTATTAAACATAACGGAATTGCGATTCTGTATTTCTTCTTCATATTTTATTGTGATTAGGCAGTCAAAATTACAGTCTACATGTGAGACGAGTAGAAATCTCCAAACATCCAACAATCCAAGCCAAAACAGAATTTTCTGAGCAATATTGTTAAAATTTTGGTCATTCTATAATGGCGGATGATAAGAGGTAACGTAATAAATTATCGTCGGATGACACACCGGAAATGTTGAATTTTTTTCCACTGAAGCTATTGTAAAGTGTAATCAATCTTGTTCTATGAATCGAACTCATCAAATTTTTAAATTTTGAATTATCATAATATTTTATCGAATTTTGTAAATATTATATTTCCTTCTCATACTGATCCCTGTAGACATTTTGCAAAGGCTCTAAAGTAAAAAAAAATGATGTTTTTTTTATTAGCCCTTTTTATGTATTACATATAGGTAAAAATAACAACTACAAAAAATACTCTTAACATGACAGTCCAGTGTTCATTTAGAAATTATCGTAGGTTTCTCTGTAATGTCTTACGATACTATTGGTACTTATTAACATAGTTTTGTTTGTGTCAAAACAAATATATGCGTCTAGTTCAACTAGATGGCAAATGCTATCAAAACTGAAGCTAAAACGCAAATATTCATTCAGCCCATCTGATAGTGAGTGGTTATCGTCGCTCATGGACGTCAGCAATATCAGGGTAACAGCAAACACTATTGCCACTTCTTAAATCTCATTTAAAGAAGAAAAGGTCAAATCCCTCAGGAAACATCATAGAGGGGAGTTCATTTCAAATTCGGATTGATAATAGCAAAAATATGTTTAAAAACGCAGTGTGAATGAACAGAGTGGTTCTAGATAGTATCTATGCAGTCAGCTACGATTACAGATGGTGCTCTGGTAAAAAAGAAATGAAGGAATCATATCGAAGTGTTCCTCAGAACACTCCTAATGGAACATCCGGTAAAAACAACAAAAAGAGAGCCGATGGTCTTTCGTAAAACCTGAAGTTTCAAACAAGTAGCGAAAACGGAATGATCCACAATCCGAACGGTCCTTTCTTGCTAAAAGCCATAATATTTATATCGTAATATCAACCTTTTCATTGCATAAATGGATTTTGAATACTCATAGTTTATTATTTTTATATAGTTTGAATTTGAAATAGGAATCGCAGATCAGAAGTTTTAAAACGCATAAAAAAATTTAGCGCTGGGACCTCCCTCTTAGGAGGTCCGTACCTAATACCCGAAAAAAAATATGGACAATCAATGCAGAATTTTTTACTTTTTACTCTAGAACTAATCATGCCAACTAAAGACCAGCAATGAGTCTTTTTAGTTTTTAATATTATTTCAAGTTCTATCCTCTCTAAGAAATGACCGAAATGATTGTGAATTTTTTTAATAAAAAATAATACCCACATTACATTTAAATGGGCGTACGTGTGCCGAATATATGAAAATACAATAACAAAGCTTAGCTTCATGTAAGGTGTGACGATGAATAAATTAAGTGGCTTTTTCATTGGTGATCTTTATGAAGCTTAAAGCTTTTCTAAAATTTTAGTATTTTATATCAAATGATATTACTTTGCAATCTAAAATATAATTTAAATTATGTTTAGTAAAATAAAAACCTTTGACCTTTGTTATTGCATTATATTGATTAAATTCAAATATACTTCACTTCCTTCCTGAGCAAAAAATCTTAGCATATTCTTTTTAATTTTGTTCACTTCCAAATAGACTCTTTCATATGGTATTACATGCTCGAATTCAAAGCTGAACATCGAAGTGGATTGGATCTTAGATTTAAAATCATATCTTGGATGCATTTTATTTGCATTGGGCTTTTACGAGTCGACTTACTTTGTCAATAATCTGACTTATGGAAACATTTCGAAAGGCGTGTATTTGAATAGAAAGAGAAGTACTCGTATAGTTAAATTACTTAATGATTGCAACAAATAGTATTAAGGTTATTTATTATACAATTGTGGGTACATAATTAAGAACGCTTTTTTAAAGGGAAGAAGATTTTTTCAATGTAACAACACCAAATAACTGTTTGTATTTTTTTGAATTTCTCTTGCTATCGCAAAACTTTTCTAATCTAGCGATACACTCGTTGATAGACATGATCGGCTAAAACATAAATACATAAAATTTATACGTTAGATCTAAACCTAGTATTACTATTATACTTACTGGCTAGTAATATAGTTAGGAAAGCTTAATTTTTTTTTTCATTCAAATTTAAATAGAGAAAACTCAGCAGCTCTGTGACTTTAAGTTACTATTTGTATAATTTTGGTGCCATTTATTGCTCTTTCTAAATGGTGATTACTTTATATGAAAACAATGGGGAAAAATAAAAGTTGTGAAAAGTAAACAAAGGAAGTAACAACAAAACTTCGTAATCAGAATTGGTCGTATAAAAAAATAGTAGACCATCTGCATTGCTCGAAAACTATGATTATCTACGCTCTGAAGAATTTTGCTACGTATTAAACTTCTTCAAATGTTCCGCGTGTACCTAAATAGAGAAAGTCCTCTTGTCGGGAAGATCGAAATTTTGTTCATTGAGCCAAACAAAATCCTTTAAGGGGGAAAATGAGCTGAGAAAAGAATATTTTGGTGAAAACAATCCTTGAAAAATCTCAGCACGCACTATTTGAAGATGTTTCCATTAAGAAAGATTGTACGGAAGGCAAGGAAAGCCGAAAGTAGCAAGGAAGGTGCCAATATTTAAACGGTCCCATAGACAAGCCGGTTTTGGATTGGATAAAATACCTACATAATATATGAAAACTGGACAGTTAGAGAGAGTGAAATTATCCTTTCGAAAATTGGAGGAAAATTGGCAGTTTAATAAATCTTTATTAATTATTTGTCTAGCTTAATTACTATTTGGATTTGTGACTATAGAAGTTAAATAGTGAAAAAAAAAAAAATATATATTCTGTATTATCGATTATATGTAATAGTGTAATTATCGATTATATTATGTAACTAGCGACCCGCCCTCGCTTCGCTTCGCTTAGGGAACTGTAATTTATTATTGATAACAGTATTTCTCCACTATTTAATGGATGTTATTATACAAATGAACCTTTCTCTTCAATCACTCTATCTATTAAAAAAACCGCATCAAAATCCGTTGCGTAGTTTTAAAGATTTAAGCATACATAGGGATATAGGGCCAGAGAAAGCGACTTTGTTTTATACTATGTAGTGATGTGAATGTTTTATTAGATAGCTAATGCTTTTTCACAAGGAACATATAACTATAAATAAAAAAAGTGGAACTTCAAACTAAATGTATACATTGTATACATATTTGAGATTATTAAATCTGTATATTATCTCAAAAATATCAGAAAGAGCATAAGGAGTCTTTTGGTGTTGCGTATCATGAACCACCAATAAAACCTTTTCTATAGAGAAGCATGACTGAAATATGACTATTTCGATCTTGTTGTGGATTATTGAAAAGTTACCATCGGGTCTTTGATGTCATTGCTAAAGATGAATGGAAGCGTTCACGTTGTAATGTCTGTTGACGCCGGTAAATTTCTAACACCAGTTATCCGTAGCTCTATGTGCCAATAGTAAGAACCCGAAACAATACAACAACTAAAAACAAAATGGCTGCGTAATTTTACAGAACAAACGATGATTTCATTACTTACAATTAACAGAATGTAATTATAATGGCTGGGCATCTTTAGTATTCAAGCTTTTACGTCCAAGTTCCTGCTGAGAAACGAATATCTAATTTCTGTGAAGGAAGCATATCTGCCGAAGCACTAGACATGAATATTAAACGTTGAATATCTGCCAGAGTGCAGACATTGTGAAAATTCACTGCGAACGAGAAATGGAAATCCCACGCTTCAATTGCATTTGTCATTAATATGATTCGTAGTTCACATTCAAATAAGGTGAATTTACTGGAAAGAAATACGTCTGAAGCTGACAGGATATTATGCGGACAGAAAAAAACCGAACGCAATTCTCCATTCTCAAATTTTCAAACCTAGGAGTATGATGAGGTCGTGACGTATTGCGCGACATTGGAAACTTACGCTAAGAGGTCACGAGTGACAATGACCAAATTTGTAGTCATAACAATTGGTCAGAAAACAACATTATTCTTATTAATTTCCTCCAGGTAAAAAGGTTTATCTTCTTCTTCTTTGACGCCACCTTATGCCATTAGGTGGGGTCGTTACAGCGAATTTTTCTATTCCATTCTCCTCTATCAGCCGCCCAACACTCACTCCTCTTTCTCTCATATCGCCATTCACACACTCGAAGCCATGGATCTTCTTCGGTCGACCTCCTCCCCCTTTACCTTGCACTACCAATTCCATATATCTCTTATTCACATGCATCTCCTCCCTACGCATCACAAGGCCATACCATGTTTATGTTTTACAATAATCTAGATTTGTAGTTTATGGCTTCGACGTCAAAGGTTACTAAAAACTATGGATAAAACATATGATCGTATGGAAAGGTATTCTCTAGTTTATATTTTCACGTAGCAGTGGTTCATTTCAGTTTCAAAATCCCGTCTCGAGGCGTGTAGTGATGTCATTCGCGTTTTGTCTATGCGTATGTCTATAGGATAGTTAATGCCGTGCTATGAGCTCATTTGCCTTTCTACAGTAATAAGCTAATAAAAGTCAACTGCTTTCGTCCAAGGTATATCGGCCCTTCACATTCGACCTCAATATATTTCTATTACTATAATCTCCACATATTTATCATTGGTTTTAACACTATTCTCAATTCTTTGTAGTTATAATTTACTGACACTTAATTACTATTAAAACCAGTCTCGTAAGTTCAACATTATTATTTAAATTGTAAAATCCACTTTGACATTCCAAATTCAAAGCTTTCTAAAGTCTTAAGTATATATGAGAATGTAAATTAAGAGCAAACTTTATTTGTGAATGAGAAGTCTGCTTTTTTACTTACATTTGCGTATCTTTCGAATCTCAGAGCTCTCAGAGAGCTCTACCACATTACGGGTACATTATAACACATCAAGGAAATGCACGCTCTTTCTCTAGTGGCTAATAAACAAAAAGTTTTTTGAAACAAAAACTCTGCAGTCGGAACTAAAATCTTTTAGCGAGGTACAACAATATGCTTTATCTCAGCGCCAAAAGGACCGATTTACAAAGCAAAGTTATATGATGCTCAAAATTTATTTAGGGAAGTTACTTTCTCAGTGAACATTCGGAAATTAAATAGAATAGTAAGGTTATTTGACTCGAGACGAATTGTATTTAATGTTAAAAATAATTTAAGTATTGAATTTGGCTTCCGCGAACCATCAACATTGCAAATTGTGTTCAATATTGCTTTTTGTTTTTATATTTAGGACAGTTTCGAGCACTTTAGATGTATTTGCGTCATCCGTGACCAAGCTTAAAGTAGCTTTATAGATATCCACATCCAAGGCTTTTATTTATTATATGTATTTTGATTTATTTGTAAATATAAAAACGGTAAGATATTTTTTTTACGAAAGGTAAACACGCAATTCTGTGTTTAATGTAAAAGGCGACAGCCTTTAGGATTTAATCGAGTTTTGAGAGCTTTAGCGCCCTCCATTTTTTTCTTGTTTCAGTCAATTTACTACGGCTTACCGAGTTTATTAACAAGGGGATTTAATGATATTAATAAAAAGGTAATATTGACAAGATGATGATGATTTTGTAAGCTTTCGAAACTATCTCAAATATTGCATGTTCCTATTATTATGGATCACATCATTAAATTGCGATAGTCTGGATATCTTTTACAGGATGGATAGAGGAGTTTTTGGTTTTATATTAAGTCATTCAGTGCACATAGACATCATCAATACCACGTCAATGGATATCCATTATTATTATTACTAAATGGAGTTGTAATACTGCTTAATGGCAGTGTAGAGTTGCTTAGATACGCAAGTCACAAATCATAAGACATTTTATTACATTTTGACCAATTTCGACAAAAAAATATATAATATACTATGATGTGGATTTAAATTTTCGAGTTGCGATAATGATGTTTATAAATAAACTAGCGACCCGCCCTCGCTTCGCTTCGGAAACATTAAAACACACATGAAACCAAAAAAAAATACAAAAAAAAATTAAAAAAGTAGCCTATGTTCATCAGGGACAATGTCGGCTTCTAATGGAAAAATAATTTTTCAAATCGGTCCAGTAGTTTCGGAGCCTATTCGAAACAAACAAACAAACAAATCTTTCCTCTTTATAATATTAGTATAGATATATATAGATAGTGGATGAGGAGAGCCGCAGACCGGGCTCAGTGGTGTGTGTGGATTGGGAGAGGCCTATGTCCAGCAGTGGACGACTGTGGGCTGTTGATGATGATGATGATGATGAGATAATGTATTGATGTCAGTATTTTTCCTTACTTTGGTATACGTGCAAGAAGTTTGCGATTAGTCGATCCTCTTGCTGTTATCGAATTATTTTAACTAGTGGTAGTTAAAATAATTCGATAACAGTAGTCGAAATTTGACTATCATTAATTAAAATTATAAGCTTGAATATTATTATGGTGATTGTAGAAGTATAATAGTATTTGACAATTATTTTCAAGTACTATTATAATCTTTGCTTATTGTCAAACTTTTGTTTTGTGGTCAAGTTGAGAATAAATCAATATTGTTTTTCTTTAATATTATTTGTCTATAGTCTAGTCTTGGCGGAATTTGTGATTGTAGAATTAAATAGTATTTGACAATAGAACCATAATAATGTACAAACTTATCATTTCAATTAATTATAGTCGAATTTCGACTACTGGGGGACCACTAATAAATACAGTATAAATGCAGATTGGGGACGTTTACGATACGAGATGGACTCGCAATTTCCACGTGTTGGACATTCGGAAATGAAAGGCGACTATCGATAACGATCCCGGCGCGGCGCATCGCCATCATGTTTGCGCATTTTGAGCTGCTCTTTTTCAATCACCTTTTATTGACAAACTGGTTGATTTTTTTACATACCTTCGCCTACAAATTCGTTACAAGCTAGCTAAACTATATCTGTATAAAAGTGTTAGGTTGATTTGAAATTTGAGTATCTACAGTCGGCATCATTGCGCCACTTTGAAAAGGCGGCACGACATGAGAACCCTCTTGTCGTGGCCGCTGGAAACTACATACCCGATCCTGTAGACTGAATGGTAAACCATCAACGTCGCCCAAAACACGTCATTACGGATCCTCCCGGTCCATTAACGGTGCTTCTCGGTTCCACTAGGCACCGGTCACCGTCCTCGTCGAACCCGTCGTTTGCGACGAAGGCTCGTCGAGTGAATTAACCCATAGACACAGCCCACTGAGTTTCTCGACGGATCTTCTCAGTGGGGCGCGTTTCTGATCCGGTGGTAGATTCTGTGAAGCACTGCTCTTGCTAGAGCCAGTGTTAGCATCACTCTGGTTTGAGCTCATTTAAAAAATAGACATACCTGGTCAGGTCATAAATTCTGTCACATGTTTAATGTAAAATAATTGAAACAAGTTTATTCATTATGTAACCATTCATATACCAAAATGAACTTAACAAAACATAGATTCTTATGACACTAAAGTTTATTCAAAATGACCTTCATGATTTTGAATACAGGCCTTCAATCTGCGCGGCCAGTCGTCTATCGCAGCACGAACGAGGTCCATGTCAATATCGGCGGCTGCCTTAATCAAGGATATCTTGAGTGACTCCAAATTGGGATGAAGCTTTGATCACGCCTTTTCCTCCAAGTGTTGCCATATCTTGTAATCTAACGGATTCAAATCTGGACTGGAGGAGGGCTAGTCTTCGTGCCGGATGAAGTCGATTTCACGCGCCGCCAGCCAGTCTTGTGTGCTCTTCGCTCTATGGGCTGGCGCCGAATCTTGTTGGAATACCCAGTGCCTGTTATTGAACATGGTATGAGAAACAGGTTCCACAAGGTTCGTCAGGACTGTATTTTGACACACAACTGCATTCGTTTTTACACCTTTCTCACAAAAATGTACCTCTGTTAAGCCCCAATAAGAAACTCCCAACCATATACCATGAGCGAGGATGGAAAATGACCTCGTTGGACACGGGGAATACGGTTGCTCGCTTCTTCACTACTGTGTGCGTACACCTTATCATTTTGTTTGTTGTAGCTCTCTTCTACGGTAAAAATTTTTTCATCCGAAAAAAGAATTTCCCGATATTTTTTTCCCGCGTACCGCTTCAACAAAGCGCGACATCTCTTCAGTCTCAGGTCCATTAGACGAGCATTCAAACGATGTCCTGTTTTTCNCATTTTGTTTGTTGTAGCTCTCTTCTACGGTAAAAATTTTTTCATCCGAAAAAAGAATTTCCCGATATTTTTTTCCCGCGTACCGCTTCAACAAAGCGCGACATCTCTTCAGTCTCAGGTCCATTAGACGAGCATTCAAACGATGTCCTGTTTTTCTTCGATATGCCCGAAGCCCTAAGTCTTCATTTAACACCCTTTTCACCGTAGTTCTGCTTAACCCCATCTGAAGGGCCAACAGTTTCTGCTTACGTTTGGGATTTCTTTGAATTCGCTCCTTCACAGCTTTTATCACTGCTGGAGTCCTAACAGATCGAGGGCGACCACTTCTTGACCTGTCATCTACACTAGAGTCTTCATTGTATAGTTTGATGGTACGATAAAACGAATCTTTTGGTTATATTCAAATTTTTCAGTATGTTAAAAATTTGAATTGGCGCGTAACCGCAACGATGCAACGCAATAACTGCAACACGGTCTTCTTTAAGCGTCCACTCCATATTTAAAAATAAGTAAAATTCTAAAAGTATACATTTTTATTTTTATGAACAATTCGAAATTCGAATTCAATAAACTTTTTTGTGGCCAGCATTCTAAAAGAAAAGTTTTTACTGTGTGACAATACTTATGACCTGACTAGTTATATATAAAAGAATAAATTGAGTCCTGTTTAATCAGATTTACTAAAATGGATTACTGTGTTTTGATTGTGTACCTGTGACAATTTCGTTCTCTGGCATCAAACTGCAATTTGTACACTTGACAAAGACACAAGAATCGGGTACATTGAAGCGTCTTTGTTGAGCGCCCGATTTCACCTTCCCGTCCGGCCGTAGCTGGAATAGACCCCTAGGCAACCACCGAATAGGTAGAGAAAAAAAATTGAGCGTCGGACATTTTTGCCTAACCTCAAAATTGTAAATAAATTCCACAAATCGTAGTACACTATTATCTATCAATAATTATACTAGGCCAAGGCATTTTTAATGGCCTTTTATTCTAAGTAAGATTGACTAATTAAAATAAAGTAATTTATCAAATCCTGTTCTTATTGTATTATACGTAGTTTTGACGTAATAGAGCAATACACCAACTTCGAATATGAATGCCACCTTTAATTTATTTATTTTTTAAATTAGTAACACTTGCGGTGACGCTTTCTATGGGTAAAAATTTAACATATCCGAAATATTTCCTCAAACTATTATCACTGTACAGTCTCAGCTAATTTATTGCTTGAACATATACAACAAATAATTAGGACGCTGATAAGTTCCAAAACTTGGACCATAAATAATCAAACTTCAATAGTTGAGTGCGAGAACAAGGAGATGTTAAATCATAGCTGTACAAAACTTTACTCACGCACGTTTTGCCAATAACGCCAATTGTGGACGTAAATTCAACTAAAGCCATTGATATTTTGTACTTAAGTTTCAGGGGAAGGTCTTAAAACTGTAGAGTGTGTCATTCCTTTGCGATTTCAATATCCGACTATCATTCCGTTTTGGATTGATCGGCTACTACGCTGAAAAGCAAAGCAAAGATACGTTGCTAACGGGAGATATGCTGACGAAGGATAAAGTTTCTTTGAAGTAAAACAATACCATAATAGAACTATTTGATTCTGCGCTGCTTCTGATAAATAGTGGTGGAATTACTGTAATAGATATTTTTTATTTGTTTCTCTTCTCGATTATTCTGCAATCAATCCGTACACTATGAGAAAATCAGCTGATGAAAAAGGCAAGTGCTTAGAGTTCATGAACTCAATAAATGTGTTATTTGGTATGATTGAAATCAAGCAATTAATAAAATAAAAAGTAATCAGACCAAGAGATTGGTCGTGGGCGGATTACCTATTCTAATCATGTTTTGTCTAAAGCTTCATAGCTATTCATTTTCAGTTCCATTAGTATCGTGTTAATTTTAAAAGACTTCATTAAATAATATTTACTTCTTCTTTTAAGCTCAGAAGAGTTTTATGAAATCAATACAACAAAGTCCCCAATAAGAAAAATAATCATTTTCGAGATGATCAAATTTCAGTTCGACGTTCAGTTTTACTATAAAGGCAATTTAACCTCAATCCCATTTAGTTCTCAGACAACAGTATTGGCAAATAGAAACATATGTGTTCAAATAACATTACAGACAGTATTTGCCTGCAGAGTAATATTATGTCTTTTACCCATCGGATTACACGGCGTACTGCAATAGTTGCATTTTAATGAAGCATTTTGAATGTGTAATTTTATTTGCAAGTGTATGTGTATTAGGTAATTTTATTAAGAACCATTAACGTATTTTTTTAAATAATTTGTTACGCAAACAAGAGAAATAATAGTTCACAGAAATACCTACTACATTACAAAAACAAAACATTCGATATGGCTATTAATAACAGGTCTCTTAGGTTAATTTAAATTCATTGACAAGGCGGATAGACTTACCGGGCACTGAAAAAAATAATCTAATTTGAATATTAATTGATATGCATTGGGAATGGAGCGATTGCATTCGCGTCACCGCGGGGCAAATATACATAATATGACGTATAGCTGAGGCTCGGTGAAATAATACCATGATGAATATTAACGAGAAAAGCCTACTCTGAGTAACATATCTTTATATTATTTCCTTCCTTTAAATTATTTAGAATCTATGTAAGAAAGTAGATAATGAATTATGCAAGAAATTTAATTTGCCCAAGCCTAGAATGTAAATAAAAAGAAGACCTTTTTAGTGAAATTTCATGGTAAGATTAATATGAAAATCAACGAACGATTATGAGAAGTAGCTGTATGTTTGAAGAGTCTTAATTTTAATATCCTTTTACATAAATCTAACATAGAACTCGACTTACAGTAATTTACTCTGGTAGTTTAGTAGTAAGAGTTAAAATTAAAATAAATGAGCAGTTTTTTAATAATTGTATGAAAATTATCTCATGTTTTATTAAAAAGTCGCAAACCCGTTGATCGTCCCGTCGACTGTATCATTATAGATAATACACATAAATTAATTATAGATAAGGAATTCAAGCACTCAACAAAAATGTTTACGGGCATCGGCCACTAGATGACTTCGCTTCGATTAGTTTATCATTGCTCCTGTAGATGGCAGTAGCATATTACCTATATCTTATTTTTATTGAAGGATGTTATACATTTTCAGAAAACAAAAATTAATAAATATTATCAATTTGTCTATAACAAATAAAGACATATTTATTAATTTTTATTTTCTGTGTTTAGTTATACTATAATTAAATTTGGTTATGCCAGTATTAAATGCCTTAACTTTAACAACATATTATTATAAGCTTAGGGGCATCCACTACAAGATGTCGCTAGTTTCTATACAGAAAAAATATCTGTCAGAAAATATCGCAGTTTCAGGGCCCTGTGTAGCATTTTGCAGTCGTGTCTGTATTGTTCAGTCAGGCAAACGTCACTACCACATCCTGTTCCGGCAGATCGCACACGACTGCTCCGATGCTGCATGCGTTATCTTCGCAACGTAAATTGTAACTCACTATTGTTTGTTGGATCGCTAACAAACAATAGTCAGCTACAATTTACGTAGGTAGGATCTATTAAAATTATCGACTTTGCCTTTATCTATTCTAGGTTCTAGTTACATATATCATAGGGATGGTTGATGACTGACTGATAAATGTCTTAAACATCGGCACATTTACGTCGTTTGTATACATGTAGTACACATTGTTATTACTTTTTTCCATGAGGGGCTCGGATGGATGGGTGAACGAACGGGCTCAACTTGAAAGGTTTTGTATACACTAGCTCTAGCATGAGCAGAACTTAGCAGAAGATCCGTTGAGAAAATCAATGAGTTGTATCTACGACGAGTTCGACGAAGACGGTGCCATCGAGAGTGGATTCGGAGGATCTGACAAGACATTTTTGGCATGGCGGGGGCTTTGCGTTGTGCCGTCGCCTGGGTCGGATATGTACATAATTAGCAGCAGCTACGATAAGAGGGTTATCGTGTCGCACCGCTTTGTCGAAGCCTCGTTCTGATGCTACCTTTAGATACTTACGTATCGGTTTTAAATTTAGATCATCGAGAACATGGACATTCCTTACGTACCACAGTGCTCCGATGCCTACCCTGCAGAAACGGGATTAGATGACCTGGAGAGAGATTATGTGAATGCGGGACGTGTGGGCAAACACTATACTTGCATAGGTTATATTGGGACATATACAAGTTTTATAGCTAGCGTCTTTTTCGTCGTCAAAATGACTGTACATTTAGAATCTTACTAATTTTATTAATTTGAAATTTACTTACTTATTTGTCAATTAGCCAAAATTTTCATATGCGATATCTTTTCATGATATTTTACTGGTTCGTTAACCCCAAATAAGTATTATACTAAACGGTATAATTCAAAAGGTGCTGATCATTCATTACAGAGAAACTCGCTTTGTGACGCTTGCAATTGTTTCTCGGTCGTGTCCTGTAAGTATTGTGCAGTCATGTGAACGTCACCACCCGCGTTCTGTTTCCGCAAACGGTGCACAATGCCAGCGGTTTACACATTTATTTTTCCCAACGAATGACACAGCTGTCGATAATTTTATTAAAACAAGATAAATTCTCTAAAAGCTATGTGACTCACTAAGTTCTTCGAAAATAAATAGTTAGTTAGCGTAACGTCTAAGCTAGGTCGTACAAAAAAGTTTTAAACACCAAAAGAGAATGTCCATGATGAGCTATGACCTCATACGTCATTGCTTACGGGAGAGATGGTAAGATCTTCCCAAAATGTACGCATGTTCCCTTTATTCCCTAATATTGACATATTTACATAGTTATTTATATATTTACCCTTATTTATTTTTAGTGTTCGTATATTTTTATAAAAGTTGATAAGGATTTAACATGTTTTATCATCTGATATGGCCGAAGTAAATTCGAAAAAGGGCAGTTCTGCCCATCAAAACAGATACCTTTTTTAATTTACCCAAAGGTTCTGGTTGTTAAAAATGGTAACATAAACTATACATTAGTCGTAAACTTTTGAACATTCATACAGAAACAAAATAATCCAACTCAACTCAATGTCAACTGGAAAACGAGGATTGTTGTCAAGAAATATAAAGTCGACACTGCAACTATGTCTTGATGAACGAGAACTGCGTTGAGTTGCGAGAACTTACTTTGTTGCGTTATTGATTGTTTCATTAACAAAACAGTAAATCACATCTGTTGAAATAGTAATTGACAATTAGATTGAAAACGCAAACATGTGTTTTTGTTGTTAGTCCTTCTTTCGCGTAAGCACTGAAATGGGTTTTTTAAAAAAGTAAGCTCGGCGATTTTTTTCTTTTGTTATTCAAAAATTAAATAAATGTAGATTACCCAGTGTCGCGGCTGTATACTGTAGAATAGCAAGAATCACTTTATGGGCGTCGTAAAGGATATATTATGGGATTGATATCAATATGAGCACGAGCGTTCCCTTAGTATACTAAATATAATCGCAAATCGACATTAAAGGGTTAGGCGTATTGTGACGCTGTGCTTGAAGGGGTCATTATCCTGCCTATTTCTGCCACACATCAGTCATGCATTCCGATTTGATGATTGGGACCGCCTTTTAGCAATTCGCCAGTCGCATAATTTACATTACGATGTCATAATTTAACACAAAGTGGGATGTGAGCTCGTTCACCTGTATCACAATTTAAAAAATCTGGTGCCAAATGATTGCGGGAGCGCAGAGAGATCATACCTTAAATGCCACCAACTATTTTGAAACATGAGGTCTAAGTCTCAATCGAATAGTCCTAGCCTTAATATCGGAACGCATTACTGCTCCACAGGAGACAGAGGGAAGGTTATACCTACCTGTGCTCATAAAACGCCTCAGAGTTGGCAGACCACCAGCTATTGCGCAAGTTATAATATCTGTGGGTTTGATTTTTGTTACGTAAAGTTTTTCCTTTATTGTGGAATTAATTCGTCAGCATATGCTGAGTAGGTACGTATATCATTAAAAAACCTGCAAGATTTGGACACCAACATTATCGCGTTGCTTGCAACAAAAAAATCGGACATATTTTCCTTTAAACGGCGATAATAATGTAAGCGTGAGTCTCCAGGTTATTGCAGACAAAAGTTACACAGAAATTTGTCAGTTGAGCCCAGTTACAATTGCATTTAAAATACTAAAACTACACATAAAAATGCTTTAACAACAGCGTTCTTCCAAAACAATTCCTGCGGCTGTCCAATTACGTGGTATACCAGCTCAGAACTAGTAGGTAAGGTATTTTCGAATAATTTTCTCGTTATTCTCGAAACACTGCATTTATAAATGTTTGGCGTAGTTCCAGTTGTCTGTATGCACAATTTCTAGGGTCTCCAAGCTTGATGACTGTGCGAAAACGTGACTAAGAGAAGACTTAAAGCCCGTGTTGTCAGCGTATTGTGAAGCTTTATTAGTTCCAGCTATAGACAGATATAAATTCCTACATTATTGCTCAATAACCTAGTGGTATTTAATACGCCCATAATGGAACAAGATCATGCTTGAACAACAATTTAGAATTATAACAGAATTAATAATTGAAGACTAAGGTATTCTAGCTCTTAAAGTGTTGCCTGTAAATTAGTACAATTTTACGTGCCTCGTTTCATCATGAAAATTTGGTGTAGTCACAAAAAGATACTAAAACAGAGTATATAACGAAGCCGTGTGGAGCGAGGCCTTAATAAAAATCGCAATTAAAAGCACAATTTCTCGTCAAGGCAACGTCAGAACTCATCTTGTCCCTCATTAAACAAAATCCGGTTCTAGGTGCTAGTGGATAGTAATAAAAAAATACTCTGCTATAAATTTCAAAAATGCGAGTAAGTGTAGTGCTCGCTGGGGACACATAAAGCTAACAGATTGCGGCAATTTCCAATGCGTTACGTATTTCGATAGCAATTTTCTCCATGGTAGTCGGTTTAGACGAGGTACGCTATCGAAGCGACATCGCATCGTATCGAAATTTACTGATGTGTGTACCTGGTGATTTGGGGTTCGCATGTCGAAACATTTTTGACACATGTTTTTTGGATTGGTTTTTGAAGTTTGTTGTTTGTAAAGAAAAGTTTATTATTATAGATCTAAGGCTTATATTATTATTTTTTTATCTATTTGTAGTTCTCGTTCTTCGATTCGCGTCTGATTCTGCGGATTGCGTTTAAGTCATAGGTGGCTACAAGGACTTTCCATCCTGTCGGTCCGCATGGACCTTCCATACCCTTTATGTCTCATAACACCACCCCGAAACTGGGATCACCGGAAATTAGTGCTGTGAAATATTTAGTTCGGACAGTCTTAAGTTAGTCTTTTAACTATTCATCTCATTTGCATTTGTTGTTTCTTCGTTTTTTGAAAATTACTTTGTAGATGATACAGTTGGTCTAGTATTTTATAAACAGACAAGGGTATAGAAGTAAGGCTACTCCGGCCACCTACAGCTACTACCATTTCTCATACATCTCTCACAAAGTGAGTAATGGGACCGCAATTTCTATTTAAATTCGCTTGTTGCTGTCCACCTAATTCCTATTTTATGGTATGTACCATAAGACATAAATTGATGTTACCGTATTGTCATAATTGTCCGATAGAAAAATCATTTTTTCAATATACATAGTTCAAATATCGGTCACAGGCCTGCATTCAGATTATGCTGTCACGGAATGTTCATTTGCCCATCAATGCTAATAAAATTCAGTATATATCTATATATATTAATATACCTATGTATGCTGTTAAAATGTTCCCTGAGCCTAGTATGTGATACTTATATACCGTAAGTATATATTTTAATATGGGGCATTTGAAAACCGGTCACATACCTAATCCTGTAGACCGAATGGGAAACAGTCGTGGTCGCCCTAAGCACGTCATTACGGATCCTCCCGATCCATTAACGGTGCTTTTAGGCACCACAAGCACCGGTCACCGTCCTCGTCAAGCCTGCCGTTTGCGACGAAGGGCTCGACGAGAGAATTAACCCATAGACACGGCCCACCGAGTTTCTCGCCAAATCTTCTCAGTGGGTCGCGTTTCTGATCTGGTGGTAGATTCTGCGAAGCACTGCTCTTGCTAGGGTCAGTGTTAGCAACACCCCCGGTTTGAGCCCTGTGAACTCACCTACGCGCCAAGGAGAAGCTGAAATAGCCTCTCAATGGTATCAGGATAGGTAGGAAAAAAAAATGCCGGTGGAAGTCGTTTATTTTGTTCTGGTGTAGGTATTATTGTAACTTTTTAATTCAAACTTTGTTATTCGATTTCAAACTTTAACTCATATGTTTAAAATAGATTTTCAAGAAAAGTTTACATATATGTACAACTTCCGAACTTAGGACCATCGGTCTACCGAGCAACGACAAATTATAGGCGATAATGGAAGACGATACCCAATCTACCGCTGAGATATCAGCAGCTTTCAACGTTAGCATCAAAACAATATTGGTCCATTTGTGTCAAATTGGCATAATTGGATAAAAAACTTGATAAAGGGGTGCGGCACGAAATAAACGATCGCCATTAAGGTTTACCTGCGTTGCATAACAGACACCAAAACAAAAGGATTTTGAACCGCATTGTCATTTGTGATGAAAAAAAAATTTTTTTTGTAATTTTAAGCGCTCATCATTTAAGTTCAACCGTGGTTCAGATGGTTCAGCATCTAGCCAATGCCCCTAACCATCCATCTATATCGTACGTGCATTTTTTGATTGATATAAATTAAAAATATCTCCAAAAAAAAAGACTAACTTTCTATTACGGTTAGTTCGTAGCTAAAGACCAGTAATAATATATTTAGTGAGAGCTGTGTTAAACGGAGATTATGAAATAGAAAATTTCGCACAAAGATCGTCTTAATAAGTTTTATTCGTCCGACAGTACCGCAAAACTTTGTTTGAAGAGGAATTATCTTTTCACTTGTCACGAGCACTTAAACGTGGCCGAGACAGCTGTGTAATACAAGATGAGGTTCGTTATTAATCTGTTTATCTTTAATTCATGATTTCAAAGAAATGCTTCATTGCCCTTGGGATTTCGGGACGGGAGGAAGAACTCTTTTTAAATAAATTTACGTATGGAAAATTTTCACTTTTAGATTTCAATAGTACCTATGTAAAACATTGAGAACGGTCGACTAAATCTAATATTCATATAGTCTTTGCTGTTGCCGTAGTTTTGTTTCTCTTACAATTAAATTTTTAAAGCTTGCTTATACAGACTATTGTCTGGTAATAAGCGAATAGATTAATGGATAAGAGTAAGCTAATAAAATACCACCTTTTCCTTACAGAAGTTTGAAAAACTCTGTTAGCGTTTCATTGCACGCTTATTAATAATTTTGCTTATACGGTTATTAGCATGTAGTTTAAATATAGCTGTCGTTATTATTATCACTGTGATTATATTGTGCTTTTTTCCTACCTGAGCTGATAGCCTTGAGAGGCTATGTCAGCGTAACTTCACAGTAGGTGAGCTCACGGGGCTCAAACCTGACGGTGTTGCTAACACTAGCCCGAGCAGTGCTTCGCAGAGTCTACCACTGGATCGGAAACGCGACCCCCTGAGCTGATCCGGCGAGAAACTCAGTGAGCTGTGCCTTCGGGTTAATTTACTCGCCAGCGACGGATTCGACGAGAACGATGACAGGTACTTGAGGTACCTAAAAGCACTATTAGTGGATCGGGAGGATCCTAAATGACGTATTTAGGGCGACGTCAACTGTTTACCATTCGGTCCTCAGGATCGAGAATGATTATATTGTCGGTGGACCGTCGACACATCAGTTAATCGATCCTGTCTTATTTACGACCTTTTGTATAAGATACACCTGTACATACATAGACAAATCAACCACTTTATTGAGCCACCTAGTTCATTCGTTTAAGCAAGCTCGTTCGTTCATTTGTTGAGTATGAGGATTGCTATACTGTACAGAAAATATCTATAAATGAATAAAAAAATTATTGGCGTTAAAAATTACAGTGAAAGAAACGTGCAAAACCTTTTTTTTCCTATCAGCGCTAATTTCATTCAGGATCAAAACACATTTTGAATTCAGTCCAAGAAACCGTTTCCTTTGAAATTTCTCGCACGAGTTTCCGAAAACAATTTTCACTTGGCGGACTTCATTTTTAGCGCGGCTTTTATTTTTCATGTTTCTGTTTTGCATGTACATATTTTTTCTACCCTTTCAAGCTAAATCTACCGTAATTAGCTTTTCTTTTATTTTCTTCCCAAAGCAATTTTAATAATGGCTCACTTATAATATTAATTCCGTAAAAATTTCGTCATTCTAACAATACTAATTAATAAACGAAATGTTTAAAAAAAAAAACAATTATATCTAAATTTGACGAACAATCAAATCGCGATTATTTTAAGTCATTGTAGTAAGTATTGTTTCAAAAGATTCAAGTTTTGTTTTCGCTTTGCTACTTTTCAACTAATCTGATAAAATAATGACATATCTTTAATAAGACTGACTACTACTTTGTATGGGTGGCACATGGGTTTCAAATCATTACCTACACCGTCCTCTTCCTAGCTAGATAGATAGTATAAAAATATGTGTGTGACACAAGTCACACACGGTAGAAGAGAAGCTTAAAAAATAAAAAATCGCAAGAGTCAACCACTCCGCACTGCAATAGACATGCGTAGTTCCGGACCTAAATAGTTCCTGGAACTATGTCCTCATATGGAACTATATCATTCAATCCGAGTTGTCAAAATTAACATGTTCAGACAGTTCCATTTCCATTCCAAGTGTACTGTTATGCAGGAACTACGAAGGCGTTGAACATGACGGACATGCGGACATGATTAGAGCATAGGTACCGCGCGGCGCGGAGGCGTGGCGCGGCGAGTCCACCCGAACGAGTCTCGAACCGACACGAGTCCACGTAAAGAGATAAGGCGACATATGGCACGAATACGAGAGAGTGAGATGGAGCGAGTGCATGAAACTGCGTGTGGAGCTCTTTCATATTACATTTTTATTAATATTGAAGTTATGCTCTACGACCTACGTGTTACAGTCGATAGTTGAATAAATTAAAATGTTTTGCTATGGATTTTGACCTTGACCATGCATCATTCCTACGAGCACTTAACCTTAAGTGTTTGTAGACCATTTCTTAGAAAATCATAATTCAAAATTCGAGAATTTTAAAACATTCACCACTTTCGCTATTCGGTATCTCGGTTATGGGAAAAAGGTTGTAAGGCTACAACGAGCTCAATTTACGTTGTATATCAGAATAACGTGGTATTTTAATTAACAACTGATAGGTTATAGTTTCCGGTGCATCGTACAATACCTACATTGAAAAATAATGAAAGTAGTAGAGTAGTTGAAATTATGACAAAGT